>JAVJIX010000033.1:6490000-6825000 GCA_036785185.1 Paratrypauchen microcephalus
AGAAAAGGATCGCAAATGCTCAGTTTAGACATTTCACAACTTTTAACCATGGGGGGGGGCTAAACAGGGTAGGGGAGCTCACATTAACGTTCAAAAACCTCAGAAAGTGAAAATTTCACGCCATGGGACCTTTAAACATGGCTGCTTGTGGTAAATGTTGTGATTTTTTTTTTCATTCCTTGGGGGGGGGGGGGGGGGGGGTGCTTGTGTGGGGTTGTGTTGTTTTTTTTTTTTTTTCGGAGGGGGTCTCGCCCAGGGAGTAATTCAATGTAGAACCGCCACTGGTTCTGTTCATTATATTTATGGACAGAATTTCTAGGCGCAGTCAGGGGCCGGAGGGGATCCGGTTTAGGGACCACAGGATCTCATCTCTTCTGTTTGCAGATGATGTCCTGATGGCTTCATCAGACCAGGCCCTCCAACGTGCACCGGGGCGGTTGGCAGCTGAGTGTGAAGCGGCTGGGATGAGGATCAGCTCTTCCAAATCCGAGGCTATGGTTCTTGACTGGAAAAAGGTGGCTTCCCCTCTCGGGGCGGGTGGAGAGTCCTTGCCTCAAGTGGAGTTCAAGTATTTCTGTACAGGGAAGAGACAGAGAGCAAATCCTGAACAACAGCCCTCTCTGAGAACTTTTTGAGGACAGTGAGACATTGGTCAGTCCCAAGAAAGTTGGGCAAAAATACAAGACCAAAGCAAAAAAACAAAAAAAGTCAAAATATTTTGTAACTCCCTGAAACTGTAAAAAAAAAAAAAAAAGAGAGAGAGAGAGAGAAACTGATATTAATCTTAAAGGGATATGCCACCCCCAGGTCAAACTTGGGCATCTCCTCACAGTCCAGAGACTAAAATAAGTGGTGAAAAGCGTTTTTCTGGTAATGCAGCCATTGTCCAGCACTGACCGCCGCGGTATCTGCTGCTCCTCCGCCTTAGACTGGAGTCTAACGTCGCCAGAGAAAGATTTCAGCCAAAAGGAATTAATTTCCTCGATGCGTTTCCCAATTACTTTCTGTGTAGTGCGCATTCATATCGAGTGCAAATAAATGTGCAAATCAACACGGAGAGCTTGACTTGGTCATTTTGGGTGGGAACTATTTTTCAGTGCGGAAAAACACAGCCGAAGCACACACCACGCTGACAGGGGAATCCCAGTTACGCACCACGTTGGGAGTTCCCCTGTTACGCAGCGTGGTGTGTGCTTCGTCTGTGTTTTTCCGCACTGAAAAATAGTTCCCACCCAAAATGACCAAGTCAAGTTCTCCGTGTTGATTTGCACATTTATTTGCACTCGATATGACGACGTCTGGCGACGTTAGACTCCAGTCTAACGCGGAGTAGCTGCAGATACCGCGGCGGTCAGTGCTGACAGACCTGGACAATGGCTGCGTCACCAGAAAAACGCTTTCCACCACTTATTTTAGTCTCTGGACTGTGGGGAGATGCCCAAGTTTGACCTGGGGGTGGCATATCCCTTTAAAACACAAAGAAATTTTAAGTTTAAACTCTCACAAGCTCATCATTGGAGCACTACAATCCACCAAACAGACACACACATATGAAGAGAGTTTTTATACTTTTTTCATTCCATAACAGGCAATGGAGTGTTATGGGAGAGCAACACTGAATTATATGGATACAAACTGAACCACCACTCAAATGGCTTTTTCAAGTTGATCTGGGTTAATTGCTAATGCATATTTTATGTGTTTTGTCATCTGTATCAGTGTCTCCATTTCGCTTTATGATGAGACTCGACTGAGTTACTTTCCTATGCGATGCTGCTGCATCCTACATGTATCACCGATTAAGAAAATAACTGAAGAACTAAGTGCGTACCTCACAGTGGTCGTGTATGGCAGCAGTGAAAATGGGGGATGAATGGCAATATGGCATCTTGAAAATAAGTTTTAATTTAAAGATTACAAGAGTTTAACAAGGACCTTCATCAAAAATATGCCTGAAGAGGTTTAAAATGTCATCCATGCATGTTTGAGTAATTTAGCGATCTCTCCTGGGCCCTATTCTAAAAATCCTTATGTTTAGCTGTAAGATTCTGTCCAATTCTCCTCCCACAAGCCTGCACCACTCACGCTCCCACACGACAATTCTAAATAAATAACCAAAGCATGATACTAAACTGTTCACAACTTGACAAACCTGATGTGATGTGCAGTAGTTTTATTAGTGTAATGCAAGATAACTGTGTTGTGATAGCACTCTGAAGGGGGACTGACTGGCACCAAGGGTAATGCCGAAGGTGCAGGTGTTGCACTGCACCATTCATAAGTGTATACAGTGGTACCTCACCTTACGAATGACCCAACAAACGAAAATTTCAAGTTACGAAACGCCTTCACGGTAAATTTTTGTCTCTAGATACAAAAGAAAATTCAAGTTACGAAACGCGAAATCTCAAAAATTCAAATAATGCGCGCTCAGCCACACATTATACGCTTTTCTCAGACTGAATTTAAACTTTTCTCACATTTGTCTCTCGTTTAAAAACAGTGTGGGGGGAAGGAGGAGGGGGGAGAAGACTGCGCTCTGACAGGTGTGTCAGGTCTCTTGCATGCGTTCGTGGGATTGAAGTCCCCCAGAATAAACTTTGGGGCATCGGGGCAGATTGTGTTGAGCCGGTGCGTGACGTCACCAATCAGCTGTGCAGCGGCAGCACTATTGTGCACGTACACAATAGTAAAAAACAGCTGCTGGAACTCACGTGGCAGGTAAAAGGGCCGAAGAGATACTGATAAAAGTTCAATGTCTGG
This sequence comes from Paratrypauchen microcephalus, assembly GCA_036785185.1. NCBI lineage: Eukaryota > Metazoa > Chordata > Actinopteri > Gobiiformes > Gobiidae > Paratrypauchen > Paratrypauchen microcephalus. Next base: position 6,492,764 of record JAVJIX010000033.1, read on the forward strand.
AGTACAGATCCTCTCCCGCACAACAACAGTTTTACAGTACCTTTCATTGATGTAGCAGCACACTCACCACCGCGAGCCTTGCTGGTTATTTCCCTGTCGCGGTCCAGTCTGAGCGGAGTCCCAAAGCCGCTCAGAGACAGATCCTCATCTTGGTCCGATTCGTTGAGCCAGGATTCCGTGAAGACAAGTAAACAGGCATTCTTAATCTCCTGCCTGACCGTGACCCAAGCTTCCAGCTCATCGAGCTTGTTGCGGATGGACTGTGCGTTCCCCAGCAGGATGGAAGGCAGGGCAGGATGGAAGGCAGGGCAGGTAGCCTGCGGCGGTCCTGTAGAGACAAGTGTTTGAGTCTCCGGTGTATTCCGTCTCGTTTTCCACGTTTGCGGTGCCCCGGGCTGGCAGTCGTCTTGCGGAGCTCCGGTGGAATGTCTGGAGGAGGCACGACATTCGTGGAGAACCGGAGTTGAAAGACTCCCGGCTAAAGGTAATCCGCGGGAGGGCTCCTCCCGGAGCGCACTCGGTTCATTTGTCTCATGGCTCAAAGAGTACGCGAGAGAGTCCGCACAACAGCAACAAGTAGTCCAGGTTGAGTAACCACATTGTTGATCAAAAATAAGAGATGACACACCAAACACATGGATAAACTTTGCTTAAACGCACCAAACTGCTCGAGGAGCTACCCGCTGTGGCGCGCCCCTGGAAGAGACAGACAGCTTTGAGCTGTGTTTAGGTTTTCTCCCCCCTCCCCCTTCCCCCCACACTTCACTGTTAATACATTTTGTTGAAAATCTATGAACAGGGCTCTCAAGTCTCACACATTGAGAGTGTGACACACGCAATTCAAGCGCCCCCCCCCCCGGAAATTACAGTCTCACGCACAACCCCGCTCAAAACTTGAGAGCCCTGCTATGAAAGTTTGAGTGTTTAAACGAGAGACAAATGTGAGAAACACGCAGAACACAATGTTACACTATAAAAAAAGTTACACTATAAAAAAAAAAACTTGGATCGGGGCCTTGGAATGAATCAGGCTTTTTCCATTGAAATAGCTACTCAACTTACGAATTTTTCACGTTACGAAACCACTTCTGGAACGAATTAATTTCGTAAGGTGAGGTATGTCAGTTTCAAAAAAATGGGTCAGAAGGAGGTCTGAAGGAAGGCATAGTCGAAATTGAGGTTATTCAGCATTTTAATGTAAAAATAGCAGAATACAAACAAAATGGTGACATCAGACATCTTCAGCATCCATGTTGCAGCTTAGCAAAGAGACGTCGGCCATGAAGAGGGACATGGTGAGAACCCCCCAATGGGGTCGGATCACACACACACCCCCACACACACAAACACCACAAGGGGCTGTCTTTAAATACAGTACACTGTTGAATATTTATGACATCACCAACAACTAACCTATAGGAGAATAGTTTAACTATGCAGAGTGTCCAATAGTGAGGTCAGCCAATCAGACAACTACTGTCACAACACAACCCCACAGTAAATGTAGCATTAGCTGTTTACAGCACCCTGTGTATACAACCCACAGGAAAGGGTCACACCTCAAATTAGTTTACAGCCTTTTATAAGCTATAGCCACACTTATAGTCCTGTACTAGAGGAGAAGCTGGCGCGCTTCGGACTACTCCGCCGGCCTGCTGCTAATGCTGCTAACGCTGCTACACCGGACTCGCCTGCCGCCCCCCGCCCGGAGAGGAGACGCCGCAAGCGGTGTGAGAGGAAACAGAAGCGAGGCAAGCGCGGCGGTATCAGAACTAGGCTAACGGCTAGCCCGCACCGGCCGGCCATTCCATCCATTCTCCTCGCCAACGTGCAGTCTCTGGACAATAAAATGGACTACATCAGACTGAGGGCTGCCCAGCGCGACGTGAGGGAGTGCTGTGTTTTTGTTTTTACGGAAACATGGCTCCATGACAACATCCCGGACTCAGCGGTGCGCCTGGACGAGCTAACATGCTACCGCTCGGACCAAGCTAGCGGTGTCCCCGGAGTTAAATCCCGCGGAGGGGGTTTAATAATTTTTCTTCGGGACACTTATTGTCGGGACGCTGTGGTGGTATGTAGACACTGTTCACCCCTAGTGGAGTTTATGATTCTGAAGTGCCGGCCTTTTTATCTCCCGCGTGAAATCACGGCAATATTGCTAGTGGTAGTTTACGTCCCCCCATCACCGAACAGCGCTGATAGAAGGGAGGCACTGTATGAGTTGTATAACTCCATTAGCGAGCAACAGACTGCTCACCTGGACGGATTTTTTTTATTTATGCCCAGACTGGGCAGTGTTCAAACAGGCCGCCACATACAACAATCACACTGACATTGAGGAGTACACAGACACTGTGACCTCCTACATCACCAAATGCATTGGTGATGTCACACACACAAAAACCATCACCACCAGGGCTAACCAGAAGCCATGGCTGACAGGGGAGGTTCACAGGCTGTTGAGAGCCAGGAACGCTGCCTTCAGAGCTGGGGATGTCCCCCATCTGAGGGCAGCAAGAGCCAACCTGTCCCGTGGAATCAGGAAAGCTAAACACAAATACACACAGAAAATAACCGGACACTTTAGAGATAGCAGGGACACACGGAGTCTGTGGCAGGGCATCCAGAACATCACGGACTACAAACCCTTGCCACAGACCTGTGACAACAATATCACCCTGCTCAATGACCTCAACAGCTTCTTTGCACGGTTTGAGGCAGGAAATGACACCCAGCCCCAAAAAACTCCACCACCTCCCCACGACCAGCCCCTGTGTGTGTCTGCAGCCAGCGTGAAGAGGACACTCTCCAGGATCAACACCCGCAAGGCTGCAGGCCCGGACAACATTCCTGGTCGTGTGTTGAAAGACTGTGCAGAGGAGCTCAAGGATGTCTTCACAGACATCTTTAATGCTTCTCTGAGCCAGGCTGTCGTTCCCTCCTGCTTCAAAACCACTACCATCGTTCCCGTGCCAAAGAAGCCCACTCCGGCCACTTTTAATGACTATCGCCCTGTTGCACTGACCCCCATCATCATGAAGTGCTTTGAACGGCTAGTCATGGCACACATCAAATCCATCCCCCCACCCACCCTAGACCCATACCAGTTTGCATACCGGGCCAACCGCTCTACCGAGGATGCAATCTGTTCTGCACTTCACCCGGCTCTCACCCACCTGGACAATAAAGACTCATATGTGAGAATGCTGTTCATAGATTTCAGTTCAGCATTCAACACTATAATCCCACAGCAGCTCATTATCAAACTAGACCACCTGGGGCTTCAGACCTCACTCTGTAATTGGCTGCTGGACTTCCTCAGTGAGAGGCCACAGGCAGTGCGGGTCGGCAGAAACACCTCAAGCTGCATTAGACTGAGCACAGGAGCCCCCCAGGGCTGTGTGCTCAGTCCGATGCTCTTCACTCTGCTGACCCACGACTGCTCACCAGCGTTCAGCACCAATCACATAGTGTAGTTTGCGGACGATACGACTGTGGTGGGTCTCATCTCTAATAACGATGAGACAAACTACAGGAGTGAGGTGAGCCTTCTGACCCAGTGGTGCAGCAATAACAATCTCCTTCTTAATGTTGAAAAGACCAAGGAGATTGTTATTGACTTCCGGAGAGGCCCCACCCAGCACCCCCCACTGTCCATCAATGGTGCTGCTGTAGAGAGGAGTAGTGAGCAGCACCAAATTCCTGGGGGTGCACATCAGTGAGGACCTCTCCTGGACAGTGAATACTGTATCACTGGCAAAGAGGGCTCAGAAGCGCCTCTATTTCCTCCGCAAACTGAGGAGAGCTGGAGCCCCTCCACCCATTATGACCACCTTCTACCGAGGCACCATTGAGAGCGTCCTGACCAGCTGCATTACTGTGTGGTACGGGAGCTGCACTGAACAGAACAGGAAAGCCCTGCAGCGCATAGTGAATGCAGCTGGGAGGATCGCTGGTGTCTCTCTCCCCTCCCTCCTAGACATTTTTAACACCCGGCTCACCCGCAGAGCGTCCAGCATTGTGGGTGACCCGAGCCACCCCGCACATAGCCTGTTCAGCCTCCTGCCCTCGGGGAGAAGGTACCGGAGTCTCCGGGCCCACTCCACCAGGCTTTCAAACAGCTTCATCCACCAGGCTGTCAGGAGGCTGAACTCACACCCGAACTCCCACCTTACCCGTCTCCCACCCCCCACCCCCCATATTGGCATAACCTGTATTCCATAAAAAGACATATCACTCTAGACACTTTAAAAAACTGCTGCTAAGGACGACTGTTGCACTGTTGCACAATTACATTTACTACTGGATTTTACTCCTGTTGCACTGTTGTTTACTACTGTTATTGCACACTTACATTTACTACTGGAATTTTTAGTACTGTTGTTTACTCCTGTTATTGAATTTTATCCCCGTTGCACTGTTGTTTACTACTGTTATTGCACATTTACTACTGGAATTTTAGTACTGTTGTTTACTCCTGTTATTGCACTAGAATTACTACTGTTGCACATTTATTTTTATTTTATCTTAACTCCTATGCACATTCTACTGCACATGACCAAGTCACTGCTGTATCTTCCACTGCACATTTTGATGCACACTGCACACTTTGGAAATCTGTATATAGTATAGTTTATTTATTATGTTGCACTGTTTTAAGATTTTAGACCGTAGACTTTAGTTTTAACTTTAGATCTCTTTAGATAGTTTTTGTTGTGTTTTGTCTTCATATTGTATTTTGTACACTGTCTTTTTGCACTACCTGGCCAGAGAGAAACAAAATTTCGATTCACTGTATGTTGAACACATATGGCAGAATTGACAATAAAGCTGACTTTGAACTTTGAACTTTGAACTTGATGTATACACCATATGGAGAAACAAATGGTGAGGTGAGACGGTTCCCACAGTAAGTAACTTAAAACCCAGAGATATAAAAGACTAGAATATGAAGAACACTTCAAGCATAAAAGAATAGATCTCACAATTCCTCCCTTTGAGCACATAATCACATGTGCTCACCCAATAATAACCAAAATATTGAATTTACATATGAATGTAACTCAGTAAACTCCAATTTTAGACTTAGCTTTCAGAATGTAACCATCAACACAGAAATCAACACAGAACTCTCCTGGAAAAGTGTACTCCTCCCTTTGGAGTTAGATAGAAGAATGTCTCTCAGTTCACCAATCGTTCTCTTCCTGGATTCAACAGAGTGTTAGATGATGTCACACTCAGACGTCGCCGACGTTGTTGACATAACTCAGCAGACAGGAAAGAGCCACAGTTGTCTTCTTATGCACAGCTGCTCCATGCTGTTGAACTCAAAGATTTCAAAGCCAGCAATGTCCAATTGCATCACCATTGAACCTATAAGTGACGCTGAATCTTCAGTGAACAAACTAGATGACTTAGTCTATTCACACTTATCAAAAAATGTCCATCAAGATAAAAAAAAAGAAGCAGACTGGATTTTTACACAGCCTTCTCCTGCACCACTTCTGAGCACTCTTTTACGACGCACTCCAGCTGTGTGGTTGCAGCTTTTACAGCTTCCTTCACAGTTTGAAGAGTCTGTTTCCTTGATATGAGCTTTTTGTCATCTGAGAATTATAATGCAAAAATCTCTCTGATTTGTTGAACACTCTCATCAAACTCCTGTTTGATACTGGGTTGAGGCTGATTTGAGAGCACAGTTGCCTACATCAGCAAAAAATGAACAGACATCAAAAACAGACACCTCTGAGTCCAAAAATGGTGAAGCTCCTTCATTCTCCTCACAAAAACAGCCAGAATAGACTGGTCTTCAGATGTCACAAGGACTTTGTGGTGTAAGATTTCACAACTTCTGAGGGGCATGCCAGGTGTTTGAGCAAAAACTGATTTGCTCAGTCAACTTCTCCAGTACCTGAACTCAGAATTCAAATCAATTGATTCAATGACACAAGCTGGGACATAGTGAGATAAATTACCCCTAAAAAAAAGTTTATCAAAAAATAGACATAGTCTGATCTATCTAATGAACTATATTTATCTGCAACAGTAACATTTTAACATCAGCTAAAACAACCTCATTTTTAATATTTTGATAGAACTCCTATTCACCTTTCACTAGAATATTAATCTCATCTTGATCGATTTAGATTACCTGAGGTGATGCATATAATGAATCACAAATAATCAAAAACCCCAAATAACCAAAAAACATCTATCTGCACCCTTTGCAGAACTAAGATGAAACTAACTCGCACATTTTCAGAGCTCAATTTCAAAACAAAAACATATTTTTTTGTTGAACCACTTGGATTTACCCTAACTATTAACTTCTCTGCTTTTGCAGGGTTTAGCATATTAATTATCTGCAGATTAACTCTTCGAGTATTTTACAGCAACTTGTCTCATGTTCATTCTGAACAGGCAATCTTAAGATCTCTTATATTTTAGTTACACATTTAGATCTGATGTCCATCCACACAAAACCAACCAAAAAAATCCAAATTACTTAACATAAAAAAGCATCAAAACAACAGATTCCCAGATTCGTCTTACATATTCTTAATAACAGCGACCATAAATACAAAATTTAAGCATGCAATTTTAGTTCATCTTGTATGGCTAGACAACATCACCGAATAATTTATTTCAGAAGTCCCAGTTTGTTTCATCATCACAATTAATTAAAAAAATTCTTAGAGATCAGTACCTGGAACCTCTGGGTGCATGGAGCATCTCCTCTCCTTCTTCTCTGTTGACCATCAGCCTCATCTTCGATGCCTTTCAACCTTTCCTTCTAGCCCCACATTGACCTTTCTCGATGCCCCACGTTGCTTTTTTGTGGCCCCACGTTGGGCGCCAAAACTGTCAGTTTCAAAAAAATGGGTCAGAAGGAGGTCTGAAGGAAGGCATAGTCGAAATTGAGGTTATTCAGCATTTTAATGTAAAAATAGCAGAATACAAACAAAATGGTGACATCAGACATCTTCAGCATCCATGTTGCAGCTTAGCAGAGAGACGTCGGCCATGAAGAGGGACATGGAGAGAACCCCCCAATGGGGTCGGATCACACACACACCCCCACACACACAAACACCACAAGGGGCTGTCTTTAAATACAGTACACTGTTGAATATTTATGACATCACCAACAACTAACCTATAGGAGAATAGTTTAACTATGCAGAGTGTCCAATAGTGAGGTCAGCCAATCAGACAACTACTGTCACAACACAACCCCACAGTAAATGTAGCATTAGCTGTTTACAGCACCCTGTGTATACAACCCACAGGAAAGGGTCACACCTCAAATTAGTTTACAGCCTTTTATAACCTATAGCCACACTTGATGTATACACCATATGGAGAAACAAATGGTGAGGTGAGACGGTTCCCACAGTAAGTAACTTAAAACCCAGAGATATAAAAGACTAGAATATGAAGAACACTTCAAGCATAAAAGAATAGATCTCACAGGTACCACTGTATTGTGTGCGAAGTTCAGCAGTGTCTTAAAAACACCATGGACAAGGTCACAAGCATCATGACCTTTATCCGCTCCACCCACACTCACCTCCAGTGACTGGATCAGATTTCTATAATGATGTCCGTTGGCTTAGTTAAGGAAAAGTTTTGGATTGCTTCTATGAACTCTGCTTGGAGCACCTGGAAGATTGCCCGGCATTTCCAGACTGATATCTTTTTATACCGAGGGATATCAGTCTGGTCACCACTCCCTCCAGGTTTGAGTGCATGAGGACACACAGAGGTCAGGAGGTTTGAGAGATGAGAGGCAAACAACACAGTTTCAAACCTCCATTCTCCACTCTAGAGCTAGCTGGCTAATATAGTTAGCTCTATGCAGGATTGTTAAGGGTACAGACAACATACAATCCAATAGTGCTTAACTTCTGTCCTTTCAACTGTGCACGCTGCACCTCTAATTTGGTCAAAATTCATAAATATTTACTCATAATTCACTCTGTGTGAGTGCGTGTGCATGTGTGTGTGTGTGTGTGTGTGTGTGTGTGTGTGTGTGTGTGTGTGGCAGCCATACTCACATGATGTGCATGTGCCTGTTTATGAGTGGAAGTAAACAGGTACATGCACTTATAATCTGAATTACATATCAGTCTGTTACTTTCCACTGCAGTACATTCTATTAATATCTTCATTTAAACTGCTTAAGTGAAGTACTACACTCAACAAAAATATAAACGCAACACTTTTGTTTTTGCTCCCATTTTTCATGAGATGGACTTAAAGATCTAAAATTCATTCCAGATACACAATATTACCATTTCTCTCAAACATTGTTCACAAATCTGTCTAAATGTGTGATAGTGAGCACTTCTGCTTTGCTGAGATAATTCATCCCACCTCACAGGTGCGCCACATCAAGATGCTGATCTGACATCATGATTAGTGCACAGGTGTACCTTATACTGCCCACAATAAAAGGCCACTCTGAAATGTGCTTTTTTTATTTTTTTATTTTTTATTTTTGCTTTATTGGGGGTCTGTGGACTCAGAACCAGTCAGTATCTGGTGTGATCACCATTTGCCTCATGCAGTGCAACACGTCTTCTTCACATAGAGTTTATCAGATTGTCAATTGTGGCCTGTGGAATGTTGGTCCACTCCTCTTCAATGGCTGTGTGAAGTTGCTGGATATTAGTGGGAGCTGGTACACGCTGTCGTATACGCCGGTCAAGCACATCCCAAACATGCTCAATGGGTGACATGTCCGGTGAGTATGCTGGCCATGCAAGAACTGGGACATTTTCAGCTTCCAAGAATTGTGTACAGATCCTTGCAACATGGGGCCGTGCATTATCTTGCTGAAACATGAGATCCTGAGGCCCATTGTTGTGCCATACATCCATGAACATCTCATGGATGTATGGCACAACAATGGGCCTCAGGATCTCATCACGGTATCTCTGTGCATTCAAAATGCCATCAATAAAATGCACCTGTGTTCTTCATCCATAACAGATGCCTGCCCATACCATAACCCCACCACCACCATGGGCCACTCGATCCACAACATTGACATCAGCAAAGCGCTCACCCACACGACACCACACACGCTGTCTGCCATCTGCCCTGAACAATGTAAACCGAGATTCATCCGTGAAGAGAACACCTCTCCAACGTGCCAGACGCCATTGAATGTGAGCATTTGCCCACTCAAGTCTGTTACGGCGACGATTTGGAGTCAGGTTAAGACCCCGATGAGGACGACGAGCATGCAGTTGAGCTTCCCTGAGACGGTTTCAGATCAGCATCTTGATGTGGCACACCTGTGAGGTGGGATGGATTATCTCAGCAAAGCAGAAGTGCTCACTATCACACATTTAGACAGATTTGTGAACAATGTTTGAGAGAAATGGTAATATTGTGTATCTGGAATGAATTTTAGATCTTTAAGTCCATCTCATGAAAAATGAGAGCAAAAACAAAAGTGTTGCGTTTCTATTTTTGTTGAGTGTACTTTGAATCTCCCCATTTTCAATTTCCTGGAAATAAACATTTTCTTAGTGGTTGCACAGTAACACTGTTTTCGAAAATGTTTTTTACCACGTAGGTTATATTTAACTTCTTTGTTGCTAAGCATTTGCTGAATTTTACCAGGGAGCCTTATACATGATTTGCAATGTTTTCAATTTGAGCAAACCTTCAAGATGATTTCAAAAACAGTGGCTTCATGTGGTCCCTATACATCCTACCTTATGTATTATCCATATTGCCCTTTTCTGCAGAATATTCATTAATTTTCTTCCACTTTTTCCGAGCTTGGGTTGCGGAGGCAACACTCCAAAGAGATTTGCCGCCCAGATCTCAATGCACCGTCCCCCATGGATCCTCCTGTGGGTGGTGGGTCCGCGGGAGGACGGCCCCACGTCGTTTAATGCAGCCGGTCTTGAGGTTTTTTCTGTCATGGGGGCAGAATAAAGAGACTGTAAATTGATTCTATAGGTATGTCCCCAGACTTGATTCAAACTTTCTAAAGGCACATGCAGTGGCACTGGTATTACCCATTACTCACCTGGTTAATCAGTCTATCAATAAGAAAACAGTTATGTCATCTTGGAAAGAGGCAATAATAACGCCAATCTTTAAATCAGGGTAAAAAACACACATCACTAATTAATCACTAATTAAACAATAATCACTAATTATCAACCAATTAGTATATTACCTGTTATTTCTAAAATCACAGAGAAGTGTATAGCCAATCAGTTAATCAGACACCTTGACACAGGATTCACCAGACTCCACAAAATGCAGTTTGGTTTCAGACCAAACCATTCTACAGAGACGGCAAACTGTTTCTTTATTGAAAAAGTCAAAATGCTTCTAGATAAAAAATCTATATGTCAGTGCTGTGTTTAGATCTCAAGAAAGTGTTTGACACAGTTAACCATCAAGTATTAATGACCAAGATTTCATATTTCAATTTCTCTGCAGAAGCTCTATTATGGTTTCAGTCCTGTTTATCTAATAGATCACAATGTGTCACCATAAATGGAGTAAAATCCCAGTGTCTCGGCAGTGATGTTGGATTACCACAGGGCTCAGTACTTGGGCCTCTGTTATTTTCACTTTACATCAATGATTTGCCAAATGTTTGCCCTGAGCTGAATATGTTGATGTATGTATGTATGTATATGATGATGCTGTTATTTTTACCCAGGGTAAGGATGTTACAACTATTGCTGCCAAATTGACAATCGGACTCAACAAAATACATGACTGGCTTAAACCAAACTGCCTTATGTTAAACGCTAAGAAGCCTGTGTGACATTCAGCAAAAAAACTGTGAAACATCAAAGATCTCTAGGTTTTTGGATGGAGAGGAATTGGAGTCAGTGACTCAGTTTAAATATCTCAGAGTAGTGTTGGACTCCTCCAGCCTCACGTTCAAAAAACACATTAAAAAAGTTACAAATACTATTAAATTTAACATTCAAAACTTCAAACAGATCTGGCCTTTTATCACAACAGAGGCAGCAAAGTCCTACCTCCATTGTATGATTTTTTTCTCATATTGACTATTGCTTTACTGTGTAGTCATTTGCTGGCGTTACTGCACTCAAGCCAATTGAACAACTTTACAAACGATCAATCAAGATACTTGATCAGAAACCTCAGTCCTTTCATATATGTTCTCTTCTAGAGAAATATAATTTCTTAAATTCTAAGAGACTGAAAATGTTTGAAAAACTGTTGTCTAGTATATCGGGTACTAAATGGTGCTGCCCCGTCACCGTTAGAGGAGTTTATCAAAAAAAGAAACTGTGAGACTAGCACTAGGTCCACAGCTAGAGGAGACTGTGACGTTCAGCTCAGGAAGTGCACCTTTGCCCAAAATGTGCTCTCTGTCAAGGGCTGCACGAGCTGGAACACACTGCCAACGGCATCAGGGACAGCGGCACGTCTGCTTCTTTTAAGAAACAACTCAAGGAATGGCTAATTGGTAATCAAAGTTGTGACCACTAGAGAGTTATAATCACGTTAATACTGGACTACCTCATGTAAATAAGCACTTTACTACCAAACTACCTCATGTAACTGAAGGTACTTTATTATTAAAATGTAACTAAAGCACTTTACTACTAAAACTACCTCATGTAACTAAAAAAAAACGACCTTATCTAACTAAAATCACTTTACTACTAGAACTACCTCATATAACTAAAAGCACTTTTGTATTAGCTCTATTAACTCAAAATCCTTGTAAAACTGTTGTGTCCTGCTTTGATTCTGTCACTGCTTCTGCCAAAGTGTAATAGAGAGTGTACAGTTTTTTAATATGTACCTAGCTTTATGCCTTTTTTTGCCTGCATGCACTTGTCTTCTTGTTCAAACTGTCCCTACCTGGAGCTACTGTGACAAGTAAATTTTTCCTGTGTGAGATCAATAAAGTCTTATCTTATCTTATCTTATCTTATCTTTACCCAGCTTTGAGATGCATTTTGCCATCTTTATTTTAATTGTTGCTATTTGGAGTTTCCAGGACAGCTTTTGGTCGAGTATGGTCTTCTTTGTGAAAAAACACTCTCACATAGTTCAGGTAAATTAAAGGTGCACTAAACTCATTTTCTGCGTCCTTGTCATCATAATTCATTATCCCTTGTACCCACATTTTTAATTCAACTTATCTAAATCCGTGGAAACAAGCACACCGCCTTACAGGTCAGGGACCTCATTTATTAAGTGTGCATATGTACAAAATGTTACAAAAGTTCAGTTTGTGATCTCAAAAAAAAAAAAAAAAAAAAAAAAAAGGTCTTGAGTCCTGCACACAACAGAATGATGATGATTTGCTAAAAGCTCGAGGAAGTTCCGCAGAACATCTGACCTTTAAATCTTCATAAACAGCGAGTGTCCTCATTTCTCCTCACATCCACACATTCTTATGAGTATAGCACTCATGCTTCACAGCAAGAAGGTTCCGGGTTCGATCCCCGGGTCGCCCAGGCCTTTCTGTGTGGACTTTGCATGTTCTCCCCCGTGTCTGGGTGGGTTTCCTCCGGGCACTCCGGTTTCCCCCATCAACTCAAAACATGCACCATAGGTAAAATCCTCCAGCTTAGGGCCTGACCAAACTGAAGCAAGAAGATCATGGAGATGGTCCCCGGGCGCAGTAATGTGCTGCCCACTGCTCCTAATAACAGGATGGGTTAAAATGCAGAGAAGAATTTCTCCAGTGTGAGATCAATAAAGTCACTTCTTCTTCTTCTTCTTTTTATGAGACTGTTGAATATATAGCGGGTTCTTATCTAAAGACGACCAAGATTCAAAAATGTCAAATTAAATTCATTATTATTTTCATTATTAAATTCAAATTAAAGTTAATTTCCCTAACAAAAAGTCTAAAGCAGAGCTCTGGGTCAGCCTCCCCTAGAGCTTACAGTAGTAAGTTTTACGCCAGGAGCAGCAAACTGACAACTTGCTCCTCCCTCACACACAGATAAAATACAATATGCAAATAATATGTTGATTCAGGATCCACCTTCTGCTCCGGCCCACATCCGCCCAGTCTTCTTTGTCTTGCCTTCTTCCACAGCGCGCTCACCAGAACCAGGTCCTTCCTGTCATAAATTCCACAGAACTCCCCAACCTCCCTATCTCCCTTCCTGGCACACATTAAAGGAAAAGTAACGTTTTGTTTTTTTTACAATTTGAGCCTTATATTAAAACAAGTTGTTTTACTCACCCATAGCACTTTGGTGTCATATGGAGCACTTCCAGAGATGTTTTGGATTAGCGTTAGCCTAGCGCGACTTCTAGCCATTAGAGGTAAGATCTTAAGCCCGAGCCCGAGCCTAAAATGTCAATCATTGCTTCGGGTCGGTTCGGGCTCGGGTTTCTCTCTCGCTGACTTTTTTTAAAATAAATATCTGTTTATAAAAATGTATACTAAAACGATGTGTGGATACTAAACTAAGGAATACTTGTTTTAAAATAAATAATTTGGATAAAACAGAGAAGGCGCTGTAATGTAATTGCTATTTAACTACTAAACAGGAGCCGCAGAGCATGCTCTGTGCACGTGACGGCCCCCCTCTTAATAATCTTCCCCTCCGCTCCGCGCTCTCTGCTTCTCTCTCTAGTGCCGCGCCGCGCTAGATTCTTAAGGACGTACTGCTGCTGTGGTTTATGGCCCAATTTTCAACCCGTCAAAATGACGGACGACCTTAAATTTTTCCCGTCAACTCTTTAAAAAATCCGTCAATGATGGAAAATTGTCGGTTAATGTACCCTCTGCAGAAACAAATATAAAAGATGTAAATGTTTATAAGTCTTGTTTAACTTAGATTTCGTTACAAAAGACAGGCTTTAATTTGTTATCATAAATCACCCCTCCTCCTGCCGAGTCCTCACAAATAAAATATGAAATTTCGGGTTTGCTTCGGGCTCGGGCCTGCAAATCAAGTTAATTGGTCGGGTTCGGGCCGGGTCGGGCTTTAATACCCGCGGGCCGGGTCGGGTCGGGCTGGATTTTTTAGGCCCGATCTTACCTCTACTAGCCATAGCTCGGGGCATATAATATATTCCCCAAGCATGTAATATGCCCCGTGCGGGCTCCAAATAACACAAACTTTAGCACTTTTCAAATCATAGAAGCTCGATGTCTTAGTCTATGATTTCGTTTGAATCAAAAGTGGCCTGTAATCTGAGATTTAGCCATAGTTTACAGCTTTGCGTTTCATGTTTAGGTCCCGGGAGTTGAGAGCACACTCCGCACATGTGCACTGGCGTCCTCATCTACTCGAAACTATGGCTAAATCTCGGATTACAGGCCACTTTTGACCAAACAAAATCGTAGGCTAAGACATCGGGCTTCTATGATTTGAAAAGTGCTAAAGTTTGTGTTATTTGGAGACCGCAAATAAGTGCCCTGAGAACTCACATGATGGAGATCGCAAATCTAAAACATCTCTGGAAGTGCTCCATATGACACCAAAGTGCTATGGGTGAGTAAAACAACTTGTTTTATTACCGAAATAAGGCTCAGATTGTAAAAAACGTCACTTTTCCTTTAACTCCGGAGGTCAAATAATATAATCCATATGTGATTTTCAGTGTTCCCTATGAACATTAAGTAATGTAAGTGATATTCAAGCAAGTCACTTGGTGTTTATATTATTGATATTCCTTCAAGGCCATTTCAAATGGATGCAGTTCCACAGGCCAATCTGGAGCATTAACATCACAGCACATATAATCAACTGTAATTACCAATCTAACTGATCTATCGATAGAGTACCTAAAAATTTTACTCAAGTAAGAGTAAGTTTACTTCAAAGGAATACTACTCAAGTACAAGAACAAAATTGTGGTCCAAGAAATTATTTAAGAGTAAAAAAGCATATTTGAGAAAACTACTAATTGAAAAGAGTAACTTAAACGGTGTACATAACATCATTTATTATTCTAAGTTAATGTAATTTAATGAACAAAAAATGAAATAATGCACAAACTCTGTTTTTAAAGGGCACAATAATGAGAAAACTAAATCAGATGTGAGGGAGCGCTGCAAGAAACACAAATGTTCAAATTATTTCATATTATCAACATCAAGCTTTTATCACTTTCTCACAGACAGACACAGTGGGAAGAGAAACCACTTTTACTCGAGTATGGTTACTTTAATAAAATAAAAAAATTCAACTAGGAGTAACAAAAAAACAATTTGCTGCTAGAAAAGTACAATTTCTTGAAAAAGTCATTTAAGTAAATATAACTGCTGACAAGATATAAACATGCACAGGAGGCCAATCCCAGGGCAACATTCTACAAAATCTATTATCATTTCAGATAAGAGGGCAGGGGTCTGTACAACTAGGTCTGATTCACTGTTGTTTTTGAAAGGAAAACAGTCACTGAGCCATGGGTCCAAAATTTGTTATATTAATTTTATGTCAATCAGGTTTCCAGCCAGACCTTTGTGCTGGAGTCATCCCACCACAGGATCAATACTCAAATCGATTGTTCTAAGTTGATTTGTGCTGACAGAGAAGAGGCTGAACTTTGTCTGTTCTTACGTTTCATGTGGATCCTCCAGTAATTACAGAGATTAACCATGCTGAGTAAAGTAGAGCAGAATCTCCTGCATGTGTATGTGGTCCTATGAATATGCATGGAGAGTGCACAGACTCCACAATCAGCAAAATTCATGGTATTTTTATGGATATGTAGCAGTCATTAGGGCTCATTCTGCCCCATGAGCTCACACTGATCCTGATCCAATACGATTACAATTTTATGCTTCAGAGACTGTCAATATTTTCCATGCAGAAGGTTTGGACGAGGACAGTGAAGTGACTGACATTTACTCAGGTATACAGATTTTTTTATGAACAAACACTAATAACAGTACTTACACTTGAGTTACAGTTTTGTCCAAAGTTCAAAGTCAGCTTTATTGTCAAAAAACATATGTACAGGTTGCACACACAGGATTTGAAATTGCAGCGCCCCCTAGGCTCACAGTGAACATAAAACATGTGATAAACAAGACAGTAAACCCAATGACTAAAACATCACATATACCCGTAGCCAAAGTACGAGTATATTATACCCATAGCAAAAAAGTACAGGACAATAGACACAATGACTAAAACATCACAAATACCTGTAGCAAAAGTATAGTGTATATAATACAAATAGGTAAAATACAATGTGTGGCGTAATAAAGCTCAAATGGTGTAATTTAAGCAGCAGTGTCATTGGGAGAGAGTTGAGCATCCTGACAGCTTGGTGGATGAAGCTGTCTTTCAGTCTGCTGGTCTTGGCCCTGAGGCTCTTCAGTCTCCTTCCTGATGGCAGCAGACTGAAGAGGCAGTTGGATGGGTGGGTGGGATCACCCAGAGGGCTTTGCAGGTGAGGCGGGTGCGGTAGATTTCCTGCAGTGAGGGGAGAGAGACACCCACGATTCTCTCAGCTGCTCTCACTACTCGGTGTAGCTTTTTGCGGCAGGACACGGTGCAGGTGCCATACCACACAGTGATGCAGCTGGTGAGGATGTGACCTATGGTGCCTCTGTAGAAGGTGCTCATGATTCAAAGATTCAAAACTTTTATTGTCATATGCACAGTAAAGAAACACGTTTCCCTGTACATTGAAATTCTTACTTTGCTGCCCACCCTGGTTGCCAAGAGCAAAAAAAAATTTAAATAGATAAATAAGATAAAGAGAAGCATGTAAAAAGTATAATTTAAAAAAAACAATCTTTACTGAATATAGGCTAGGGGCTATGTACATATTTACAGATAATGTGCAACATTGGTTTTATGTGCAACTGTCAGTAGTAAAAACGGGGTGTAAACATTGTTGATATAGTGCAAACAGAAGTGTAAACATGGTTAAAAATGATGGGAGCTGGGGCTGTGGCTCTCTTCAGCTTGCGGAGAAAGTAGTCACTGTTGGGCTTTACTGGCCAGCTTTGTCTATTCATCACAGTGAGAATAAGTAGTTATGTTATTTATTTATTTATTTGCTAGCAAACTGTGTATTTGGTGTTTTAATAACATTAAACTGTTCTACTGTTCTACATCTACTGTTCCTCGTCCTTTTTGGAAATTTTAGAGTAAACTAGGTCAATCTGATCAAATAATAATAATACAGTGGTACCTCACCTTACGAATGACCCAACAAACGAAAATTTCCTGTCCCCCGTTCAAACACCCAAACCCCCACAGATTCCCAACAAAACATATCAATAGTGAAGTGTGGGGGGAAGGGGGAGGGGGGAGAAGACTGCACGGACACGTGTGATAGCGCAGCATGACCTGGCGCGGAGCTGCCAACATGTCCAGACCAAGGTCTAAACCTGGACTGGACCAGGACTAAACCTGGACCAAACCAGGACCAAACCAGGACTAGACCAGGTGGATTAAATTATTTCGTGGTTTCGTTTCGAGTCACAGCTTAGGGGAGCAGCGAGTAGGACAGCACGCAGTCTGAGCGCATGAACGCATGAACGAGACCCATGCAAGAGCCGCGGTGGTCTAGACCTCCTCTAGACCTCCTCTAGACCTGACCAGGTCTAGAGGAGGTCTAGAGGAGCCGCGGTGGTCTGGACTAAACCAGGACTAAACCTGGACTAAACCAGGAGGAGCCGCAGTGGTCTGGACTAAACCAGGACTAGACCAGGACTAGACCAGGTGGACCAAAGCACCGCGCGCGTGTCCACCCCCTGGCCTCGCCTCGAGCCACAGCCGAGGCGAGCCGCCGCTCACACGCAAGAGCCGCGGCGGTCCAGACCCGCTCCAGACCTGCCCGCGTAAGGTGCTCACAGAGCGGCCTGGATAGAACTGTGAGGTCGGCCTCTTCAAGACCTCCAGGCCGGTGACCGGGACAATCCCCGGACCCATGCCCGCTTAGGGAGCTCTTAAGGCGGGCTGGCAGTGTCCCCCTGGGTCCAAGTTTGACTGTCCAAACGAGAGACAAACGCGAGAAAAGTCCAAATCCAGTCTGAGAAACCAATCAGGAGGCAGAACACAATGTTACACTATAAAAAAAAGTTACACTATAAAAAAAAAAACTTGGATCGGGGCCTTGGAACGAATCAGGCTTTTTCCACTGAAATAGATACTCAACTTACGAATTTTTCACGTTACGAAACCACCTCTGGAACGAATTAATTTCGTAAGGTGAGGTACCACTGTACATACATACATAATAAAAATGGATGTGCTTTACCTTCAGTGGCCACTGCAATTTCAGGTATTTGGTGACACCATGCAAGACTGCCCTGATTACAGTGTTTGTGATATACAAACACCTAGTTGCAGGGGCAGAGTTTGAAGTGTGAAGACCTGGATACCTCCTCATATGTCAAACAAAAAAGGTCCTTCAATCACAACAAAACCCGCATTGCCAGAGCCTTAACTTAGACTTAGACAAACTTTATTGATCCACAAGGGAAATTATTTTTCTGCATTGTTAATCTGTAGATAGAGGACACAACTTAGTTTGTCTCATTCTCAGTGTATTCATGATTGGCTGCATGTGTTGGGATTTAGGTAGTGACTATTCGGATCAGAGAAAGGCATTTCAAGTTTCTTTCTAACTGGTTTTAGTCACAGAATCTACGGGAACCAAAAGTAGCTCATCCTGCTCTCTGATTTGATAACTGAGAACCAATATAATCAACAACTATATTTATTTTGACTGCATTTACGCTACATTCACACTGCAGGGCTTAATGCTCAATTCCGATTTTTTTGTGAAATCCGATTTTTTTGCGAGGCCGTTCACATTTCCAGTTAAATGCGAATTGTACGTGATCTCCAGTGTGAACGCTAAACTCCCCAAAAGTGTCCCGCAGGCGCATTGGAGGACACGATGACGTCACACGCAGCGAACACGCTCAACATTTACGGAAGTAGCCTAAAGTTGCTTTTGTACCGGAGCCAAAACATGTACAGCTTATTTGTTTTAAGGAGGAGACGGAGAAGGAGAAGGAGAAGGTTTTTGGCCACAGCGTTTTGCGGGGCAGTGGCAGCAACGTCTGCAGAAAGGAACATGTGGGTGCGGAGTCACAGGCAGGAGGGGTGGGATTGCTACGTGCTTCGCCACTTCACTGATACAAGTTTATATACTATTTTAGCATGACGAGAAGAACGTTTGTGCACATTTGTGAACGCCTACTTGTACCACTCTCATTGGAGGAAACACACTCAGGTCAGATGAATGCGATCTGGGCGTTCAGACTGAAGTCGCATACCAAAAGATCGGATATGTATCGGATTTAGGACCACATATCCAAGTGGCCTGGATCGCATTTGAAAAAATCGGATCTGTGTCGTTCACACTGTCATTAGAAGATCAGATACAGGTCGCATAGAGGCGAAAAAATCGGATTTGGGTCACTTCAGGCTGCAGTGTAAACGTAGCCTTACCTTGCATTTTGGGACAGAAAATTTGAAATAAAGAAATATTGGCATAAGAAAAAAACACTGGTGTGGTGTGGTGTGCTTTGTGCCCTGAATCTGAAAAACAAATCACAGTTAAAGGAAAAGTAACTTTTTTTTACAATCTGAACCTTCTTTCTGCAATAAAACAAGTAGTTTTACTCACCCATAGCAGTTTGGTGTCAATTGGAGCAGTATCGCAGAACTTATGTTGAGCCGTTCTGTTCTACTAATGATCCCGTATCCGTTAGCGTGAGTGCTCGGAGCACTGATTTGCGGTGTCCAAATAACACAAACTTTAGCACTTTTCAAATCACAGAAGATCGCTGTGTCAGAGTAGACTTTTAGTAGATTCCAAAACGGCCTGAAACCTGATATCGCAACAGAAAAGTAAAGTTCAGAGCGGCGTTAGCTTCTTTCGGACTAGCTGTGTTTACAAAACAGCTGAGTTCACGCATGCGCACTGTCCTCTCTGATGACGTCATCAAATGAAACTATAGCTGGATATCGGGTTTCAGGCCGTTTTGGAATCCACTAAAAGTCTACCCTGACACAGCGATCTTCTGTGATTTGAAAAGTGCTAAAGTTTGTGTTATTTGAACACCGCAAAGTAATGCCCCGAGCACCATGTTAACGGATGCGGGATCATTAGTAGAACAGAACGGCTCAACATAAGTTCTGCGATACTGCTCCAAATGACACCAAACTGCTATGGGTGAGTAAAACTACTTGTTTTATTGCCGAAAGACGGCTCAGATTGTAAAAAACCGTTAATTTTCCTTTAACATCTACTAGAGAATTTCCCGGCATCCCTAGACCAGAGCATTTTGGGCCATGCAGGTCTCATGTTCTCTGAGGATCAGATGACATGTCATACTCAGATGGGGATAAGAGACAGTTTTTTTCTATTAATTACTTTGTACATTGCCATATATCTAAAAGGTAAATCCACCAATTTTTCAAAGGTACACTTTTTTATAGGTCAGGCCACCACCTGCTCATCTCCATGAAAATGTTATTGCTTTGTTTAGAATGTTACATGGTATAGCATAAACCTTATCTATCTCATGGGAGACAAGCATGTTACAGCACTAGGCTATATTACAAGTCAGATCTGTGCAGAGGCAACCCTGCGCTCAGATAGAGTTAATATATTTTTGAGCAATAGAAACATCTTAATGAATAAATGCTAGACAGATAGGTCATACTGTGGAAAATTACAGACAGGTGGCAGACCTTCCACCACAAAAGTTACACAATGCACCTATAACATGATAATTCCTATTTGTGACTTGAGCTTACTGTATTACAACAGAAATCTGCATTTTAATGATAATTAGTGATGGACAAAATGAACAGAGGCTTCGAAGCGTGAGTCGAGTCATCAGTGCAGCTACAAAGCAAAGTGTGGTTTGAAACGTGGTCTGGTGACATCAGTGATGACGCTTGAACCGTCCTGAAGCACCGCACCATGTGACTGATTCAGGAAGTGGTTCACTGGTTTGGGGAATGCCGCGTGTCATTTGAAGCATAAAAGCCTCAGCAAACGGCAATGGAGTCCCCTGAACATCTCGTGTTGTCTGACTGCATTTGCAAGTCTTTCCAAATCGAAGATGGAACCAGCACCAAAAAAAGTACTCCCTGGTTTGGGAGTATTTTGACCTCATAACTGCCAATAAGGTTTGTCCTATACAAAATATATAAATATTAATTATTTTATTTAATTTGATTAATTTCACAATGTAGGAAACCACTGTTGCTTAGCTCGTATAGTCACACAAGAGGTGTGCAAAATTACACATTGTCTGCTCACGTACTATAAACCTTTTGAGCATGGGCTTGTTGCCACAGGTGAAGTGTCTCTTGTGTTCGAGAGAGCTGGGTTATAATGGGAACACATTAGAGGCACATTAGAGCCCTGCATCAGGAGAGCATGTCAGGTGGTTCAAGCTCAGGTAAGCTATTTTGAGAGCAATATACAATACACATTATACTGTGTCACTGTCAGAGAAAATTATGAAATTTGTATATATAAAAATATCTTAATATCTCAATATGTCAATATATAGATTTGTACTTCACATATGAGATAACAAAGTTAGCCTGGGAATTCCCAGGCCGCTTCCGTTCGTTTCGAACTGGAAGGCGGCCTGGAAACTCGTCCAAGCGAGAATCACAGATTTAGGGCCCCAATCAGAGGGCGGGGGAGGGGTGGCAAGACGGTGACGCGTACTACATGACAAACGGAAGCTTGTAGTTTGAACTGACAACTGACATGATTGGCTATGGACTTACGTATACGCTCAATGATAGACATTCATAACGCCCAATAAACGGCCGTTGGCAATCGCTAACCACACCTCCGCTACGGGATTTTTCGAAGCGAGTTTCCAGACCCATATCTCACTTGTGATATGGTCAGGTGTTAACCAGACTATAACAAAGTCATTTGAACTGTCTGTAGTTAAGCTGTAATCTTCAAATAATTATTTAGTCTTTTTCAGAAGAGAAGACTGATATCACCGAAGCATTAAAGGTCCCATGGCATGAAATTTTCACTTTCTGAGGTTTTGTGTTAATGTGAGCTCCCCTACGCTGTTTAGGCCCCCCCCATGGGTAAAAGTTGCGAAATGTGTAAACTGAGCATTTGCGATCCTTTTCCGCATTTGAAAAAAAGACAGTCCAAACAGGCGATTCTGAACTTTCTGACGTCACACTCGCGGAAAGGTTTCCACCCCTACCCCCTCTGGATGTCTACCCACCGTCTCTGGAAATCACGCCCAGAGAGTTTGGACCGCAAACGAGCAACGAAATGCGAGATGCATTTTTTTATTTGCCTGGAGACACGTGAGAGTGTTTTCAGGCTCGGATGTCCTTTATCTGAGTCTCCGAACCTCTCAAACAGCAGTGGTTTAATTTTATTTTCTTTGGAAATGTGTTTTTTTTAATGGAAAGCGTCTCACATCTTCCTCTGCTCTTAAAACACGGAAGTGGGTGACAGCGCACAGCGCACCGCTAATCCAGGAAACAGCGGCGTATTTGGCCACACCCCCACCCGCTGCACTGGCCTGTCTCTGTCCTCCTCATTTGCATTCAAGCAACAACGCCCATAATAAAGCGTTTCAGAGACATATTTAGCCTCATGAAGACAGTCAGAGTCATGCCTCTTCAAAATCAAGCCTCATGCACTGAGGCTTGATTTTGAAGAAGGATTCATTTACAGTATTAGGGAACCATTAAGGCGCCATATAAAAGCATCAAGAAGTACCATGTCATGGGATCTTTAATTGCTATGGTTGTGGAAGACTGCCTGCCATTGTCCATTGTAGAGGGGAGTGGGTTCAAAAGATGTGTTAAATCATGCAACCCATCTTATGTTCTCCCTACATGTCAGGTGTGAATTTAAATCATCTACAAGTAGTTGTTCTATTGCTTGTTAATTGTACTTACACACTTGTTACACACTTCCCGGCATCACATACTGCATTGAATTTGGCTGCTGTGAAAAAAGACCTTCTTCTACAGTGGGGCATCAGTAACAAGGTCACCTGCTTAGTCACAGACGGAGCTGCCAATATGACTGCGTGTGCAAAAGAGATGGGAGTTAAGCATGCCATCTGTGTGGCACATACTTTGAATTTGATTGTCAAAAAAGCACTTTCTGTGAATGATACACTATCAGAAATAAGACACAAAGGCAGGAAGATCATTGGGTACTTTAAGAGCAGCACTAAAGCAAAGGTAGTTTCTTTTTCATCTTTGTCTTTCCATCACATTCATTTGTATGTATGCATAATATTAGTAACAATAATACTTTTGCTCCACTTGTAGGAGAGACTTTCACAGGTTCAAAGCCAAATGGCCAACTCTAAAACTTATCCAGGAAGTGGAAACATGATTACAACATGGCTGGCTTGAGTACGGGCATTTCTCCTCTCTCCTCCCATCACCTTAACATAATTTCTGATTCATTAAAGGTTCTGGCACCATTCAATGATGCAACCATTGAGGTGTCAGAGGAAAAGTGTGTGTCGGGGTCCTAAAGTCATACCAATGCTGACCATGCTTCATACTGCACTAGAAGAAGAAGAAATTATGAATATGTCCACTCCAGAGGGACTCAAAGTATCCTATCACTGAGCATGATGTTGGATCCCAGATTTTAAAAAACTCAGTTTCCTTAGTCCACATAAAGCTGCAGAAGCACAGAGAAGACTTATTTCAGAATGTGCTTCTGTAATAAGACGCACTTCTCCCTCAGTAGCAGCTTCAACATCATCAGCTCCAGCATCATCGCCATCTGAAGCTTCACAGCCACAAACAGGAGGTATTGTATGTGATGTGTGGTAAATGTTACTTCTTTATAATGTCTGTTTTATTCTCTCAGGGAGCAAACTGTGGCATGCGCTTTGAACGGCGAATCCATTGATAAAAAACGTGACGGAGCAGGTCCCTCTTGTCCCTGTGACAGTGATGTCACAATTGAAGTTCAGAAATACTGGGCAGAGCCGAACATAGAGAGACGAGAAGATCCACTGCAGTATTGGAAACAGCAAGAAAAGAATTTCCCTGTTTTATACAAACTGGCTGTCACGTATCTTTCAACACCAGCATCATCTGTGCCATGTGAGAGGATTTTCTCTAAAGCAGGGAAAAACGGAACCGCCTCAGTCTAACCACTTTGGAAAAACGTCTTTTTTTTTTTTTTTTTAATAAAAACCAATGAAACATATCAACTTTTTAATTCTCATTTATTTACAAATGCTACTAAAAATTTCCACAAGCATTCCTATTTCTAAAACTTGCATTTCATGGTGGCCCTATCACATGTTTTGAAGTACATTTGTCTACGTGATGGTGCTGTAATGGAAGTTAGATAATTGTAGATGTTGACCTCCAGATGGCGTCATGGAGTAAATGAATCAATATGTATATATATTTTGACGGGTTGAAAATTGGGCCATAAACCACAGCAGCAGTACGTCCTTAAGAATCTAGCGCGGCACTTTAAGAGAGAGAAGCAGAGAGACAAAGAAGAACAATGACGGATGGATAATAGACAGAGACAGGAAGAAGTTCCTCACTCTTACCGGTGCGTGTTTGTCTTCTCAGTTCTCCTGTCTTTAGTTTATCCTTAACTTGTTGCTCCTCCATATTGGGGACATAGATGCGGACTTGCGGAGGGGAAGATTATTAAGAGGGTGGCGTTCACGTGCGCAGAGCATGCTCTGGCTCTGCGGCTCCTGTTTAGTAGTTAAATAGCAATTACATTACAGCGCCTTCTCTGTTTTATACAAATTATTTATTTTAAAACAAGTATTCCTTAGTTTAGTATCCACACATCGTTTTAGTATACATTTTTATAAACATATATTTATTTTTAAAAAGTCAGCGAGAGAGAAGCCCGGCCCGACCCGAAGCAATGATTGACATTTTAGGCGGAATTTCGGGTCGGGTCGGGTCGGGGTCGGGCTCGGGCTTAAGATCTTACCTCTACCCTGACTACAGACAGATGTTTCTGATACAAACAGCTACCTGGAGGGGCGGAGTTTGAAGTGTGGATACCTGTTAGCCAATCACACACTGACCTTTTTATGGAAGAGCATAATGACATAATAATGCTGTAGTTAAAACTAATAATTTATTAATAAGATAAGATTAAAATAATAAAATCTGGTGAATAAAACCATATTTAAAAAGGCAAAAAAAAAAACAAAAAAACAGAAAAGATAAGTTCTATGTCTGTGTGTTTGGGGTGACCGGGTTGTGAGACAACAACGTGGCTCCTGCTTCGCTCTGCTTAGTCATGTCTCTGCTCCTGGGCTCCTCCCATGGATGGTCACCACCACCAGTTCCTCCTACACAGACAACAGTTCATCCTGTACACAACTACATACTGCAATGTACCACCGAGCTTATCCAAACATATGTCCATCCATCCATTATTATTAGACTGTTCACTTGTAAACATCGCCACTTGCAAGTGAACAGGCTAATAATAATAATAGGCGCAGTGATACGACTCGAGAGAAAATAGCACCAAGTGATTATGACTTATGACTATTTCGTGGGCAACTGTTCTGTGACGCAACTATATCACTTTTTGGACAAATATTGTTTTGAGAAGAAAAACAAGCTTTACTAACTGTCCCCGCTAACTTGCCGGACCTACTTTCGTCAGCGCCAGAACCGGGGCAGAACTCGGCTCAGAGGACACTGTCAGGAGTAAGTCAGTGTTAATGCATGACACTGTTGAAGGGGATGCCATACAGATTCACATTTTTAAAAAAAAGACCTATCCCTTTAACATGACATCAATATACGTGAGCATAGAGAACTTTATCATTAATAGTCATAGTCACTTTATCAGTATAGTCATAGATTAGAATGCCTTCTGTTATTACTGTACATGTGTACAATGAGATTAAAAGCAGCCCATTCTCCAGTGCAGACATGTATGTAGATTATTTACATACATTTATAACATAGTGTAAGAAAAGATAACAAAAGGGGGGTAGGTGCACATTTCTGAGGTGCAACATCCATATTTACATGCACTTCAGTATCCAAAATATGATGGGGGTATTAAGTGTCCTGGCTTTGTATTTGTGCACGTGTTAGAACGTTGCTCTGGTAAACAGGTCACACACATGTACAGAGAATGACATAATGTAACAACACATCAGTATACTAGTGTTTTTCATGTAAACCGGGATATCAGTAACCCCATTACTCTGTGTTCATGTAAACACTGTATCCCAAATTTGATCAAAACATTTTTAATGAATCATTAATGTATCCATTTTCTATGATTAATCACTTGAGTTCATTTTTATAGTCCCAATATCATGGGTCTACAAATTTTTGGACTCCATCTGCTTCCGAGATAAAAGTGGCTAAATCTTTAAATCTTTATATTGATAAGATGAACTGAAAATCAATTGATAACTGTGCTGGTTAGCTAATGTATTCAAGATATGTAATGAAAAAAAAAATAGTGCTACTCACCTTCCACGGTGGTTGGTCTCTCACTCTCATCCAGCTCGGGTCCTCTACCAAAGGCCTGGGAGCTTGAGAGTTCTGCGCAGTATCTTTGCTGTTCCTGTACTGCACTTTTCTGGACTGAGATGATGATGTTTTTCCTGGGATCTGTTGTAACCACTCCTCCAGTTTGGGGGTTACAGCCCCGAGTGCTCCGATCACCACGGGCACCACTGATGCCTTCACCTTCCAGGCTTTCTCCAGCTCTTCCTTGAGCCCCTGGTATTTCTCTAGTTTCTCATGTTCCTTTTTCCTGATGTTACCATCGCTTGGTATTGCAATGTCCACCACCACGGCTCTGTTCTGTTGCTTATCCACCACCACTATGTCTGGTTGGTTCGCCATTCTGTCAGTCTGTATCTGGAAGTCCCACAGGATCTTGGCTCGGTCATTCTCCGCAACCTTCTGAGGTGTTTCCCACCTTGACCTTGGGGTCTCCAGCCCGCACTCTGCACAGATGTTTCCAGGGCTGGACTGGGACAAAAAAACGGCCCTGGCATTTTTGGCTCAGAACGGCCCCTCATAATTAGCGGAGCACAACAGACTAATTTATGTTTGTGTTCCCCAAAGTAATGTATTTGACTATTGTTACGTCTTGGCCAAGGGGAAACACTACACTACTTCTTCACTACAGGGTTTGTAGCATCTCGCTTTGGGAGGTGATTTAAAAATTCTTACATTCTATCAGGCTCTGGGCGGGAAAAGTAGTCTACTCTCTCTTCTCTCTCCTCAACAGCTTGGCTCGACCAGACAGGAAGAGGGACAGATTATTACACTTTATTAAGTGATAAATAGAAAACCAAAAATAAAAATATTGGGAACTACCTGGAAAAACTGTGGAACTATCTAAACCATCCAATCATTTAGTATCTTTAGGTTACATTTTTACTTTTGATAATGATCAGATAAATCTCATACTAAGGCAATGCGAGGCAAGGCAAGATGGCTGACCGGAAGTAACGATGCTCTTAAATCAGCCTATTCAATGTATGATGTGTATGGAATTTATTGTTTATCAAAAAAAGCCTGACCAATATGGATGTCACCAGTGGAGTCAGTAGTGTGGAAACATTTACATGATTAAAAGGTTTCTTAACCTAAAGTGTATTCTTAGACTTTATTGATCCACAAGGGAAATTGTTTTGGGTACAGTCGCTCACTCATCAAATATAATATATGATATATGATATAAAACAGAGGGTAAAAGAACAAAAAGATAGATGGAAAAGATGGAAAAAGCAACCAAAGAGCAATAGACCTGTGTCAGATGAGACACAATTATATACATAAGATAATGATAATAAATATATATGTAAAATCAGATTTAAATAGAAAAGTATTAGTCAAATATAAAATACAGTATCAAATATGATGTACAGTACCAGCTGTATACAGTTGTAGGGAGTATTATCTATTCAATCAACATGGTTTGTTGTTTAGGCTCGATGTAAATATAAACAAGCAAATAGACCACTCTAGATTGCCATCTAAACCTTATTTTATTTTTTAGCTGCCCACTAGCTAGTTAACTAAGTGTCCAATCAATTTACTGTGTGCTGAAGTGGGCTAATATCATGAGGGAAACAATCAATGATTCAATGATTTAGGGTGACCTTGTTGTAACCATGAACATGGATTCTTGTTAATATGAATTATGTTCTTAGTGGAGGCAAATAATCATTAGAGCTGATACAACATAGTCCGGGCTAGTACCCCACTGCAGATATTTTGAGCACTCAAACTTTAGCGCTAGCTGACCGGCTACTGCATCACAACCACTTGCTACCACAGGATAGCAACATTCATTTATTATTCATGCCTTTTTTGCGACCACACCCCCAGGCGAAATTCGCCGAGAACTTGGATTTCATCCTGCAGAAACGAAGTGTTTTTCCTCATTGAATCTACATTCACGTACATTTCATTGGATAGTGTGACTTCCACACCAATGGAATCAAATTGAGTATTGTTTGGCCAGTCTGTTTACATTTTAGGGTGTTCTTAATGTACAGGACGACTCCCCCACCATTGCCCCTCTCTCTGTCTTTTCTAAAGACTTGATATCCCGGCATATTTATTAAAGCTTCTGCAGATGTTTGTTTTAACCAAGATTCAGACATACCAAAACAGTTGATATTAGATTCGCATAAGAGATGTTCAACCTGTTCGCGTTTGTTACATATACTTCTAACATTTAGATGTCCACATAATAATCCCTTTGGCTTGGCAATGGGGTCCCAGATAATTTTGGACTGGTTGAGTGTTTGAAAAAACTTGAACATGCGGTGTTTTTTAAAAACTGGGTTTCTGGGGTTTACCATCGGCACGACCCCGCCTGGTGCTGCTGGTCTGCTGTCAGCCGCTGATGCAGAGGCTATAGCGCGCAGCTTTCCCACGGACTCCCGACGGAAGCTACTATCCGATGCGCCGCCACACACCCGCGGGCCCGGCCGTTCCCCGTGCAGCTCACAGACCGCCCTGGTACCGCGCCATCCACAACATCGCCGTCGACAGCTCAGTCGCGTTTGGCGACGGGCACAGAGTAAGCAGAGGAACACGGAGGAGTACCTAAAGAGCATACCTGTAAGGTAGGAGTGACGCGTGTCTCCTCCGCGAGTGGGTGAGCCTCTACCGGCGTTTTGAAGTGGTGTGGGCCCGGGCACGGGTGGATGTGCCCGGATAACAAGTCCTGTTGACAGTGCTGTTGATTGTGTTGCTGTTTTATTCCTCTTGTGCATTGTGTTATATAGAGATGGATAGATGAAAGTCACGGCCAGTGTGTAGGATCCATAGCCGGTGCCGTCCGCTAATTCTCCGCACCTCCTTTCTTGCACGTTTCCTTGTTTCCCCGCTCATTCGCTCAACAGTATGATTATGAAACTGGCGGGGCTCAGCGCAGAGAAAGGGGTGGGACCGCTCTCTATATCCTGATTGGTTTAGTCCACTGTCTATATTGAAGATGGACCAATGGGCCGCCTCCTTTAGATTGTGAGCCGGTGACCGGGCTCTAAGTTAAAAAAAAAAAAAAAAAAAACAGCACCGGTACCGGCCCCCGAGGACTGTCAGCCCACCGGGAAAATGCCCGGTATGCCAGATGGCCAGTCCAGGCCTGGATGTTTCTGTACACTTTCTGTACCCTTCAGACCAGCCCTCTTCAGCCATTGGTAGGATTTCTTTCATTCATTCATTCATTCATTTTCTTCCGCTTTTCCATTTTCTGGGTCGTGGGGGCAGCAGACCAAGCAGTGTTCTGCTGCCCAGAACACAATGCACCAGCCCCCATGAATCCTTCCGCGGGTGGAGGGTCCACAGGAGGATGGCTCACGTCACAACAGGCCTTGATGTATCTTCTGCCATGGGGGCTACCAGTGTCCACAGACCCCGAGGTGGGGTTAAGTGTCTTGCCCAAGGACACAACGGCAGTGCTCATCTGTGGGAGCTTTCTTGATATCATCCATTTCAGTTATGTAGTGGCTTGTCCTGCCATGATGGTCCCTCCACTCCACTGTCTGAGGCACTGTCTGTATCTGCTGGGTATCTGATCTGGCAGGGCATAGCTGTTTATAGTTGTTCTTGCCATTGCGCTGACTTCTTAGGACTTGCCTTACTCGTTGCAGGTATTTGGCCATAGCCGCTTTCCTTGTTGCCTCTTCATGGTTGCCATTTGCTTGTGGGATACCAACGTACTTGTAAAATGTCTGTTATTGTTCCCTCTGGGAGTGAGACCCCCTCTGTGTGGACTACCTTCCCTCTCTTTGTCACCATCCTACTATCCTGCGAGTCTCACTCGCTTTTTAGCGTACAGCTTGATGTCATCCATGTAGAGGAGGTGACTAATGGTGGCCCCATTTCTGAGTCGGTATCCATAGCCAGTGTTTTCGATGATTTGGCTGATTTGATATATGAGTGTACGCCCCTACATGGGGCGTACCACCAAAACATAACTGAAGTGGCTGATATCAAGAAATCCTACCAATGGCTGGAGAGGGCTGGTCTGAAGGACAGCACAGAGGCCCTCATCCTGGCTGCACAGGAGCAGGCCTTGAGCACCCGAGCAATAGAGGCCCAGATCTACCACACCAGACAAAACCCAAGGTGTAGGCTGTGCAAAGAGGCTCCTGAGACAGTCCAGCACATAACTGCAGGGTGTAAGATGCTGGCAGGGAAAGCTATGGAAGTATTTCTGTGCCATCTGAGTTTGAATATGAATTTTTAAGATTGAAATTTGTCAGCATCAAAATCAGACTTTGAATTTTAAAATACATCAGATTTCTAGCACTGATTTTTTTTTGCCTCTGAATTTTATTTTGTTAAAATAAATTCAGTGCTTAAAACAATTATTGTCTTAAAATATTCAGTTTTTCAAAATTCAACATGTAAAGAAATTCAACACCCAAAAAGATTCAGTGTAAAAAATAAAATCAACATCTCAAAAAAAAAATCAGTGTAAAAAAATTCGATTTCTAAAATAAAAATTCAGTGTAAAAAAATTCAACCTCAAAAAATTCAGTGTAAAAAAATTCAACCTCAAAAAATTCAGTGTCAAAAAATTCAACCTCAAAAAATTCAGTGTCAAAACATTCAACATCAAAATATTCAGTGTCAAAAAATTCAACATCAAAATATTCAGTGTCAAAAGAACCAGACTCAACATCCGGGTCACCAGGGAGAAGCAATCGATCCCTGTCTCAATTCATCCAACGTCCAGCCAATCACGTTACGCTCCATTGGTCATGTGACACCCACCCAGATAATGAGACCAGAGTATCTTTGGTAAGACGGACCGGTCGGCCATGGCCGCAAACTCAGGTGATGGTGCTGCGGTAAGTCTGTTTACTGTATTTACTGTTTGTATTAAACATTTAAAATAAATTTAGTAAAGTATATTACTCGACACGTTACACATTAACCGGATTTATTGATCAATATGTACAATAAACTTTTAATGAGGTGGCGTTCATGAAAACATGGTATGCGAGCTAGGCTACTTTAGTTTCTGAAGCAGCGAGCATGACTACTGACAGTACATTAACCATGATAGTTTTTCCATACTTCTTACTAAAATGAAACCTAGTTAATTTCTGAGTATTTATTCCTTGGACTGCTCTCCTTAAACAACTGTTATAGACCACTGTGGCCAGCTGCATCCCAGCATTACTATTTTTCCTCAGTAAGTTTAAACTGAGTTTAATGTGCAATCTTTTTAATGCAGGAATTGGATTTTGAACTATTCAAGTATCGGATGAAGCTGTTGTTATTAGAAATTGCACTTTTCAAACATCAGCTGTTACAGTCATGGATTTGCTTTTCTATTGTTAATTTTCTATTTTGTTTTTCTCTCCAAGGAACAACTGCTTAATCATCTTTTAGAACGACTTCGCTCTCGATTAGAGCATATTGTGGGACGCGTGCCTCTGGACCTGGACTTTTTAGAGTTCACTTGCACACAAGAACTTGTGTTCTTAAATGCTGTGTCCAGTCAAGTGACTGTTTGTCCAGCTATTTTAGATGCTCTGACACAGCTACACAGTCTCATCTGTTTGGAAAGAGACAAAAGGGAGCAACACATTGCAGTTGTGCAGTTTGAGCAAGGTCCAGCAGGGCGACAGCGGATGTCCATATCCCCAGACTACCTAACCAAACTTCTGGAACTTAATTTGTCTGTTCCTTGTATTGCAAAACTCTTGGGGGTGTCCAGACGCACAGTATACCGCCGCATGGCTGAGTATGACCTCTCAGTAAGGGCACTCTACAGCTCAGTGACAGACGATGAGTTGGATCAGTGTGTGAGAGAGATTAAATCTCAGCAGCCAAACTCTGGATATCGGATGATGAAGGGCCTCCTGCAAGCCAGAGGACTGAGGGTGCAGTACAACCGCGTCAGAGCCTCCATGCACCGTGTTGATACCATTGGTGTCATAAACCGAATGGTCCATGTCGGATGTCTGGCTAGACGGATCTATTCAGTACCCGGACCCCAGGCTTTGTGGCACATTGATACAAGCCATAAATTGATTCGGTAAATTAATATTTAGCAATCTTTTTCACGAAATGTCTGAGTTTCAAGGGTGTTTTTTAAAGTATATAGTTGTTATTAGGGCTTTAACTAACAAGTATTTTCATTATCGGTTAATTTGGTGATTATTGCAACGATGAATCAATTAGCTGTTTGGTCAGTAAACTTGAAAAAGCTTGAAAAATGTCTATCAGTGTTTCCCAAAGCACAAGATGACGCCCTCAAAGACGTGTTTTGTCCACAAACCAAAGAAATATTTAGTTTATTGTCATAAAGGAACAAAGAAACCAGAAATATTCAGATACAAGAAGCTGAAATCAGAGAATTTGGACTATTTTTCTTTAAAAAAAAAAACAAAAAAACCCCCCACTCAAACCAATTATTTGAATCAAATCAAAATAGTTGACGAGTAATTTAATAATTTTATTATTGTTTGATTAATCAATTAATTAATTGTTACACATTTTTATACTGCTTCTGTTACTATATATGCACCATAACAACTAACCTCTCATAGACATGTTGGTGAATCAGTCTCCTGTAGGAGGTCTGGGAGCATCCTAATCCATATAACAAGCATAAAAACATCAACAATTTATATAACAGTCTTAACTTGCAAGTGTAAATACAGGCTGAGATGTCACTCAGACAAGACTAAATACTTTACATTTTTCTATGAAAACTGAGCTTGAGATGTTTTGTAACAATGCGGAGAAATTGCAACTGTGTAACACTGAATATAAAATCAGTTTAAGTCCACCTTTCAACAACTTAAATACTTTCAACATCAGGTGTGTCAAACCAGAGTAAGGACAGCAAGGAATGCCACTCAGACAAGACCAAATCCTGTATGGCAAGTGCTAATGCATGCCAGGATGTCATGTTTAAAAGATGTGTAGTCCTTGTAATGCCTTGGGATGCGCAAGGTCTCAAAGCAGGTAGAGGCTGTGAGGTATCTGCTCGCGACGACTTCGACAGAGAGACTTGGTGGTAGAACCTCCCATCCGGTCCAGAATTTGAGCAGGTTGGTCAGTTCAGTTGGTGTTGCTATGGAGTAGATTCAAATGATGATTAGCCATCAGGATGAATAGCCAACTATGGCACTAACAGTTCAATTGGAATACAAGATTAGTCAAGGCCTTGAGACAAGTAAACCTACCTTCACCTATGAACTGTCGTAGATACCCTGACATGCGGCATTTTGTTTCAACTGAACAATCATCGTCGTCATCGCTGTCACCCTCACGAGGCCATGTGATGCGCTGAAGAAGGACCTGCATTGAAAAAATAGCATGAGAAAGACTTTGATAAAAAAAATTCTATTGCAGACAGTAATAGCTGCTGACCAAGTATGAACCATAATATTTACTACAAATGCAATGCTACAAGACTAGAGTAATTCAAATTAACCTCAGTGCTGAGATTCCCTGTCGTGTCTTTAGGAAAAAGCAAGGCCACTGTATCAGGTCTTTGGGTCACCAGTGTCCACATTGGGGTTTCTTTAATGCCTCTTCTCAGCTGCTTAATCTGCCTCATAACACGTCCGAGTACCTGTTAATAGTAATAAAACAGAGAGAATATAACCCATAAAATTCCTTAATGTAAAAGTAGGCTTGAAGAGTAAAATATGAAAAGAATAATTTCATTTAAATACACTGGTGAATGTAAATAGTAAATAATCATACTGTTGTCCTGCACACTTGCAGTGTACAGACCACCCACTAAACCTGGGAATCAAATTTATCAGGAGAAAGTGCCGCATTTTAATTTTGTCAGACAATTTTTTCCCATAGCAATGTGCATTTATAACCAATACATTGCCTACAGGATAATAAAAACAAAACAAAAAACATTAATTGTGACCTTAAAACAGACATTTCTCAAACTTTTACTCACTGCATGGATCAATAGCTTTTCAAACAGCCACCTCCTGTTGTTGTCAGTTAGGGAAGGGAGGTCCCACGCATAGGCCAAGTCCTGGACACTTTGTTTATCCTTATCGGACAGTATGGATTCCCCTTCAAGCTTCAAGACAATAAGTCACATAAATGTCATTCATAAAGGACAATGGATACACAATAAAAAGGCAGCCCATTGTACATAACATATTACTGAAGGGAAAAAAATCTAATCAAACATACAAGCCTGATGGTTTCTCTAATGTCCAGATCTGGACAGTCCTCCAGTGTCACTGTTGCAGTATCAGGACTTCCACCAAGCAAGACATGAATAACAGCAGGGCTGAGTCCCTGTAGGCATGGTCCTCCATGAAGAAAGGAGTGGCCTATCATTCGACCCGCCACCATGAACATGTCACTTTCCACGAGAAAGTGAGAGGCTGAGGGAACTAAATGGCCCGGCTCTCCTTCAAAAAGCCCAGTAAGACTTGAATTTGCTGTCAAGATATTGAAAATTTGAATGAACAACAACAAAGAAACAGGCCTCATTCCAGAGTCAGAGATATCTCTCAATACAGGCATTATACATTTAGAAGAACCCTGGATTCTATTACATACTTACCAAAATTGATGCAAAAGCCTGACCTCAGCTTCTCCATGCATGTGGAGAAAAAAAAACGAGTTACACCATGTCCATGACAGAATAAAGACAGAGTAAATACGTAGCCCCTTAATGCACGCCATGCCTCCTGTGGCAAGCTGTAATAGTCACTAAAACCTAACTACCATAGTACTACACCACTATGACACAACACAGGGCCTTAAGTAATGCACTACATCTTGGTTATTGCTATTGTGGTAACAGCAAGTTAATAATGCTGTGTCTTAACGGGTTAAGTTAGTTTTGAACAAATGTGACTTGTAATTGGAGCTACCTTCAAGTCTGCAATTCAGGGATCGTCCCCATTCCACATTACTTTGCTTATAGAAGGAGATAAGTGCCATGTCCTGCTCAGCAGGGCTTTTTCTGATATCCATGCTGAGAAGTAAGGGACTCTTCGTTTCATGAATACGTCGAAAACTGTCAGCACACTGAGATATGGCCTTGCTGGGGTCACTGACAGTTAACCAGCCTAATATGAATAAAAAATAGAAATGTGGTTGTTTAATTATCTATGGCTAACTGTAAAGATAGCAAAAAATAACCATGTTCATTCAAACTATGTATCCTTCTCTATGCCACTGCTAAGCGTGAACAGCACCTACCATCTTGAACAGCTGCAGAACTTCTGGATGGCACAGGCATTGCTGCTTGCTCTTCCTCAATTACAATGCTTTCATGCACCACCTCATTTCCTGCCCTACCCTCATAAAAGTATTTGTGTTACAACTGCACAATGTGTAAGACAAAGACCATTGCTGATTATAGAAAAAAAAACATTAATAAAAAGTTAATGGATACCTTTCCCCACATGACGAAGCATGTACCTCGATGGAGTCAGCAGGAAACATATTTTTGCAGACAGGACATTCCTGCATGTCTGCTGTTGAGAGGTTACCGGTAAAAATAGTATTATTTTCAAAAAACTGTTTTAAATACTACACAATATTTTTGCAAAAACTGATTATAATAATATAGTATATTGTACTTCTTACATTCTCTCTCTTCAGGCTCACTGATATCCACATTAGCCAGGTTGTCTTCACTGTCAACCTCTATGACATTACAAGATTTGATGTGTTCTGTCAGGAGCGGAAGGGGAACTGCAACTTCACACTTCTGACATGCAGCTTTTGGCATGTTATTGAATGCTTCATCAGTCAATGGTAGGGGATCTGTACTCAGTTTCTCTTGAATTGGGGCAATGTAGAAATGTTTAGCCCCACGAATTATAGACTTCAACATCATGCCTGTATAGCCGGTATCATCGGGAGCCACAAGAGACAGCTGTCGGCTACCCCATCCACCTATAGAAAAGAGGAGAGGAAAATGAGAACTTTCAACAGTTTATTAGATAGATTATATCTATAAGTTAAGTCAAAGCCACAAGACTTCTTATCTGACAACAGACCAAGCTAAAGAAGTCACCTAAAGCAAAATAAGTCATGTTTGTTTGATTTTTACTTTTACAAATACAATATCTACTTTGCAGTGACTGCTTTGCAAGTAGGAATGCCCTTATAAAATGAAACAAATATGTAAAATATTTAAGTCTTATTTAAGTACCATAAAGTAACAGTGATGTGCACTGAATAATGTGAAGTTAACTGCTGCATATGTACTTTTTTTAATGACAGAGCAACACTAACACACATACTTATGTTAGCCTACCTGCAGATTTGTACAGTAGCCATCCACCAGTAACTGTTCCCAATTTTGGGAATAAAACTTTGAGGGCATCACATAACTGTGATGAGAAAAGTGGAAACAACTGTAATTTTAGCCAAAGAGAGTGTCTAAAACAACTCATTGTTTAAATCAGAAATAGCATAAATGACAGCGTTACAAACTAGCAAATCATTGCAACTTCATAGCCTGAATACAATATACAATACAACTGGCCCAAATAATAATTACATGTTATCACCTCCTCATGTGTTGTGCTTTCATCTAGATGAGCAGTCCTACGGCCCAGTCCTGCACGCATATGGACCAATTGCTCCTGCTCTTTTGGGGTTTTTTCACATTGCTTTGGCAACAAATAGAAAGCCACATCCAATGGTTTAAGCCTCTTGGCAGGAACAGGACCAGGAACAGGACTTGCTGCGGGAAAGCGCCTCTTCCCTCTGCCCCTGCTGAAAAACCTGAAAGGCCCTATAGAAAATTTAAAAAATAAATGAAACATTAACAACCTCATCTGTTTTTTGTAATTACATTAGAAAAACACTTTTATTATTATCAAATCATTTAGTGTTTTTTTTTCATTTAATTAACAAATTTAACATTAGCCTTAAAGCTTCAGTTGGTAACAATTATTCAGTCATATTTCCTGGAACTGTCACTATATTCTGATAGTCAGACATTAAATTAGTAATTTAGGACAAAGGCTCATTAAGGGACCTGACAGAGTATTGTATTGAAATTTATATACTCATTTTCAAAATAGACACAAAACAACATGCTTTCTTCCAGTCTTTACTGACTTACACTTACAGATCTGCAATACAGAGCATTCAACATAATACTACAATTACTTTGATTCTGGCTGTACAAATCAACAGAGTGTCATGATGTGTATACATTAGGCTTCATTTAAAATAAACTTCTTTTTACCTGGTCATTTCTGATTGAAGTGATGCCGGTCTTTGTTCTCTGCAGGATTGTATCCAAAAACATTTATTAATCATCAATACATCTACAATGTATAAGTAAAATTATGAACATGAATTAAAGTTAAATACTAAACCTTATAGGGTGATTTGTGACACCACCGACTCCACCTTGATGACCAGACGAATTCAGTAATTGGAGTAAGCGACGGGCTGATTGCAAATTATCATCACTGCCCTGACATCACAAACAAAGAAATAGTAAGAGGTGTATTATAAACCAGCAGCGCAAAGATTGTTAAACAGCTAAATGTTAATGGACTTCGATTAAGGTGACCATATTTTGATTTCCAAAAAAGAGGGCACTTAAGGTATGCCTCCTCTTTATGGACTACAGAACAATTATGCAAGTTATACAATAAAATAATATCCTCCAATAGGTAAAGACAGTACAGTACAAACATAAAATAAAACAAAAACCTACAGAATGAAATAATAACACAGTAGAAAATCAACTTATAACCTAAAAATGTTATCCTGTTAAGTGAGAACGAACTTGAATCTGGGCCACTGTATGAAGCCCTGGTGATACCGCCTCTATCGGGTGAGCTACCGGAGCGGCCCCATGTCACAGCATAGAGGTCTCAACCAGACCGAAAACGACCGGGGAGGTCCGAGACGCTGGGTCCGAGTATCAACAACCACGATTCGGGACAGTTGAGTCAAAGAGGAGCTGATGAATGCAGCTTCTGGTAAGCAGGCTGTGCCAAATACAAAGCAAGGATAGTAGCTGGGAGGACTGGTGAGTAGACCAGATTTGTTGCTTGTAGCCGTTTGTCAACCATGATATGCTGTCATCCAGCATTTCCCAACAGAACAAAAAAAAAAAAAGCCCCTCCACATGCAGTCTCTCTCGTACAAGTTTCTTTGCTGGCCCAGAGGTCAAGATTCTCATGGCATGGACAGGCTCAACTTGGCCTGGCCTCTGTGACCTTGCTGACCTGACCCTGATAGAGTATATGCACACGCATTGTACACACACGCACAGACAGGCCGCTAATAAACGGTAAATGCATAGATGCTGAGCATAGATGCTGTTTCTCCTCTTTCGGCTGCATTACGGCGTCCCGCACAGCCACCTACGACAGGCGCGCAGGCAGGGACCGCTGGCCCGCCCGGCCCTTCGCAAAATTTCCGCGGGAATTTTCGAGAGCGTATACACACGCATTGTACACACACGCACATACAGGCCACTAATAAACGGTAAATGCGCTATAGCACAGTAATTGTACAGTGTTAAAATGTGTAATACAAACAGTAAATAAAGTAAACAGACTTACAGCAGCACCATTACTTGAGTTTGCGGCCATGGCCGACCGGATATCTCACTATCTGGGTGGGTGTCACATGACCAATGGAGCGTAACGTGATTGGCTGGACGTTGGATGAATTGAGACAGGGATCGATCGCTTCTCCCTGGTGACCCGGATGTTGAGTCTGGTTCTTTTGACACTGAATATTTTGATGTTGAATTTTTTGACACTGAATTTTTTGAGGTTGAATTTTTTGACACTGAATTTTTTGAGGTTGAATTTTTTTACACTGAATTTTTTGAGGTTGAATTTTTTTACACTGAATTTTTATTTTAGAAATCGAATTTTTTTACACTGATTTTTTTTTTGAGATGTTGATTTTATTTTTTACACTGAATCTTTTTGGGTGTTGAATTTCTTTACATGTTGAATTTTGAAAAACTGAATATTTTAAGACAATAATTGTTTTAAGCACTGAATTTATTTTAACAAAATAAAATTCAGAGGCAAAAAAAAATCAGTGCTAGAAATCTGATGTATTTTAAAATTCAAAGTCTGATTTTGATGCTGACAAATTTCAATCTTAAAAATTCATATTCAAACTCAGATGGCACAGAAATACTTCCATAGAAAGCATACATGGAGCGACACAACCAAGTGGTGGGCATAGTGTACAGAAACATCTGTGCAGAGTACGGGCTGGAGACCCCAAGGTCAAAGTGGGAAACACCTCAGAAGGTTGCGGAGAATGACCGAGCCAAGATCCTGTGGGACTTCCAGATACAGACTGACAGAATGGCGAACCAACCAGACATAGTGGTGGTGGATAAGCAACAGAACAGAGCCGTGGTGGTGGACATTGCAAAAACCAAGCGATGGTAACATCAGGAAAAAGGAACAGGAGAAACTAGAGAAATACCAGGGGCTCAAGGAAGAGCTGGAGAAGGCCTGGAAGGTGAAGGCATCAGTGGTGCCCGTGGTGATCGGAGCACTTGGGGCTGTAACCCCCAAACTGGAGGAGTGGCTACAACAGATCCCAGGAAAAACATCAGACATCTCAGTCCAGAAAAGTGCAGTACAGGAACAGCAAAGATACTGCGCAGAACTCTCAAGCTCCCAGGCCTCTGGTAGAGGAGCCGAGCTGGATGAGAGTGAGAGACCAACCACTGTGGAAGGTGAGGAGCACATATATATATATATATATA
Source organism: Paratrypauchen microcephalus (assembly GCA_036785185.1). Taxonomy (NCBI): domain Eukaryota; kingdom Metazoa; phylum Chordata; class Actinopteri; order Gobiiformes; family Gobiidae; genus Paratrypauchen; species Paratrypauchen microcephalus. The sequence continues at coordinate 6,532,937 of JAVJIX010000033.1, forward strand.
TATATATATATATATATATATATATATATATATAAAAGTGCTGTCAGGTGATTAAAAAAAATCAAATGAATCAAATTAATTACAGGATTTGTAATTAATTAATCTAATTAATCGCATTTAAATTAATTTTTAGGTGGTTTATTGTGCTTTCCCACAGTGCAAAAAAGGTGTCAAACGTGCATGAAAAAATATTTACAATGGTACAGAGAAAAGACTGCAGGCTTCCCCTTCAAGTCTTTCAGACTGAACACAATGCACCAGCCCCCATGAATCCTCCTGCGGGTGGTGGGTCCACGGGAAGACGGCCCACGTCACAACAGGCCTTGATGTATCTTCTGCCATGGGGGCTACCAGTGTCCGCAGACACTGGGGGCGAGGTGGAGTTAAGTGTCTTGCCCAAGGACACAATGGCAGCGCTCATCTGTGGGAGCTGGGATCACACGTTGTCAACCCGTCAAGAGCGGGATTCGAATCGCAAACCCCTGGATCACTAGACAAACGCTCTACCAACTGAGCTACTGCCACCCCGCTCCCCCTGCGAAACTGTAGGATTTAAACTGTGTCCGGGTTTGCCCGAACGCACAGTGGGAGAAGGCGGCAGCGCGAGGGTGAGTGAACAATCGATTTTAGCGCGGTTTGGATGGGCAAAACCCTTAGTCGCGGCAGAACACACTGGAGAGGTTATGGGGAATTAGTTTATGGTTGATACTGAAAATGGTTCGGTGCGCGGAGCGCAGCAGATAAGGAAACGCGCGTGCCTTCACATACAGTACTCTCCCCGGGGACAACGCTCCATCACATTTCTAAAAATAAACTTGCCATTCAAAGGCCCTGGTAGCGATTTGCTTGTCGCGCACGGCAAATATAAAATGCACGTGCATTGAATTTCCACTCATAATTAGTTGCGTTAATTTTTATAACGCGTTAATTTGCAGTGTAATTAATTAATCTAATTAACGTGTTAAACTGACAGCCTGACAGCCCTAATATATATATATATATATATATATATATATATATATATATATATATATATATATATATATATATATATATATATATATATATTAGGGCTGGGAATATTAACGCGTTAATCGCGATTAATCGCGATAGAGTTTTAATCGCGAACATTTTTTTTAATCGCGATCAGAGTTTGCCAGCATTTTCCGCAATTCTACCATCCATATGCAGCTCATTTGGTTGTATTAATTAAACTCATTGTCGGTTAAACACGCTATTTTGAGTTTGCTAGTATTTTGTTCCTTCTACGCATCCGTAGGCAGCTCGAGCGGGCTTCAATCATTTATTTACAATTTCTCAAAGTAAGCACTATTACTGGTTCATTGTTACTTTTTCCTTTCTCTGCACTTTTTTGAAATAAAAAAAATGGTGACAAATACTTTGCGTTTAACTTTAGATTCGAATGGTCTTACTGCAAGATATCAATTTTAAACATGCAAAATAAATGCGATTAATCGCGATTAACTATGACATTTCTGAGATTAGTTGCGATCAAGAAAATTAATCGTTTGACAGCCCTAATATATATATATACAGTCTATGATAGCTCCTGGAATTCCCAGTGGTCTCCCATCCAAGTACTAACCAGGCCTGGTCCTGTTTAACTTCTGAGATTAAACTTGGCTATTGGCTATGCATTTATTCCATATCACAGTGAGTACATTTGCAGATGACACGTGTCCCTGGAGGAGGGACAATAAACAGTAATCTATTAAATACAGTATATACACTTGTATTGAGCGTGCTGTAATGAATCGCGTGTAAACCCAGAGGCCAGTCTCAGGGCTCTTTGTCCTTGCGATGTCCCCAGCTCTGAGCCGTGATCGGGGGCTGCAGGGCCTGGCCACAGCCTGGAGCACGGTTATTATACAGCTCCTAACCTGTAAACTTGTCATTAGGCCAGGAAAGTCAGGGCTAAATGGTAAGAATACAAAAATTATAAACACAGAAAGGAAATGTTTGGTTACATGGTATTAGGTGAATGGGTGAGTGGTTCCTTGGAAAGCGCTTTGGGTGCCTTGAAGGTGGAAAAGCGCTATATAAAGATGTGACCATTTACCATATTATAATTATAATTTTTGGTGCATTATTCATTCACTCCATCATTAATCTTGATAAGATATTGTTGTAGCCACAGCTGCTTAAACATTTTGAAATTGATGAAATGTGCAGATGAATTCATGTTAAGCAAATAAACAGTGTTTAGCAAAAAGCATTTGGGATTGTTTCTCTTCAATCTACTCTCTGCCTCATTAATAGATTAATGCTAAAGACTACTTCGTTTTTTAATCCTAATGAGAATGGTTGAAATCAACCAAATAAAAAATTTAAATAAATAAAAATTAGGGCTGGGAATATTAACGCGTTAATCGCGATTAATCGCGAATCGCGATTGATCGCGAACCATTTTTTTAATCGCGATCAGAGTTTGCCAGCATTTTTCGCAATTCTACCATCCATATGCAGCTCATTTGGTTGTATTAATTAAACTCATTGTCGGTTAAACGTGCTATTTTGAGTTTGCTCGTATTTTGTTCCTTCTACGCATCCGTAGGCAGCTCGAGCGGGCTTCAATCATTTATTTACAATTTCTCAAAGTAAGCACTATTACTGGTTGATTGTTACTTTTTCCTTTCTCTGCACTTTTTTGAAATAAAAAAAATGGTGAGAAATACTTTGCATTGTGAGTTTAACTTTAGATTCGAACGGTCTTACTGCAAGATATCAATTTTAAACATGCAAAATAAATCACGATTAATCGCGATTAACTATGAAATTTCTGAGATTAGTTGCGATCAAGAAAATTAATCGTTTGACAGCCCTAATAAAAATACATTCATAGCTTAATAAATATACAGCTTGATTAGCTGCAGAAGTCCACATCTACTGTCAGTCTGGAGCTTTGTAAAACTGATAAAAGGCTAAGGCTTTCTTCTGTCTTTGCTAATGGTGTTCATCCAGGTGCAACAATAATCCATAATCTCTGAAACTCCCATAAAGTTCATTAAATGTGGCTGACACCATTGTTGACACCATTGTTTAAGTGAATCTGACTGAAAATTCACAGTTACATAGCTCTATCAAAGTGATATTTGCCAGGACAGCTTAATCCTGAAGCATGGTCCAGTCTCAAACCACCGTGAGCTGTTGTGACTGGTGCAGTGCACTTTAGATACTGCCAATCACCCAGTGCCTCAGGCCATCCCTGCTGCCCAAGGCCTCAGCTCTGCTGAGACTGCTCATTAAAACTGCTCCAACACAACACAGGCAACACCACTATGCACTGCTCACATCAAGTTTGATTAATGCCAGTTCTACACTAGTCTATAGGGATTCACCTGGGATCCAAATCTCACACTTTGATGTTTTCAAAGATGTGAGTCTGGTGACTCGTGAATTTCCAGGTGGACATAGCAAAGGAAAAATTCAAGAACAATACTGAAAAAGCAGTTTGGATGAGCTGCCAAATGTATTTGATATAAAAAATAATAAAAAAAAACAACTAAGGGATTTCACAAACTTTCAGATGGACAGGTGGATTAGCCAATCAGGGACATGCAAGGTCCCTCTGTATCAAAACAAATATAGCTGCAAGAAAAAAATAAGACACAGATTTTTGCAGAATTAATAAGATCTGATTGAACGTTCGTTTTTGGTCCTGGCCCAAGGTGTGATGGCTCACTGTATTTAAAAAAAATACAATTTATATATATATATATATATATATATATATATATATATATATATATATATATATATATATATACTTTTTAAAGAAATAAATCGTTTTGAAAATGAGCGCTGCCGTTGTGTCCTTGGGCAAGACACTTTACCCCACCTCGCCCCCAGTCGCCCCCAGACACTGGTAGCCCCCATGACAGAAGTGCTTCAAATTAAATTCATGGGGGCTGGTGCATTGTTTTCTGGGCAGCAGAACACTGCTTGGACTGCTGGCCCCACAACCCAGAAAAATGGAAAAGCGGAAGAAGAAGATGAATGAATGAATGAAAATCTTTTTCTTTTGAATTTGTATGCATTTTTAACCCTGAACCAACACAAGAATCAGCACAGCAACAGAACAGGAACAAAAAAAAAAAAATCTAACATCAACAATAGTGCAACATTTTATTTAGATTTTCATCATTTCAATGTGTAAACTCACTCCCACTTTGAATCATTCATCTTTTGAACAGCTACTTCAAATGAACAGATCCAAAAGATCCGGGTCCCATAAAAGAGCTGAAAAAGTTTCTAAGTAAGCCTGTGTGACAGATTGGACGGTGGTTGTGTCTGTTCTCTCCCTAGCCGCCATCAGTGACGATTAGTTGTCACTCAACTGTGTGGATTTGCAGCTCGGCGTGTCTACGGCTATGGTATACGTGTTGTTTGACCATATTTTTCTAGTGACCAGGACATTGCACACCTAACGGTGACGGACTCCATCCACTTCAGATCGTGTCCCTCAGTTACAAGATAAGTGATAGTGTTTCATCTAGTAGAACCTCATTTAACATAGGTGCTTTGTGAAATGAATTCTTCTAACTGAAGTGCTTGTGTTTTCTGCCCGTTATTTCAGCCAGGGGCACCGGGTCTACACCAGTGGCAGGACGAGTCCCCTGGTGGTGGAGCTTCTTCGGTTCACGCTTCGGGTGTCCCCTCTCCTTTCCTACTCACGAGTGGTGTATAGTGTTAGAGGTACCCTTATCTTATGCTTACTGCCCCTGCCAGTCGTGGTAGCCACTGCCCTGAGCTGCTGCCCTGCTCCTCCTCTGCCTAGAGTAGTGGTGTGTCCGCAGGGGCGGGCATTGCGTAAGAGGTGTGCAGTGTTCCTGGTGTGCTCTGTTGGGTGGGGTATGAGTGTGTGCCTGTGTGTATGGTGGTATGCGTGTGTGTGCGTAAGAAGGGGGGGTGTTGTGTGCTGAGCCAGATTTGGCTGGCTCCGGTCTATGTTATCGGCCTAGAATGTTCTCTCTGTACTACTTTGGTCACTAGCAAATAAATATAAATTGGTTGAACTCACGTCTCTGTCCTGTGTAATGTGCGAACTTGTGTTGCCTAATATTTCTTAAAGGGTTTACTTATTTATTCCTGTGGGCCAACCCCCCATAGGTGGCGTTGTCCGGTTGGTGCCAGTAGTCTAAATTCCATTCGGTCACACCTGCTTTTCCAGGGCAGTTACTAGACTTTTAACCAACAAGCGTACATCCTGTTCACCAGTTCATGATCCCCTCCGGATGGTGCAATAATGTGCCTCAAGCCAAAACAAATGATTATTTTCTTTACTTCCTTCTGCAGTTCAGCTGCTAAACACAGATATTATTTCCATCCTTAAAGAGGGAATATCGCACTTCTATGGGGCATCAACTGATAACACATAACAATATATTAAAATGTTAATATAGTTTCAGTTTTGTTATGATGCACTGAGTCCCCATTCTGCATCCCACTAATGAAACTACTGTACAACGCATCACATTTGTGAAGTTGTAGTGTATATTTCCATCATGCTCAATGCAATATGTATCTGTAATCTGTAGGCTATGGGATTTCTAAACGCGTGTCACTCTCCAGCTTATTAAACATGTTATTGTTAAATGTGTGCACTAGCATTAGTCTGGAATCACTGCTCTTGTCTCTATTAACCTCCTGTACTTGTTTTTTGTAACATCAACAAGAGCCAGATTTCATTGACTACACTATGTACTTTACCATGAAATATCCAAAGGGTAAATTTGTAAACGTTGAACCTAATCTTTTCTATCAGTAACAAGACCCAAGTCCTTGCTGTATTGTAGCAAAAATGTATGAACAATATTAATTTTACCTGCCCCCCATCTGTGTTAAATAAACAGCCATATGTATGTATCTATATGAAATACAAATAAATTAATACTGCAACAAATTATTCACTATTCAACACTAGATCAAACATCAAAGTCAGCTTTATTGTCAATTCTGCCATATGTGTTCAACATACAGTGAATCGAAATTTTGTTTCTCTCTGGCCAAGTAGGCCTAGTGTAAAAAGACAGTGTACAAACACTATATACAATATAAAGTATATTTATATACAATATAAAGACAAAACAAAACAAACACTATCTAAGACAAAAATCTAAAATCTACAATCTAAAATCTAAACTCTGAAAGTGCAAAAGAGTAATAAATATCTATTTACAGATGTCTAAAATGTGCAGTGTGCATCAAAAATGTGCAATGGAGGATACAGCAGTGAAATGGTAATGTGCAATAGAATGTGCATTAAAAGTAAAGATAAAAATAAATGTGCAACAGTAGTAATTCCAGTGCAACAACAGTAGTAAACAACAGTACAACAGTAGTAGAATAGTTGTTAGTTCAGAAAAGCTAACCTAAAACAACTATTTGAATACTACAATATCAAAAGCAGTCAGTCGTTAATCTGAATCTACACTCCTATTGTACAGTAATGGCCACCAATTTGCAAATCAATTCTCAACTTGTATTCTCACCTCCACTGTACAGCACCTGCATGTCTCATTGGGACTCTGGTTGGAGAGGGGTGCTGACAGTCATCATCACTGCTGGAAAACAAAAAAACACAGCTCAGAAAAGCAGAAAACACAAATAATTTAAAGTAAAATATACTGTTTAACAGTGTTATACTAACTGTACTGCACTGCATTTGCACTTATCTTCAGTCAAGTTTATTTTACATCCAAGGTGGGGGGAGGTAAAGGGTACAGATGAGTAGCAAAAAAGTGTAAAAGTTTTTAGTTCCACTTTAACCCTAGAGTGCTCTGAGGCGTTTATATACTGAGGGAGAGTGGCACTCTTGCTCGAGTTCTCATTGACATGTTGGACACATATATCACATCTGAGGCCTCTGTATGTTCTAATGGGAGGTTTTTACAGACTTTTCATGGCACATCCATATACAGAGATGGTACGTGGTTCAGACCAGAAAGCGGTATTAATTTTACTTTGTGTTTGTCATGTTGATATTTAGGAGACATTTTTAGTCTGTGATAGCGTCACATTGTACTCTGATGCAGAATCCTGTAAAATCCATATTGACAGACCACATGAAGCCTTCTTTGTTCCTATGCTGGCCTTGTCTCAAAGACAGAATGAGAACATGGTAAAAGTATATTAGTGTATTATATTGGCTTTTCAATCAGTCATTCAAAAAACAAAAGAACCATCCATCCATTTTCTTCTGCTTATCCAGGGCCGGGTCACAAGTAGGGACTCCCAGACTTCCTTCACCCTGAACACTTCCTCCAGCTCCTCCAGGGGGACCCCAAGGCGTTCTCAGGCCAACCGGGAAACATAGTCCTTCCAGCGTGTCTTGGGTCTTCTCCATAACCTCCTCCCGATGGGACATGCCTGGAACACCGGATTCCAGGAGGAATCCAGAACAGATGCCCAAGCCACCTCAGCTGGCTCCTCTCAACGTGGAGAAGCAGCGACTCTACTCCAAGCTCCTCCCATATGATCGAGCTCCTCACTCTACCTCTAAAAGAGTGCCCAGCCACTCTGTGGAGGAAATTATTTTCGGCCACTTGTGTCAGCGATCTTGTCCTTTTGGTCATTACCCAAAGCTCATGACCATAGGTGAGGGTAGGAACATCCGTAGACTGACCGGTAAATTGAGAGCTTCGGCTTTCGGCTCAGCTCCCTCTTTACCACAACAGTCTGGTACAGCAACCACATCTCATCCAACGCTGCACCAGTTCAACTGTCAATCTCATGCTCCATCCTTCCCTCACCCAAGACCCTGAGAAACTTAAACTCCTGCACTTGAGGCAAGGACTCTCCATCCGCCTAGAGAAGGCAAGCCACCTTTTTCAGCTCAAGAACCATGGCCTCGGATTTGGACGAGCTGATCCTCATCCCAGCTGCTTCACACTTGGCTCCAAACTGCCACAGTGCACATTGGAGGTCCTGGTCCAATAAAGCCATCAGGACAACATCATCTGCAAACAGCAAAGATGAGACCCTGTGGTCCCTAAATGGGATCCCCTCCGGCCCCTGACTGCGCCTAGAAATTATGTCCATAAATACAATGAACAGAACTGGAGACAAAGGGCAGCCCTGGCAGAGTCCAACAGGCATCGGAAACAGGTCTGACTTACTACCGGCAATGCGAACACAGTTCCTGCTTCGGTCATACAGGGACTGGGCAGCCCTTAGCAAAGAGCCCTGGACCCCATATTCCCAGAGCACTCTCCACAGGACCCCACAAGGGACATGTGGACTGGTTGGGCAAACTCCCATGAACCCTCGAGCACACGATGGCTAGTATAGAGCTGGTGCAATGTTCTGCGGCCGGGATGAAAACCACACTGCTCCTCCTGAATCTGAGGGTCAACCATCAGTCGGATTCTCCTCTCCAGTACCCTGGAATAGACCTTACCAGGGAGGCTGAGGATTGTGATTCCCCTGTGAATCCCCAGCCTCTGCTTCCTCCTCAGAAGACATGGCAGTGGGATTGAGATCTTTAAAGTATTCCTTCCACCATCCAACAATATCCCCAGTCAGCGCTCCAGTCAACAGCTCTCCACCCGCACTGTAAACAGTGTTGGTGAAGCACTGATTTCCCCTCCTGAGGAGTTAAATGGTTTGCTGGAATTTTTTTGTGGCCGTCGGATAGTTCTCCTCCATGGCCTCTTCGAACTCCTCCCAACCCCGAGTTGCCTCTGTGACCACCTGGGCTGCAGCACGCTTGGCCTGCCAGGACCTGTCAGCTGCTTCAGGAATTCCACGAGCCAACAAGGCCCTATAAGACTCCTTTTTCAGCCTGACGGCATCCCTTACTTCTGGTGTCCACCACCGGGTTGGGGGATTACTGCCGCGACAGGCACCACAGACCTTACAGTTACGAGCGGCCGTGCTCTGCTGGGATAGAGGACACAGATAGATACTCAAGCAGAAGTAGCACCTCCTCTTCCATAGGACCCTCTCGCTAGATGGTCAGTCTGTGCTGTTTTAGTGGATCACTCCCCGCTGAGCCTCAGATGAAGCTTCGCTGCTGTACTGCAGGTCTACAAGTTCAGAGTCAAAGGATATATAGCAAAAATAAACTATTAGGCAAAAATATTAAAAAACAGACCAATAACTATAATAGTATAAAGGAAATTTCAAGCCTCTTTGCTCCTCCTAACATTTCATATCAACCAATAAATAATGACAAACCTGTTTTCAAATTGCAAAAGATAACTGAGACAATAGTAACAAAAATCATTGCAGCATTAAAAAACTCAAAAGCTAGGGATATAAATGGCATCGATAGTAACTTCATAAAAATCCATTCAAACGCATAGGTAAAACCCATTACAATCATAATTAACGTCACTCAGTCAAAAAATATTTCCACTGTCCTGGAAAGAAGCCACTGTAATACCCATCTACAAATCTGGATCTAAAACACAAGTCGCTAACTACCGCCCAATTAGCATTTTGCCAATAGCATCTAAAGTTACTGAAAAATGGTTGGCGAAGCAATTAATCGAACATCTTAATAAAGGATACACCCCGCTGCACCAAATGCAATTTGGGTTCAGGGCCAATCATAGCACTGAGACTGCCAATTGTTTCTTCATTGAGAAGGTCAAACACCTATTAGACAATAACCCTTACATAGGAGCGGTGTTCTTAGATCTTAAGAAGGTGTTCGACACGGTTAATCACCAAATACTCCTAGCTAAGCTGACACAGTTTAACTTCTCCGTAGAGGTGATTGAATGTTTTAAATCATATCTATTCAACAGAAAACAATGTGTCACGGTCAATGGTATCACTTCTCCCTCTCTCATTACTCAGGTCAGTCTACCGCAGGGCTCAATTCTTGCTCCGTTATTGTTCTCTCTCTACATAAACGAGCTCCCAGATGTATGCCCTGAACTCAGAATGATAATGTACACAGATAACACTGTGATCTTCACGGAGGGTAAGAGCAGTGGTGAAAGTAGTTTTCGTTTCTTACAGGTGCTATAATGTCCAGTGCATCACTTTACCGTAAAAAAAAAACAAAAAAAAAAACACTTGTTTTACCTGGGGTTTTTTTTTAACCCTTTACACCTTTTTCATGGATAAATAACTTTTTTAATATATTTAATTATGTAATATTTTTGTGGGCCTACGAAAGCTTCGGTCACTGCACAGCACTGTAAATGAAGCGGCTGCTGACGCATGTCACAGATTCTACGACTACTTTAAACATGCTATTGTCTTCATCAGAGCTGGTCAAAAATGACATATTGTGCATAGATATGTTTTCTTATTAAACAGCGAAAATGACTAATTTACTAAGTGTATTTAGTCAGTATAAACCCTCTTACAGGTGCAGACAGCGCGCCGGCCTTAAATCTTCTACCAGTGCGCAACACCGCCTCACCATGGTGTAGGCTACTTTCACGGCTACAGTCAGATAAGTTTTGACAATCCTTACTTAACAGACTGCAGATATCTCTGCACGAGAGTTTCGGGTAGCTTTCAGTTATTCTCGAATGGCATAGTGTGGTTGTTTGTGTTTTCTACTTAAATAGCGCACTGTAGTGCACTCATGAATGTATGCATAATTCACCTGTGTTGTTACGGCTTTGCCATGCGGGTTTTGCTCAGTTCTTGGTTAAGCACTTAATTCACTGCTTCTAATAATAGTTGTGGTCCCTTTAAGAAAGGCGTGACTTTTGACACGCTGCTTTTGTGTTCTAGCGCAGCTCCTTTTTCCGATATTCTTGTGTGTTAATAAAAGGACTCACCGTTCTTGAGTCTAAAATGTGAGAAGTTTTCGAGTTTCTTATTACAACCACAACTTCCACAGCACCTTACTTTTTTTTTTTCAAATGTGGGTTTTGGCCACCATTAACCATATTCTCTTAGTGGTGCTGCGTACCGGCTGTGAATTTTATACCAGTGCTCCGTTCCGGTGCGCACCGCTTTACTTTCACCACTGGGTAAGAGTGAAAAAAAAATAGCTGAAGACCTCACAGATGCTCTAGGCAACGTGCACAACTGGTTAAACCAAAACTGCCTCATGCTCAACCAAAAAAAAAAGATGTTCTCTAAAAGACCAAAAGTACTAACCAGATCTGGGGTGTTTCTGGAGGGGCAAGAACTGGAGTTAGTAACACAATTCAAATATCTTGGAGTCATGATAGACTTCAATCTCACATTCAAAAAACAAATAAATAAGGTAACCAACACGGTAAAATTCAACTTACAAAACTTTAAACAAATACGCCCGTTTATTACAACAGAGGCAGCAAAATCATACCTCCATTGTATGATACTTTCACATATAGAATACTGCTTCACAACTTGGTCGTTTGCTGGGCCCACTGCGTTAAAACCGATTGAACAGCTTTACAAAAAAAGCCATAAAAGTATTTGAAAAGAAGCTGCAATCATTTCATCACTGCAATGTTTTAGAAAAATATAACCTGTTAAACTTTGATAACTTCAAATTCCTTAAAAATGGCTGCGTCATTTTCAGATCCCTACATGACCAGGCCCCACCACCGCTCAGGGAGGATAGAAAAAGAAAACCTGAGTCCAGCACCAGATCATCTGCCAGGGGGACTGTGAGGTACAGTACAGAAAAACAACATTTGCTCAGAATACTCTCTCAGTTACAGGATGCAATAACTGGAACACAATACCTATAATCAATACCTATAATCAATACCTATAATCAATACCTATATCAATCAGAATTAGTCCAACTCTTGCTTCTTTCAAAACACGTCTTAAAATATGGCTGAAAAGGAATCAAAACTGTAATCATATAATACAATAGCCATGACATACAAGAAGCACACACACACACACACACTTACATGCACACACACACTTACATGCACACACACACTTACATGCACACACACACACACACACTTACATGCACATACACACACTTACATGCACACACTTACATGCACACACACACACTTACATGCACATACACACACACACACTTACATGCACACACACACACACACACACTTACATGCACATACACACACACACACTTACATGCACACACACACACTTACATGCACACACACACACACACACTTACATGCACATACACACACACACACTTACATGCACACACACACACTCTTACATGCACATACACACACACACACTTACATGCACACACACACACACTTACATGCACATACACACACACACACACACACTTACATGCACATACACACACACACACACTTACATGCACACACACACACTTACATGCACATACACACACACTTACATGCACACACACACACACACACACACACACACTTACATGCACATACACACACACACACACTTACATGCACACACACACGCTTACATGCACACACACACACACACACACACTTACATGCACACACACACACACACACTTACATGCACACACACACACTTACATGCACACACACACACACACACTTACATGCACACACACACACACACACACACACTTACATGCATACACACACACACACTTACATGCACACACACACACACTTACATGCACACACACACACACACTTACATGCACACACACACACACACACACACACACACTTACATACACACACACACACACACTTACATGCACACACACACACTTACATGCACACACACACACTTACATGCATACACACACACACACTTACATGCACACACACACACTTACATGCACACACACACACACACTTACATGCACACACACACACACACACACACACACTTACATGCACACGCACGCACACACACACACACTTACATGCACACACACACACACACACACTTACATGCACATACACACACACTTACATGCACACACACACGCACACACAGTTACATGCACACACACACACACACTTACATGCACACACACACACACACACACACACACACACTTAAATGCACACACACACACACACACTTACATGCACTACAAAAATCCACATTGTAAATAGAATAGGCACATTATTACCAGTGTTGGGCACGTTACATTGAAAAAGTAATGAGTTACAGTTACTAGTTACTAACCCAAAAAAGTAACTGAGCTAGTAACTGAGTTACTACACTATAAAAGTAACTAGTTACCTAGGAAAGTAACTAATGCGTTACTTTTTTTTTAGTTAAAAAATGTCAAATAATTTGGATTTTTTTCACAGTGCATTATACAGCTTTTGCTGCTTGGCTGGCGTGGCTCCGTCACCGTGGCCTTCAGTGTTAACGGCACCTAGCATACGATTATCATCATGGAGCCTGCTTCTTCTGCCCCTTCCTCTCCTCCTCCTCCTCTCCTCTTCCTCCTCCTCTCCTCTTCCTCCTCCTTTCCTCTTCCTCCTCTCCTCCTCTCCTCCTACTCCTCTCTCCTCCATTGTTAACGGCACCTCGCATGCGATTTATCATCATGGGGCCTGCTGGTGGCTTGCCTGGAAGAATCCATGACTCATCGCTGTACCAGCGGTATCGTGCTGTGGCAAATACAGAGAGATATCATTTGGCTGGCCAGGTAAGCTGGTGGCCACTAGTTTAACAGAAGCGCGCGCCGTCCAGAGATGCTTCATTAAATTCGAGTTGCTTATATTGGACGTGGACAAAGTCTTTGGTCTTTGACACAATGTGCACGTAACATGTAGGTTTTTACCTTTTACCTCGACGAGGTTAAAATACTGCCTGTACTTCTGTCTTCGACTCGGGGCTCGCCATCTGACACGGGGTGTGTGGATTGTGTGTGCGCGCTACTACTGTGTGCTGGGATTGTGTGTAGAACCCGCCCACGGCCCACTGGGTGTCTCTGATTGGCTCAACATGAAATCTTACTCTGCTTTAGCCAATCATCATTACTTATCCCGCCCTCACCAAAGGGAGAGAAAAATTCCCCTGTGCCTATGCGAGTCGCGCACATGATGCCAGTTTCAAAACGAGCAGGTTCAGTAACGCGGTAACGCGCCGTTTAGTAACGGTAATTGAGTTCCTTTATTTTAAAAGTCATGCTTTACAGTATTGGTTACTGTCAACAGTAACGGCGTTACAGTAACGCGTTATTAGTAACGCGTTACTGCACAACACTGATTATTACACACACTGAGAAGCACCTTTTAATTCACACTTTAGGCTAAGCCCATCAATTGTATGTTTACTGTAATTTATTGAATTATATGCTACTATTGTATAGATACTAAATTGTTTTTATGTTTGTGATCATAACACATGTACTAAATTGTCTAATGTCAGCACCTGCAACATATTTTCTGTTGTCTGCTGTATCTTTATGTCTGGGCCTGCAGATGAAAATTAGCACTGTGCTAAATCCGGCATATTTACGTCGGTTTGTGTGATCTTATACAAATTGTGCGTTCATTAATATGCATTGTCCCTTCCAAATAAATAAATAAATAAAAGACTATTTAGAAAGTCTGTTCTTTAAGATGCTGTACCTGATATTTACTGTCATAAACCGTGAAAAACAGGAGTTCATTTGAGCCGATTGCAATGGCGCAGACGTTTTCCTCACTTAATCACTGTGATGAAGGTATATGCACTTTTCACATCTCACAGACACCAGTGCAGAGAGTTTTGCCGAAACTATAAACAGCTATGATTATGGACAATAAAATGCTTCATAATTAGTTGCAGACGGCACACAGTGGACTTATGTATGTGATTGAAGGTTTTATGTTTTATGAGACTTCCTGTTGTTTTGTGGACATTTCAGATGTTCGCTCCAGTTTTCCAGCAGAACCCAGGAGTCAGTGGTGTTGGACTCCACTGACTGCTGAAGTCCACACGGGCCTTTATCAACAGCATCATTGAGTTTGTCACCGAGTATGTTTGTCTAACTAGTCACTTTATATTATTATACTTACAATTCTCAAATAATAATATATTGTTGATTAATTAATGTGCATTTTGTGTCAGAAATCACAGTATGTATTTATTTTTACAATGGCTGATAATATTATTCTGTCCTTCTGTGTCTCTTTCATTTCTGCCACATGTCTGAGCTCCTGCAGGATGCACAGAGAGTGAGGGGAAGACCGGGGGGGAATAGAACACAGGACCCCAGGCCCAGAACATGAAATCATATAATCCTTTATTGTTTCCCATTGGAGAAATTTGTCTTGGGACAGGTCGTCACATGCTTTAACATAAAGAAATAACACAGAAACATGAGCCCAAACAAATATCCACCCTAAAATACAAATAAATAAGAGAGCAAGTATGACCACGAGTGATACACCAGCAGTGTACTCCTGTGTCCATGTAACCTCCCTGAACCCCGTTTCACTTGGGACTTAGGTCCCTCTTAAACCTCAGCTCTGCCAGCCTAGTCAACCTGCAGGCTGCAACAGCAAAGAGACTGATCTGCACTTTTTCAGCTAAATGAGTTCACTCTTCCGGGGTAAGAGTTCTTATAGAACTGTGGAGGCAGCCCATCGATCTCTGGAGCTCATTTATTAAGAGAAAAGGCTGCAGTCGCTCCAGTGTCCAGCAAAAATACACTTTCTACTGAAAGAGTCTGGAGCACCAGGGCACTTTGAATTATACAGAAAGAGAACTTCAAACTCCTCCCTGCAGCCAGGTGTTTGTAACCACAAACACCTGGCTGTAGTCAAAGGTGTGTATTTCACGTAGTACTTGAAATTCTAGTGATCATGTTTGGTAGTAATGGAACATAAAGCCACACATTTACTTGTTTGCACTCAAATTGACACACACACACTTCTCTCTGCTGGACAAAGTGTGGAATTACATATGTGTCAAGTAGTCTATACCATTCTGACTCACTTCTCATCACAGTATGTTATGTTACATAATAATGAACTATAGGCTCCTCATATAAAGGTTTGTATGCACCTATGTTTATTTATTTGACATGTGTACTGTGAACTGCTCCTATGGACCGCTGGTGAAAATAAGCTTTTTTGATTCAACACTTAAACAATACATCTGATTCTGTATTGTCCATATGAAATAAATAGATGTATTTATTAGCATCTAAGGGCCACCTAATCTTTTTATATGTATTGCTATAATAGGTTTTGTAAGAAAATATTCCAAGTTAGTCAAAAGCCCTATTCGGACGGGATTAGTTTTACAGGGGGATGTAGAGTAATGTCAGTTTATCACAGGACCTCTGTAATATAAATGACCCCATTCACACAGGACAAGAAATGTCCAGAATATTCATTTGACATGGGAGGAGTTTTACGCTCTGCCGTCTCATATTCGTCGCCGGATTTTGGTGGGGCAGGGCATAAAGCATCAGCTGAAGATAGAGAAGTCGTGATTAGCCTATGTGAAATATTAGCGAACTATGCAAATTATTGCCCATAATCAGGACTAACAGAGCATACATTACCTAAAACAAGCAGAAGTTTCATGCCTCTGACAACTGATTTATACCTCTTGGGCTTTTTCATTGGTCGATGTGTGCGTTTGTTTGAGAGTACCGGTAGATCATTTCTCTTGCCAGAAAAATAAAGCGCTTCAAGCTCCTCCGTGTTTGAAAATTGCGGTAAATTATGTCTTTAAACGGATGTGACGAAATATTACATACATCTTTACCGAGGGTCGCATTCGCACTTAATATTACCTAAGGTAATTCCTCCGGACCGTTTTACAGAAGGTAAAACTCGCTGTAAATTTCACAGACATACTCCGTTATGTTTACGGACATGGAGCGTTCAGACAGGACTAAATTCCCTGGTAATTATTACTTTACCCCATGTCACCCCATAAAACTAATCCCGTCCGAATAGGGCTTAAGGAAGGAAGATTTACTTTTGGCCTATTTAAAGCCCCAGTGTGTAGGATTCATGGCGCATAGGTGGATGGTGCTATTGCACTTTCTGTTTTAGCTACGGCAGACCTCGAGGGTCACCCGGGCGCGCCGTAAGGTGGTCCTGTTTTTTTTTTTTTTCCTCATGAAAACACACATTCCTGATCGTCTACCATGACACTCTACACATCAAATGAAACCTTACAGTCTCCTCTTTTTGACTATGCAATTCATTTCCCTGCAAAACAATCACTCCCCAAGCACATGGGGCTTTTATATGGAAAAGCACAAAACGAGGTTAGCTTACCTTAGAATGCTTTGCACAGGTCAAACTCTGTATTTCACCATAAACTTGCTCTCAATTTGTCCGTAAGGATCCAGCGAATAAAATCCAGTAAAACAATTTAGTCCAAAACACGTGTTAGATCCATTACGACGTGCTTGTGTTGTTTACCCAAAACCACGAGCCTTGCCGAAGGCGAAGGCGGAGCCCAAATGTCCTTCTGCGGCTCTCGTATTCAAAATGGCTGCCTCTGCATGGGGAAGATCCCCCTTTCATGTGACTATATCTAAGTCCAAAAGAATACTTTGATTTCATGATGGAAGTGAAAAGGCTTGGAAAACAGTGTATTTTTGAATGGGTATCTTCAATTTCAGTAATTAACGGGTAAAAATCTTACACACTGTCCCTTTAAGGGGTATTGCTTAAAGAGAGGTATGGGGACAACACAGACACCACTCCTGCTGTTTGTGTGTGAAATAAATCCTTCATTATTTTTATCAGGTGCTGTATTTGTGTGGGCACAGTACTAGTATACTGGGGCCCCTGGTAAGTCTCTGTTTCTCACAGGAGGCACAGGAAAAAGGTTGGGAACCACTGGAGGAAAGCACAAGCACATACACACATCTACTACTACACACATTAAAACAATGACAGCACACTGATATTGAAATTCTACTGTTTTAAGATTTTGATTTTACATAAACCCCACCTATTTGTGTCTCCAGGTGCAAGTGTTACGGCGCTTGGCCTGGGCCGCCTCATCCTGTGTTCCCCCTGGTTTCCCCTCATTTTGTGCTTTCCATTCCACACATGCAAGTCTGCGAGTGGAGATACCAACTCCAGAGTGGTGGACCCCTTTTTTTCCTCACGTCGCATGGGTTTTGCCTGTTAATTAAAAGGGTCACCTATTATTTACTATTTATTGTCTGTGTTACTTCCTTTCACCCCACGGAACGGGTTGTAACAGCAAGACACATCAGACCCTCCAGGAATTTGCGATGTTGCGATTTGCAACTTCAACGCAACTTCAGCCAATCCCCGTGAATTCAGGGCGGTGTTGCAATTTTGACCAATCACCGCAACTTTCCCGCAATTTTGACCAATTTTGACCAATCATCGGCGACGTATTGAACTCACGTCGACCAACTTCCTTCTGCCTTACTTCCGTGTGACGAAACAAAACTGCGGCCGTGTCCCCAGTTCGGAGCGTGGTTTGAAAGGGGCTCAGACTGCAGTCAAGGCGGTGCACACTTGCTCAGCCCTGAGTGCACTCCGCGGACCGCATGGCCATCTGAGAAATGCGACAGGTCTCGCAACTACGGGAAGCAGCCGCCGACTCCATTTTCTCCCGTAGAAGAAGTAGCGCGCGGTGCATGCTGGGATATACGAGTGTGCGAAGCGTGCTTTTTCATGCGCTTGGTCCACGCCCCGATTTCCATGGAAATGACTGCGGTCTGCGAACGCGTGTTTTAACTGTGCATGGGACAAAAAAGAAATGACGCACATGCCCTTCAAACCACGCTCCGAACTGTGCACTCTGGGAATTGGGACACGGCTTCTAATGGCAAAGAAACATGTCTGCGGCGCCATTTGTCCACAAAAATAACAGCAAAAGACCGGGCGAAACAGTTCCCCTCCTAGTAGTAATTTATTTTCGATGTTGGTTGTTTTAGGACCATATCTGTGATCTCTGTGTCTTTGTATTATTCTTTGTCAGTAATAACTCAGCATTCAAAATATTACTCAATTTTAATTACAAAAAGCGAAAATCGCAACTATTTATCGCAATTTTCACTTCCTCCCACAACAAAATCGCAACAAAAACCTTAAAAGCACCGCAACTTTCATCGCAACTTTTTGGAAAAGCTCCTGCAAATTCAGGCATTTTAGCCCGCAACAATCACAAAAAATGCCTGCGAAATCCTGGGGAGTCTGACACATTCAAACAAAATGTAAATGCTAAGGTGTTCATTTACCTCCAAATAGAAAATCAAAAAAAAAAAAAAAAATTTGAAATACACTTTTTTTCTTCGGGTCCCAGGAGGATATAAACTTGTGTAGTGACGTCTACATGTAGTCTTTCTTTTCCTTTCTGAGTGTATGACATTTTTACAGAGGACACTGGAATAATTGCCACATTACATTTCTGACATGGGAGCTTTGTGAAGGTGATGATAGTGTAACCAAGAGAGAAAACTCAAAAACCCAAATAAAAGCACACATGGTTTAACATGGCTTCCATTTTAAAGACAAAGAGAGTGAATATGTTTTATTTTCTTTAACTAAATCCTCGGGGGTCTGACACATTCATCCATCCATCCTTCCCTGTTCTTCCTCTTATCCGGGGCCGGGTCGCTGGGGCAACAGTCTAAGCAGGGACGCCCAGACCTCCTTCACCCCGGACACTTCCTCCAGCTCCTCCAGGGGGAGCCCAAGGCGTTCCCAGGCCAGCCGGGAGACATAGTCCCGCCAGCGCGTCCTGGGTCTTCCCCGAGGCCTCCTCCCGGTGGGACATGCCCAGAACACCTCCCAAGAGAGGCGTCCAGGAGGCATCCGAAACAGATGCCCGAGCCACCTCAGCTGGCTCCTCTCGATGTGGAGAAGCAGCGGCTCTACTCCGAGCTCCTCCCGCGTGACTGAGCTCCTCACCCTATCTCTAAGGGTGCGCCCAGCCACTCTACGGAGGAAACTCATTTCGGCCGCTTGTATCCGCGATCTCGTCCTTTCGGTCATTACCCAGAGCTCATGACCATAGGTGAGAGTAGGAATGTAGATCGACTGGTAAATTGAGAGCTTTGCCTTTCGGCTCAGCTCCCTCTTCACCACAACGGTCCGGTACAGCGACCGCATCACTGCCGACGCTGCACCGATCCGCCTGTCAATCTCACGGTCCATCCTCCCCTCACTCGTGAACAAGACCCCGAGATACTTGAACTCCTCCACTTGACACATTCAAATCAAGTATAACTTTTATTGTCCCTAAAACTGTATACAGCTGTGATTTGATATTTTATTTGATATTTTATTATTTATTGTTCTATTTTATTCTGATTTGTACATATACACTTATTATTTTTTATTTTTATAATTATGTCTCATTTCACACCGGTCTCTTGCTATCTTTTTTGCTATTCCATCTATTTTTGTTACCCTCTGTTATATATATTATACTGTGATGAGTGAGCTACTGCACCCAAATAATTTCCCTTGTGGATCAATAAAGTTTGTCTAAGTCTATTCCTAACAATAATATCCAATCCAATTACAAAAACATTGGACATGTTGCTGAAATCCAGTTGGTTTAAACCTAAAATGTCTCTCTCTGATCTGAATGTTCACTACCTAAACCCCAGCACCTGCAGCCATGACTCAGTGCTAGTGCGGCCTCTGTGTGTGTTAGGCTTTGGCAACCCACGTTCAGTTGTGCTTAGTAAGAGCACAGGTTACAGTTGCTTTAATGAGTTCAGCCTCACTGCACACTGACCTTTCTAAATGTAGAGCCCACTCTCCTGAGGCAACAGCAGCCACCGGGGAGGGAGGGAAACAGCAGTACTCAAAAACATTCAATAAATATAAAGCCAGAGGTGTGGACTCGAGTTATGTGACTTCGACTCGAGTCAGACTCGAGTCACGAATTTGATAACTTTAGACTCAACTCGACAAAATGTACAAACACTTGCAACTCGACTTGGACTTCAATATCAATAACTCGTGACTTCACTTGGACTTAGGCCTTTTGACTTGTGATGACTTGCTACGTCCAATGAAAAAAAAACTCAAAGTATGTTGATAAGGACCGCACTCGTTGTACTTGTGAATCTGTGAAAATGTATGCAAAGAGCATGTGCGCGCGGCTTGCACAACATCCAATCACAGTAGATCTACGTTGCTTTTATTCAACCGCATCCAAGGCAAATTGCACAACAAATGATGCGGAAACAAGCATTTACACGCCAGTTTGCAAAATTATGCCGAAAGTGATTTTGTTTGGTTATAAAAACTACGAAGTTGTCAACAAAAAACAAACGGCAATATGCAGAACGTGCGGGTCAAAGATTACAGATGGAGCTTCCACAGCGTCCAATTTTGTTCGGCACCTGAAGCTTTTCTAATGTTATTTGATATGGTGTAAAAAGGTAAAATGAATACAGATCTTGCAGACATTATATGATTTGTAGAAATTTTATTTCTTTGTAAAGGGGACTTGAAATGACTCGAAACTAAAATGCTAGGACTTTGGACTCGACTTGAGACTTGTGAGCTTTGACTTCGGACTTGACTCGGCACTTGGATACTCTTGACTCGGGACTTCACTCGGACTTGAGTGCAAAAGACTTAGACTTACTTGGGACATGCCCAGCAATGACTTTGTCCCACCTCTGTCTAAAGCACAAACAATCAAATAGGATTGGCAGTTTAAATGAATACTGAAATATAACTCCTAAATCCCCCTCTAACTGCAGTCTACAGGACGAACACGAGGAACAGTGTGATTTGGTTGGTTGGAGTGGTTTAAAGGTGCATTGTGTAACCTTTCTGGTCTCCATGGACAAAAGTATTTGACGGACCCTCCATCAGAAGAGTTACACAGGACAGTGTTCTGTGATGGCTGGTGACCACTGGAGACACAAAAAAGCTGCACCAAGGACTCAGAACACTAGACAAAAAACACCATATACACATTTAAGTCATGGAAGAGGATTTAACGTTTAGTTCCAACTTTCATGTACAGTAAAACAAAGATGACCCATCTTTGATCATCTGATCCAACCCTTTCTTGGATGCTTCAGAGTGATTAATGGTGGTACTACTGGGAATGCTTGGACAGACACTTTTGCCATCTTCAGTGTATATCCTCCTGGGACCTGAAGAAAAAAAGTATCTAAATTATTATTATTATTATTTTAATTTTCTATTTGGAGGTAAATTAACACCTTAGCATTTACATTTTGTTAATTTTATTTTTATTTGTAATTTTGTAACATGTCCTCTGTAATAGATGTTAGATCCATGTGAAGTTAAAGGAAAAGTAACGTTTTTTACAATCTGAGCCTTATTTTGGTAATAAAACAAGTTGTTTTACTCACCCATATCACTTTGGTGTCATATGGAGTATTTCCGGAGATGTTTTAGATTAGCGTTAGGCTAACGCCGTTAGCCTAGCGCGACTTATAGCCATAGCTCGGGGCATTCCCCGAGCATGTAATATGCCCCGTGCGGGCTCCAAATAACACAAACTTTAGCACTTTTCAAATCATAGAAGCTCGATGTCTTTAGTCTACGATTTCGTTTGAATCAAAAGTGGCCTGTAAACCGAGATTTAGCCATAGTTTACAGCTTTGCATTCCATGTTTGGGTCCCGGGAGCTGAGAGCACACTCCGCGCATGCGCACTGGCGTCCTCATCTACTCGAAACTATGGCTAAATCTCGGATTACAGGCCACTTTTGACCAAACGAAATCGTAGACTAAGACATCGAGGTTCTATGATTTGAAAAGTGCTAAAGTTTGTGTTATTTGGAGCCCGCACGGGGCATATTACATGCTCGGGGAATGCCCCGAGCTATGGCTATAAGTCGCGCTAGGCTAACGGCGTTAGCCTAACGCTAATCTAAAACATCTCTGGAAATCCTCCATATGACACCAAAGTGCTATGGGTGAGTAAAACAACTTGTTTTATTACTGAAATAAGGCTCAAATTGTACAAAACGTTACTTTTCCTTTAACATAACAAAAACATTTTTTTGTGATGACCAACATCTCTGACAAGCTTCTACAGTTGCCTCAAAAAGTTTTTAGACTCCCTTTTAATTTCTTTTTTCTTTTTTTATATATAATGTATTATTTATTTATTTATTTATTAGATTTTTAAAAGATTTTTTTTTTTTAAATGTAATTATTATTTTTATTTTTTTTTAAATCATAGTGCAGCCACAAACTAGAGTCTAACTCAAAACACTTAAAAGACAGGCCGGTTAACTCGATGTGCACTATAAAGGACACAAATGAATGGGCGAGTCTCAGGAGGATATGAGAGAGTACCACAGTCGTAACAGACCACGCAGCAGGGCTCTTATAGCAGCATGTGTGCGTGTGCGTGTATACCTGCAGCACAAAGTCTACATCTTGTACCGTTGTGTTTACTGTATGTGTGGGCAGTTCTGCTCAGCTTCCCTTACGTGCAGTGTTCCCTCTAAGGTGCGCGCGTGCGCAATTGCGCACTCCCCAGACGTTCAGCGCGCACATCAAATCCTTTTCAGCGCATAAAATAAAATCTAACCTGAACTCAGCGCTGGTTTGACACACGGAATCCAGTCTGATAGATTCAGTTTGCACATGTGAATGTGCACATGCGTTAGGGACAAGCCAACTACAAACAGATTCATTTCGATCGCATTTCGCTCACTTCCTTCAGTAAGAGTTGTCGTGCGCATCGCCGTGGGTCAGAGCGGCGGGTCCGCACCACCCGACGGGAGCGCCGCCCGCACAGAAGAGGAGACAGGTAGAGCCATAATGTAATCCTCGGCTGTTTTCTTTGTTTCTGTCCAAGCCATAGGTTTTTGTGAGCAAAAAGACGGGACTTTCTGTGTGAAGTGTGAATCCTCTCCCCAGAGCGTGAAACCACAGAGCTCTGTCACTCTCACAAAATTACTTAAACTGGGTAATGATTAAAAAGCAAGATATAAACTGATAAAAATGTATACTTATTTTGGAGATCATTATTTTGAGAAAGACCCATCTTATAGTGTCCTATAGGTCCTACAATCATCCCTAAAAAATCTGCAGCTACATGTAGGCTATATTTATCAAGCTGAAAAAATCTCTCTTCATGTGGTTTTACAGGTTTATACACAGGTATATACACAGGTTATTTTTCAAAATATTGTAATGTTCAATGTTTCACTGACCCTCACCCTGACATACAACATGTACAAAGTTCATGAACAGATTTTTGAGAAGTGGACCAAAAAAATCAGTTATATTAAAAGTAATCGAACAGAAATAACAGCAGTAATTTGATTCATAAGCTATGTAACTTGCCATGATCTCAGGTGTGATACTGGTGTGGCCACAGTGTGCATGTCGGATGTTGCTCACAGGAGTCCAAGGAACGCTCAGGGAGTTAGTGTGTTTGCTCAGACACATGAAAAATTAGGGGGAACATTGCTTACGTGTTCACCCAGTCTTCTTTTCAGAGTTACATTGCATCTGTCTGCATATGAAAAGGAGATTTAAATTTAAATTTTAGAGACATCTGTGTGTTTCATTTGCATGTTTGCGAGTGCCTTTAAAGGAAAAGTAACGTTTTTTTTACAATCTGAGCCTTCTTTCGGCAATAAAACACGTAGTTTTACTCACCCATAGCAGTTTGGTGTCAATTGGAGCAGTATCGCAGAACTTATGTTGAGCCGTTCTGTTCTACTAATGATCCCGTATCCGTTAGCGTGAGTGCTCGGGGCATTACTTTGCGGTCTCCAAATAACACAAACTTTAGCACTTTTCAAATCACAGAAGATCGCTGTGTCAGGGTAGACTTTTAGTAGATTCCAAAACGGCCTGAAACCCGATATCGCAACAGAAAAGTAAAGTTCAGAGCGGTGTTAGCTTCTTTCGGACTAGCGGTGTTTACAAAACAGCTGAGTTCACGCATGCGCACTGTCCTCTCTGATGACGTCATCAAATGAAACTATAGCTGGATATCGGGTTTCAGGCCGTTTTGGAATCCACTAAAAGTCTACCCTGACACAGCGATCTTCTGTGATTTGAAAAGTGCTAAAGTTTGTGTTATTTGGACACCGCAAAGTAATGCCCCGAGCATATGATACGAGCACCATGTTAACGGATACGGGATCATTAGTAGAACAGAACGGCTCAACATAAGTTCTGCGATACTGCTCCAATTGACACCAAACTGCTATGGGTGAGTAAAACTACTTGTTTTATTGCCGAAAGAAGGCTCAGATTGTAAAAAAAACAAAACGTTAATTTTCCTTTAATACACTCAGACCTATTAGCGGCTGTGTGTGTGTTTCTCTTTATTCACTGACATTCTTCAGAGGGTCCATAGATCCTCATGTGGTGGTGGAATAGCATGCTGATTATGTCTGGACAGTAATACGGATTTGAATTGTCCATCGCCTTCCAACTCTACAAGTACTTTTCATAAGAAGTACATTTAAAGTCCTAAAGTCCTTGTGGAATGGAGAGATGTATAGTGTCCACTATATAGTCTGTATTGTTTGTTTATTTGTTTATTTTCATGTACTGGAGTATTATTTAAGATTATGACTCAAGATGATGATTAAGACTCATTATAACTAAAATAATACTAGCAACAATTAAATAATACCGTATTGGCCCGAATATAAGACGACCCTGATTATAAGATGACCCCCTCTTTTTCAAGACTCAAGTTTGAAAAAAGACTTTTTGAACACCAAATTTAATTTTTATACAGAAAATAATTACAGTACATCTGAAACAAATGATTATAACAATATATTCGAGAGAAAAAAGCATGTTATTTTACCTCATTCAAATCATGCAAAAACTGTCTATCACATCTTAATATCTGAACATTTAAATATGTAAACTAAAGTACAATCACATTTGTAAATGAATGGCTTCTAGTTTTTGAAATGTAAATAAACCAATCTACTGTGATAAAACAACAAAATTGCAATAACTGCATTAACCATCAAAGTGAAGTATAAGTGAAGTCAGCTGCCGGTTAACCTGGCCGATCTTCGACCCACTTTTCTCCAGATTGTCGCTACGTTTCTCCATTTTCTGTTATCTCTTCTCTTCTTTTCTTCTCTTTTCTTTCTTACCGCTATTTTTTATTTTTCTTCTTCGTGACAGGGGTTCGCTTTGGCCTGGGGAGTTCAGTTCAGCATTCGCTTTAAAGACATCTGGCGCCATCTAGCGTTGTGAATGGGTATAATGTCTAGACCCCGAATGTAAGACGACTCCCGCTTTTTCAGTCTTATTTCAATGCAAAAAACATCGTCTTATATTCGAGCCAATACGATAAATAATAACTAAAGTAAAATGGCAATAATGAGTCAAATCCTGTTAAGAAGAAGAAGAAGAAGAAGAAGAAGAAGAAGAAGCAACTTTATTGATCTCACACAGGAGAAATTCTTCTCTGCATTTAACCCACCCTGTTATTAGGAGCAGTGGGCAGCACATTACTGCGCCCGGGGACCATCTCCATGATCTTCTTGCTTCAGCTTCAGCTTCAGCTTCAAATCAAATTAATATCTCTCAAGAACTTCAATAAAACTTTTAAACTTTTATTGCTTGGGTGCGGTTGTAATAGTTCTTTTAAATAGAATTTCATTTTAGGGTCATCGATACTGTTTTTCATTGCATTTCTTTCCTCGTTATAGTCCAAAAATACATGTTCTACCATTACCAGTTCCACACAATTATCACAGTTTATATTTTTTTTATTATGTTGTCCTATTTTATGTGATGTAATCCTGTATGTCCAAACCATAGACTGTATACTGTGTATTATATCAGGGCTCTCAAGTCTCACGCATTGAGAGTGTGACACACGCAATTCACGTGTTCACACGCTCACACGCCACACATGGTATTTCTCACGCTGATTTTTTTGTGCCCAGAAAATCAGTCTGTGTGGCTCAGTTTATGCAGGCACCGCACGTTTTCAGCGAAAAAAACTCTCCTGCTCCTCCCAGTGCTGCTCCCCGGAAAAAAATCAGCCAATCAGAAAATAGATTGTTCTGTTGTTGGGCAGACTGTAGAGTGTAGTTTCAGCTGCTAAGCGCACACTGCGGTGATGATAAAACAAACTGAGAACCATCAGGTAATAACTTCATTTATATAACTCTCATTAGTTGCTTTGTAGTTTAAGTTTGCTCTTTAGACAAACATTTACAGCAGGGCTCTCAAGTCTCACGCATTGAGAGAGACAATTCGACACGTTCACACGCTCACACGGCATTTCTCACGCAATTCAAGCCCCACCCTCCCGCTCCTCAGAAATTACGCAGTCTCACTCTCATGCACGACCCCGCTCAAAACTTGAGAGCCCTGATTATATACATGGACATAGCTAACGCTCTAGCTGCCATGTTCCAAATAGGAAGTTCACATGCGGCTCTTCCAGCTCCTTCTGACTCTGGCTTGCATTGACTTCCATTAGAATATTGTGGCTCCTCTCTCTGTAACTGCTGCTGTGAGTCTTGTCATTTTGGTCTTTAAGATCCCATGACATGGTACTTCTTGATGCTTTTATATGGCTCCTTAATGGTTCCCTAATACTGTAAATGAATCCTTCTTCAAAATCAACACTCAGTGCATGAGAAACAGAGATAAGATGAGTATTTTTTTCTCTCTCTGAACACTCCATTATGGGCGTTGTTGCTTGAATGCAAATGAGGAGAAAAGAGCTGGCCAATAGTAGAGGGTGGGGGCGTGGCCAAACTCTCCGCTCTCAGCTGATCCATTTCCGTGTTTTTGCACGGGGGGAGAGATTTGAAGCGTGCCATTGAAAAATAAACACATTTCCACAGAAAATAAAATTAAACCACTGCTGTTCAAAGGTCCAGAGGCTCAGATAAAGGACTTCCGAGCCTAGAAACACTCGCACGTGCCTCCAGGCAAATAAAAAAACGCATTTTGCATTGCCTAGCGCATTCGCAGTCCAAACTCTCTGGGCGTGATTTACAGAGACGCTGAGTACAGACAGACGGGGGTGGAACTGCATTTGCATTTCTTTTTTCGATCTGACGTCAATAAGGTGCCTTGTTCAAAATCGCCCGTTTGAGCTCTGATTTTTTGTAACGCAGAAAAGGATCGCAAATGCTCAGTTTAGACATTTCGCAACTTTTAACCGGGGGGGGGCCTAAACAGGGTAGGGGAGCTCACATTAACGTTCAAAAACCTCAGAAAGTGAACATTTCATGCCATGGGACCTTTAAAATTTTCATATTAACCTGCTCTACATGATAGTGGGGGTTTTTCTGCAATCTTTCCTGTTAAAAAAATCCTATTCTTCCTCCACCATAGTCCCATTCTTCACATGGGCACAGAACAAAAGGGCTTTGGCCTGGTGTGGTGGGATCCAGAGAGAATGTCATAAGGGTCTTTCTTCTCAGATGTTGCACCATAATGATGATTCTGTGCACATATGCAGTGCACTGAAGGGACACATATGGCTGTTCTCAGTGTATCCTTGGATCCTCTGCTGACCAAAATCACATTTTTTCTGCTATTATATCCTCCTGAGACCCGGCCCATTCATTTGTGTTCTTTATAGTGCACATTGAGTTAACCAGTCTGTCTTTTAAGTGTTTTGAGATAGACTCTAGTTTGTGGCTGCACTATAATTAAAAAAAAAAAAAAAAAAATTAAAAATAAATAAATAAATAAATAAATAAATAAATAAATAAATA
Organism: Paratrypauchen microcephalus; assembly: GCA_036785185.1. NCBI lineage: Eukaryota > Metazoa > Chordata > Actinopteri > Gobiiformes > Gobiidae > Paratrypauchen > Paratrypauchen microcephalus. The sequence continues at coordinate 6,561,464 of JAVJIX010000033.1, forward strand.
AATAAATAAATGAATGAATGAATGAATGAATGAATGAATGAATGAATGAACCAGGCTTAAACTAGGAGTAAACCAGGACTAATTCAGAACCAAATCAGGAATAAACCGAGACAAAACAGGACTAAACCAGAACTGAACCAAGTCTAAACTAGGACTAAACTATAACAAAAAGAGGTCTAAACCAGATCTAAACCGGCTCTAAATCAGATCTAAACTGGGACTAAATGTCACGAGGAAACAGGAGGGATGACCCAAAATGCAGGACTACTGTTTAAGTACTTTAATAATAAACCAAGAACTGACCAAAATCCAAAAATCCAAAGAGGCAAGACATGACCACTAATGACAAAACGTGACGAGACATTGACGATGGACCAACAAAGGGCAGAGGAGAACATGGGGTATAAATGCAGACAGACACAGGTGTAGCACATCAGGGCGGGGAAAACAATCAACAGACAGGAAGTAAAACTAAAACAAGCTGACAAAAAATGTCAAAATAAAACACTGAGGACACACCAAAGGAATAAAATACACAAAATATGAAATAACAGCCAAAGAAAACATGAACCATGACACTAAACTATAACAAAAAGAGGTCTAAACCAGATCTAAACCAGGTCTAAACCAAGTCTAAACCAGATCTAAACCAGGTCTAAACCAGGTCTAAACCAGGTCTAAACCAGGTCTAAATCAGATCTAAACCGGCTCTAAATCAGATCTAAACTGGGACTAAACTATAACAAAAAGAGGTCTAAACCAGATCTAAACCAGGTCTAAACCAGGTCTAAACCAGGTCTAAACCAGATCTAAACCGGCTCTAAATCAGATCTGAACTGGGACTAAACTATAACAAAAAGAGGTCTAAACCACATCTAAACCAGGTCTAAACCAGGTCTAAACCAGGTCTAAACCAGGTCTAAACCAGGTCTAAACCAGATCTAAACCGGCTCTAAATCAGATCTAAACTGGGACTAAACTATAACAAAAAGAGGTCTAAACCAGATCTAAACCAGGTCTAAACCAAGTCTAAACCAGATCTAAACCAGGTCTAAACCAGGTCTAAACCAGGTCTAAACCAGGTCTAAACCAGGTCTAAACCAGGTCTAAATCAGATCTAAACCGGCTCTAAATCAGATCTAAACTGGGACTAAACTATAACAAAAAGAGGTCTAAACCAGATCTAAACCAGGTCTAAACCAGGTCTAAACCAGGTCTAAACCAGGTCTAAACCAGATCTAAACCAGGTCTAAACCAGATCTAAACCAGGTCTAAACCAGGTCTAAATCAGATCTAAACCAGGTCTAAACCAGGTCTAAACCAGGTCTAAACCAGGTCTAAACCAGATCTAAACCAGGTCTAAACCAGGTCTAAACCAGGTCTAAACCAGGTCTAAACCAGGTCTAAATCAGATCTAAACTGGGTCTAAACTATAACTAAAAGAGTTCTAAATCAGGTCTAAACCAGATCAATAAATAAATAATTAAATAAATAAATAAATAAATACATTAATTAATTAATTAAACAGGAGTCTAAAAACTCACGCTTCACTATTAATAATTTTGTTGAAAATCTATGAAAGTTTTGAGTGTTTAAACGAGAGACAAATGTGAGAAAAGTTTAAATCCAGTCTGAGAAAAGCGTATAATGTGTGTGGCTGAGCGCGCATTATTTGAATTTTTGAGATTTCGCGTTTCGCAACTTGAATTTTCTTTCATATCTAGAGACCAAAATTTACCGTGAAGGCGTTTCGTAACTTGAAATTTTCGTTTGTTGGGTCATTCGTAAGGTGAGGTACCACTGTACAGTGGTACTTGTGTAGTGACGTCTACATGTAGTCTTTCTTTTCCTTTCTGAGTGTATGACTTGAGTACATTTTTATAGAGGACACTGGAATAATTGCCACATTACATTTCTGACATGGGAGCTTTGTGAAGGTGATGATAGTGTAACCAAGAGAGAAAACTCCCAAATAAAAGCACACATGGTTTAACATGGCTTCAATTTTAAAGACAAAGAGAGTGAATATGTTTTATTTTCTTTAACTATGATCCTTAGCTGCTCCTTTTGAATACAAAGATTGGTTATTGTTATATACTTTGATGTGTGAGCTACTCTGTCCCTTGTGGATCAATAAAGTTTGTTTAAGTCTAAGACGAGTGACATGCTAATTTAGCAGATTTGATGACATTATCCTTGGACCCACTGAAAGCTCAGGCAGCACCCCTGTGGGTCCTCGCCCTCTTGGTTGGGAATCTCTGCACTAGACACTTTTAGACACTTTTATGTTCAGTTACATAGTCAAGAGCACCTGTAACTGCCTGGGTACTGTATATCAGTCGTTTTCAGAATGATTTAAATAAATAAATAAATAAACATTGTCACATCAAAACCAAAATTCGTCTCTTTTGAATGGTGAAAAGTGAAAAATGTCGCCTATAACAAGAAGTCAAAACTGCTGAAACCGAAACTAGTTACAAGGGATTGCATGCATGCAGAGTGGCCACCAGGGAGAGTGTGAATCTTCAGATTAAGCTAAAACAAGGAAATATTAGGACAGTTTTACTAGCACACCCATTTTTCCCCAATAAGCTAATATATTAAATATAAACAATCCCATAAAATGTGATGTGTAGGGCTTAAAGTAATAAAACATCAAATAGTAATAAAAATCACAAACAGATGATTGGAATATGGGGATGAGAACCACGCAAACTCCACACTTGCTCTTTACTTGTCTGAATTAAAAACTTATTTAGTTAGTAATAATTTTGATCACGTATTTGTTTATATTCCGATGAATCTCTGGTTCACGCGGGAGGCAGAGGAACAACTGCTCTACATCGGAATCTCCCCATGGATCTATTAAAATAAAAAATAATCTCCCCGGCTCAAACAATCTCCGGTCAGCACGAAGTCTCGCGAGGCTTGTCTTATTCCGGCATCTCCTCCGCTAAAAGAATCTCCGGTCAGCACGAAGTCTCGCGAGACTTGTCTTATTCCGGCATCTCCTCCGCTAAAAGAATCTCCGGTCAGCATGAAATCTCGCGAGACTTGTCTTATTCCGGCATCTCCTCCGCTAAAAAGAATCTCCGTTCAGCACGAAGTCTCGCGAGGCTTATCTTATTCCGGCATCTCCACAGCTAAAAAGAATCTCCGTTCAGCACAAAGTCTCGCGAGGCTTGTTTTATTCCGGCATCTCCTCCGCTAAAAGAATCTCCGGTCAGCACGAAGTCTCGCGAGGCTTGTCTTATTCCGGCATCTCCTCCGCTAAAAGAATCTCCGGTCAGCACGAAGTCTCGCGAGACTTGTCTTATTTTGAGCTGAACTTGGAGGGAGATTGCGCTGCGCCGCTGCTAAATGCTAACAGGAGATAAACTTGTCAACAAGAGCTCTTTTCACCTCGTCTCCGCCACTTTCTGAGGTAAGACTAACTACTGCAGCCTTGTTCTTTATACAGACAACCATCCCATTGTGTTTCCGTGCGACCCGGAAGCGTAAACGTACGGAAAGCATGCTTAAAACACAGCGTTGATAGCACAAGTTGATAACATGTAGTTTAATCTGGCTTTAACACTTGTGGAAATAAATTGACCATTGCGTATCCTACGTAAGTAAGGGCTATTGTTCATTTTACATGGTGTCCAGTTGTTAGATTTTGTATAATAATAATAATAATAATAATAATAATAATAATAATAATAATAATAAATACTGACCGTTGGTATTAAAGATGTACTACGTAACATTTCTGCCGGAGGGTGCGCTACCTGCTTGTCTCCATGAGATGTTGTTGATTTGGCTGGAATCTTGCACAGTATGGTATCAAGGTTAATTATCCTGCGTTTATTCAATTACTTATGGCTGAAATAGCATCAAAACCATGCAGTGTTATTGTGAGCAGGATTGCTTCTACACAGATCTGAAATAATACTTGGCCCTAGTGGTGTCACCTGCTTATCCCCATGGAAACAAGCAGGTGGCAGACCCTCAACCTAGACCTAATGCTGAAAACTTGCATGCTTATTGTGTATTGAATTTAGGCATGTAAGTCAAGAGTGTAGTTGGACAAGGCACCTACTGTTCAAAGTTCAAAGTTCAAAGTCAGCTTTATTGTCAATTCTGCCATATGTGTTCAACATACAGTGAATCGAAATTTTGTTTCTCTCTGGCCAGGTAGTGCAAAAAGACAGTGTACAAAATACAATATGAAGACAAAACACAACAAAAAACTATCTAAGACCGAGATCTAAAGTTAAAACTAAAGTCTACGATCTAAAATCTTAAAACAGTGCAACATAATAAATAACAAATAACCTATACTATATACAGATTTCCAAAGTGTGCAGTGTGCATCAAAAATGTGCAATGGAAGATACAGCAGTGACTTGGTCATGTGCAGTAGAATGTGCATAGGAGTTAAGATAAAATAAAAATAAATGTGCAACAGTAGTAATTCTAGTGCAGTAACAGGAGTAAACAACAGTACTAAAATTCCAGTAGTCAATGTGCAATAACAGTAGTAAACAACAGTGCAACGGGGGTAAAATTCAGTAAGAGGAGTAGACAGCAGTACTAAAAATTCCAGTAGTAAATGTAAGTGTGCAATAACAGTAGTAAACAACAGTGCAACAGGAGTAAAATCCAGTAGTAAATGTAAATGTGCAACAGTGCAACAGTCGTCCTTAGCAGCAGTTTTTTTTTTTTTTTTAAAGTGTCTAGAGTGATAGGTCTTTTTATGGAATACAGGTTATGCCAATATGGGGGGTGGGGGGTGGGAGATGGGTAAGGTGGGAGTTCGGGTGTGAGTTCAGCCTCCTGACAGCCTGGTGGATGAAGCTGTTTGAAAGCCTGGTGGAGTGGGCCCGGAGACTCCGGTACCTTCTCCCCGAGGGCAGGAGGCTGAACAGGCTATGTGCGGGGTGGCTCGGGTCACCCACAATGCTGGACGCTCTGCGGGTGAGCCGGGTGTTAAAAATGTCTAGGAGGGAGGGGAGAGAGACACCAGCGATCCTCCCAGCTGCATTCACTATGCGCTGCAGAGCTTTCCTGTTCTGTTCAGTGCAGCTCCCGTACCACACAGTGATGCAGCTGGTCAGGACGCTCTCAATGGTGCCTCGGTAGAAGGTGGTCATAATGGGTGGAGGGGCTCCAGCTCTCCTCAGTTTGCGGAGGAAATAGAGGCGCTTCTGAGCCCTCTTTGCCAGTGATACAGTATTCACTGTCCAGGAGAGGTCCTCACTGATGTGCACCCCCAGGAATTTGGTGCTGCTCACCCTCTCTACAGCAGCACCATTGATGGACAGTGGGGGGTGCTGGGTGGGGGCCTCTCCGGAAGTCAACAACAATCTCCTTGGTCTTTTCAACATTAAGAAGGAGATTGTTATTGCTGCACCACTGGGTCAGAAGGCTCACCTCACTCCTGTAGTTTGTCTCATCGTTATTAGAGATGAGACCCACCACAGTCGTATCGTCCGCAAACTTCACTATGTGATTGGTGCTGAACGCTGGTGAGCAGTCGTGGGTCAGCAGAGTGAAGAGCATCGGACTGAGCACACAGCCCTGGGGGGCTCCTGTGCTCAGTCTAATGCAGCTTGAGGTGTTTCTGCCGACCCGCACTGCCTGTGGCCTCTCACTGAGGAAGTCCAGCAGCCAATTACAGAGTGAGGTCTGAAGCCCCAGGTGGTCTAGTTTGATAATGAGCTGCTGTGGGATTATAGTGTTGAATGCTGAACTGAAATCTATGAACAGCATTCTCACATATGAGTCTTTATTGTCTAGGTGGGTGAGAGCCGGGTGAAGTGCAGAACAGATTGCATCCTCGGTAGAGCGGTTGGCCCGGTATGCAAACTGGACTGAAATACAAATAGATATTCTTATAATTAATGCATGTATTGCTTGTTGTGCCATGTAGTAGAAACATTCAGCTTACATCTCTCCATTCAAATCATTCAATCATCAATAGTATCATTTTAAAGCAGCCCTAAGATAAATAAATGAAAAATCATATTACTTCTGCTCTGTCAATGAGCAAATGATAGGATACGAGCTATTTAATGGAATGTCAGTTATAATGTATTGTGATTCCTGCTCCCACAGATGAATGCTGTTGTTGTGTCTTTGGGCAAGTTACAGTACTTCTCTCTGTGTGTGTGTGTGTGTGTGTGTGTGTGTGTGTGTGTGTGTGTGTGTGTGTGTGTGTGTGTGTGTGTGTGTGTGTGTGTGTGTGTGTGTGTGTGTGTGTGTGTGTGTGTGTGTGTGTGTGTGTGTGTGTGAGAGAGTGAGTGAGAGTGAGTGAGAGTGAGTGAGAGTGAGTGAGAGTGAGTGAGAGTGAGTGAGAGTGAGAGTGAGTGAGTGAGTGGTTCCTTGATGTAAAGAGCTTTGAGGGCCTTGGAAAAAAAAGTTAAATGTGACCGTTTATGCCTTCAAAGATGCAGTATACTCTTAGCATGAACACACTTGTATATTACTAATTAAAGCCCTATTGTGTAACTTTTAGTCAAAAACTAAACCAAAATAAAAGCATGTTTGTTTAATTTCCAGGTGATATGCCACCTCAGCTTATATATTTTTTTGCATTGGTACTAGTTTTTATTTTTGTTTGTTCGACTTGTGATCAGTGACATGTTTGTTTGATATTATTAAAAACTGTAAATTTAAGGTGGAGTTCTTCACTCAGCCCAACACTCTGTTCAATCTTGTCATGTCATGTGTTCATCAACTATTTTCAAATGAGATTATTCCTTGAACATGAAGGCTGCATGGGTCTGTTTGGTTGGTAAAATGTAATTTTGTCATACTTTATATTTACTATTATTATTAATTGTTTAATGTTGCACCATAATGCAGAAGCAAATTTCTAGTTTGGGAATTTTGTTCACTGACAGTAACAATATTGTTTCGGATACTAATTCATCCCTGTCCATCTAAGGATGGATTTGGAAGATGACACCATGGTCCTGACCACCCTCAAGTCCTTCAACTCCTTCGTCAGCAAACCGGAGCCCGCCCCGCCCACTCTGCAGAGCCAGTACAAGCGCAGCCTCGAGGTATCACTAATGTTGTTTTTCACCAACATACCCTATAGGGGGGTTATCTCAGCTTTCTCAGAGGCTTGTTCATGATTTCAATTCACAAAACATATACATTTTATTATAAATTTATATTGTGTTTAGGAGGCAACTGAAACCAACTGCTCTTAAAGGTCCCATGGCATGAAATTTTCACTTTCTGAGGTTTTTGAACGTTAATGTGAGCTCCCCTACCCTGTTTAGACCCCCCCCCCCCCCCCATATGGTTAAAAGTTGCGAAATGTCTAAACTGAGCATTTGCGATCCTTTTCTTGAAGAAGGATTCATTTACAGTATTAGGGAACTATTAAGGAGCCATATAAAAGCATCAAGAAGTACCATGTCATGGGATCTTTAAGTCGCTATAGTAATTATTGTGACACGCTTATTTGAGACGGGAAGGGCGTCTGATGCATAAGTGTTATTTACATCCATTCAAATTGCATTTTCGAGTAGCTTGTGATTAAGTTTGTAGCCTTACTCCATACAACCAAATACATATTGTTTTTTGTCGATCCCCAGTTGTTAGAAGCTGCGGAGAGGGTGCAGTCCAAGACCCGGTTCCTTCAGTTGGACCAAGAGAAGAAGCAGATGGAACTGAGTCATAAGAAGGCCCGACTGGAGCTGGAGAAGGCAGCGTCTGACCGTGCACGAGACCTGGAGGTGCCCAATGCATTAAGCACTTCATCAGTATTTCAGCACAGGGAGTGCGTCGGGCACAATGTGGACACAAACCTCTGTCCAATTGGTTTGGGACACAACTGGGTTTTGTTTTTAAACAGATTGGTGATTTACAATAGAAAATAAAGAGAGATGAACCAGCTAAAGAAGCTAAGGTACACTTTATTGTCCCTGTAGGGAAATGTGTCCTCTGCATTTGACCCATCCTTCAATGTCTGGGTTAAACCTGCATTTGACCCATCCTTCAATGTTTGGGCTTGACCATCAGGAGCAGTAGGACCCATCTCCAGATCTTGAGCTGGGCTTAGTTGGTCAGGGTTACCTCAACTGGAGGAATTGATGTTTTAATTCTGGTTTGATGGAGGAAACCCACTCGGACATGGGGAGAACATGCAAACTCCCTCCTCCTTGCTGTGAGGCTACAGTGTTCACCACTCAATCATTGCACAGAGGCGTCTGTATATTACAATCACTATGCAAAATAGAACAAATTATATTACATCCAAAATATCTTTTTGTAATGTGGTAAAATTCTGAAATGACAAAACTTCACTACCACTTTTCAATCTTGCATTTAAAGGTCCCATGGCATGACATTTTCACTTTCTGAGGTTTTTGAACGTTAATGTGAGCTCCCCTACCCTGTTTAGCCCCATCCCCCCATGGTTAAAAGTTGCGAAATGTCTAAACTGAGCATTTGTGGTCCTTTTCTGCGTTACAAAAAATCGGAGCTCAAACGGGCGAGTTTGAACAAGGCACCTTATTGACGTCAGATCGAAAAAAGAAATGCAAATGCAGTTCCACCCCCGTCTGTCTGAACTCAGCGTCTCTGTAAATCACGCCCAGAGAGTTTGGACTGCGAATGCGCTAGGCCAGTGCTTCTCAATTATTTTTTGTGACGCCCCCCCTAGGAAGAAGAAAAAATTTCACGCCCCCCTTCCTGTGCGCGACTATAAATAGTATTATTTGTCTAGAAAATTGTTATTAGAACACCATTGTATCCTTTTATTAACATTATAAACAAAAAAAAAGAAACTTACAACAAAGACTGCACTGAGGACTCAAATATTAATGTGTTTTTAATGCTTTGCGTACATTTGTTTACGTTTTACAGAAATGAAACTTAAAACCACCTCATTTGCATAAGATAAAAGCACTGAAAAAAAAAACGCTCTCTCCTTGTGCCACTGATGCGTCAGCTTCTGTCGGACTAAAGGACACGACTGGAATATACGTGTTTTTTCTGTGACAGAGGATGTTCTGTTAATGGTGAGACTGTGCGTAAATCGCATGTGAGAACGCCACTGCCAACTACTGTTGTTGATGTGCAATTACACTTAGTTCTAGTACAGTACAGCAAAAAAACATGTTTCCCAGGGTCATACGCGCCCCCCCTGGCATCACGCCACGCCCCCCCAGGGGGGCCCGCCCCACTATTTGAGAAGCACTGCGCTAGGCAATGCGAAATGCGTTTTTTTATTTGTCCTGTCCTGGGCTGTCCTCTGGACTCTGTAGAGATTAAGATTAAGATTAGGCTTAAGCCTTTATTGGTCTCACACACAATGACACACAGTGACACACGGGAGAAATTTGACTTCTGCATTTGACCCATCCTTTTTTCAGGAGCAGTGAGCAGCCATCTTTTTTTCGGCGCCCGGGGGGCAGTACCGTGAAGGGTCTTGCCCAAGGACCCACACTGGTTAGCTCATTGCCCAGGGGGGAATGAGGAGGTGGCTGAGAGGAGGGTACTGGCCAAATTCATGTCCATTAAGGACGACACCTCTCACCCTCTGCACCGGACTGTAGAGGAGCTGAGCAGCTCCTTCAGCAGCCGACTGAGGCACCCCCAGTGCAAGAAGGAGCGCTACTGCAGATCCTTCATCCCCACCACCATCAGACTGTATAATTCTAACATATAGGCCAGACGTGCAATATCCTCCTTTTTCATGTTGATGCTTGTTGTTACTATTATCATTATTACTATTTTCCATTATTATTACTATTGCGTATTACTATTTGTATTATTTATTACTTACTTTATCCCCTCCCTGCCTGCATGCACTTTTCCCCTCTTGTCCAAATGTCCTGGAGCTACTGTGGCGAGTAAATTTCTCCTGTGTGAGATCAATAAAGGCTTATCTTATCTTATCTTATTTGCCTGGAGGCACGTCCGAGTGTTTTTAGGCTCGGAAGTCCTTTATCTGAGCCTCTGGACCTTTGAACAGCAGTGGTTTAATTTTATTTTCTGTGGAAATGTGTTTATTTTTCATTGGAACACTTCAAATCTCTCCCCCGTGCAAAAACACGGAAATGGATCAGCTGAGAGCGGAGAGTTTGGCCACGCCCCCACCCTCTACTATAGGCCAGCTCTTTTCTCCTCATTTGCATTCAAGCAACAACGCCCATTATGGAGTGTTCAGAGAGAGAAAAAATACTCTTTCTCATCTTATCTCTGTTTCTCATGCACTGAGTGTTGATTTTGAAGAAGGATTCATTTACAGTATTAGGGAACCATTAAGGAGCCATATAAAAGCATCAAGAAATACCATGTCATGGGATCTTTAAATTTCATTATTGTTACTGTATTATATTGACACTGACATAGACAAATATTGGTTATCAGCCACAGTGGCAAGACAAATCTCAGAAACTGCACCATCTGGTCTAATCCCATTTTTAAGGATGCATTTTTTTCCAATGAGGTTTCCTGATCTGTTTGTTTTATCCTGTTTGTGTCTGTTCTGCAGCACGAGCAGGGACGCAACCAGGACCTGTATGGGCGCATAAAGAGACTGGAGGAGAGCGAGGCACAGGCGGTGCTCAGTCTGAAGGAGCAGCAGGAGACACAGCGCTCTCTCAGGAAGACTCTGGACAACTTGAACAAGAGCCTGGAGGAGAAGGAGGACAGGCTTAACACGGCGAACCAGGTACACACTCATACACATGTGTCTTGAGGACATTACGTTGACTTCCATTCACGGAGACCGATTCTTACTTTTACCATAGTCACTACTCGCGTAACCTTAACCTATTTTAACCCGTATCTGAACTTGCTGATCTAATAATAAAGTATTTCTATCATGAGGACCTGGTATTTGTCCCCTTAAAGGAAAAGTAACATTTTTTTTTACAATCTGAGCCTTCTTTCGGAAATAAAACAAGTAGTTTTACTCACCCATAGCAGTTTGGTGTCAATTGGAGCAGTATCGCAGAACTTATGTTGAGCCGTTCTGTTCTACTAATGTTCCCGTATCCGTTAGCGTGAGTGCTCGGGGCACTGATTTGCGGTGTCCAAATAACACAAACTTTAGCACTTTTCAAATCACAGAAGATCGCTGTGTCAGGGTAGACTTTTAGTAGATTCCAAAACGGCCTGAAACCCGATATCGCAACAGAAAAGTCAAGTTCAGAGCGGCGTTGGCTTCTTTCGGACTAGCGGTGTTTACAAAACAGCTGAGTTCACGCATGCGCACTGTCCTCTCTGATGACGTCATCAAATGAAACTATAGCTGGATATCGGGTTTCAGGCCGTTTTGGAATCCACTAAAAGTCTACCCTGACACAGCGATCTTCTGTGATTTGAAAAGTGCTAAAGTTTGTGTTATTTGGAGAGCGCAAAGTAATGCCCCGAGCACTCACGCTAACGGATACGGGATCATTAGAACAGAACGGCTCAACATAAGTTCTGCGATACTGCTCTAATTGACACCAAACTGCTATGGGTGAGTAAAACTACTTGTTTTATTGCCGAAAGAAGGCTCAGATTGTAAAAAAACGTTACTTTTCCTTTAATGAAAACGGGTCTGCATAATATGAGTGTGTGTATACAGATTTTAGTCCCCACAATGCACTTCTTTGCGATATGTGACCACCATAGTCTGTCCAAATCCAACCTGAACCAGGGGCCAGGTCTGGTGTAGACTGTGCACACAAACTGATGTCAGATAAAGGAGATAAATTGAAATAAGCTGTACAGTAGCAACAGCAAGTGGCAGACTTTAAAGGTGCTAAATGTAATTTTCCTGGTGAAGGCTTTTCCACTTGACAAGCAGGTGACACCATTTGGCCAAAATATAGGCCCTGTAACTTGAAATATGGGTAGCATCCTTAGAAATAGGCTAATATAATTTAGTATCAATGGCAGACATCTGTATTGTGCATATCGCAATGTGTGTGTAGAATTGTGGCATACATGATTGACCGTGTTGGATTTGTACTCTCTAATAGAAGCGTACATGGTTGTTCACCATAGTTAGTCAGGTATATCTCCCTCCTGTTCCTCCTCTTCAGACCATTAGCTGTCTACAAGACGAGATCCGTGACCTCAAACTGAAGCTGCAGAACCAGGACTCCATGATCTCCTCCCTGGGCCTGGAGAAAGAGGAGCTCCAGGAAAAACTTCTCCTGCAGCAGAGGTACATGTTTGTTTTAGAGCATTGAATTCATTTTCACTTTATTGTTTTACTTCAGATGTCTCCAACCCTCCTCCAGTGAACTACCTTTCCAAAAACAAAAATGCCAGAGCGAGAGCCTTAGATGCCTATAAAACAAACTAGGGCTGTCAGTTTAACGCGTTAATTAGATTAATTAATTACACCGCTAATTAACGCGTTATAAAAACGCAATTAATTATGAGCGGCAATTCAGTGCGCGCGCATTTTAAATTTGGCGTGTGGGGCCTTTGAACGGCGAGTTTATTGATAAAAACGTGACGGAGCAGGTCCCTCTTGTCCCTGGACAGCGATGACACGATGAGAAATGCCGCGCTACCATTGGTCGGCGTACGTACAGAGACGAATGCACTTCTAATAGGGGAGAGCAGATGAAGATGCGTGAGCCCGTTTCCCTATCTGCTGCGCTCCGCGCTGAACCATTTTCAATTCCCATAACCTCTCCAGCGTGTTCTGACGCGACTAAGGGTGCACAGTTTTGACTTAGTCAGTTTTGCCCATCACGCTAAATCACGCTAAACCCGATCATTTACTCACCCCGCGCTGCTGCCTCCTCCCTCCTCCCGTGGTGCGATGGTCCGGACACATCCACACCGGGAGTTTAAATCCTCCTCACGGGTTCCGGGGGTCATGTGAGCCATGAGTAATTTTCACGGGCAATTATTTGTATTCTCTGTATATTTGAAGCCTTGTATATTGTAATGACTCCAGGCTTCTCTTCTCCAATGAACTTTATTAAACAGAAGTTCGGACTCACTCAACATTAAAGGAAAAGTAACGTTATTTTACAATCTGAGCCTTCTTTCGGTAATAAAACAAGTCGTTTGACTCACCCATAGCACATTGGTGTCATTTGGAGCTGTTTGGTAAATGTTGTTTGGTATGTTTGGTATGTTGTAGCGTATCCGTTAGCGTGAGTACTCGGAGCATTACTTTGCGGTCTCCAAATAACACAAACTTTAGCACTTTTCAAATCATAGAAGCCCGATGTCTTAATCTACGATCTCGTTTGAAGCAAAAGTGGCCTGTAATCCGAGATTTATCCATAGTTTTCAGCTTTGCGTTTCATGTTTGGGTCCCGGGAGCTGAGAGCACACTCCGCGCATGCGCACTGGCGTCCTCATCTACTCGAAACTATGGCTAAATCTCGGATTACAGGCCACTTTTGACCAAACGAAATCGTAGATTAAGACATCGGGCTTCTATGATTTGAAAAGTGCTAAAGTTTGTGTTGTTTGGAGACCGCAAAGTAATGCCCCGAGTACTCAGGCTAACGGATACACTACAACACAACTTTTACCAAACAGCTCCAAATGACACCAACGTGCTATGGGTGAGTCAAACGACTTGTTTTATTACCGAAAGAAGGCTCAGATTGTAAAATAACGTTACTTTTCCTTTAACACCCACACCTGTCCCACGCATGTGCCCAACAGCCAACCCCTTAAAGGTCCCATGGCATGAAATTTTCACTTTCTGAGGCTTTTGAACGTTAATGTGAGCTCCCCTACCCTCTTTAGCCCCCCCCCCCATAAAAGTTGCGAAATGTCTAAACTGAGCATTTGCGATCCTTTTCTGCGTTACAAAAAATCGGAGCTCAAATGGGCGATTTTGAACAAGGCACCTTATTGACGTCAGATCGAAAAAAGAAATGCAAATGCAGTTCCACCCCCGTCTGTCTGTACTCAGCGTCTCTGTAAATCACGCCCAGAGAGTTTGGACTGCGAATGCGCTAGGCAATGCGAAATGCGTTTTTTTATTTGCCTGGAGGCACGTCCGAGTGTTTCTAGGCTCGGAAGTCCTTTATCTGAGCCTCTGGACCTTTGAACAGCAATGGTTTAATTTTATTTTATGTGGAAATGTGTTTATTTTTCAATGGAACACTTCAAATCTCTCCCCCCGTGCAAAAACAAGGAAATGGATCAGAGAGCGCTCAGAGCAGAGAGCGGAGCGTTTGGCCACGCCCCCACCCTCTACTATTGGCCAGCTTTTTTCTCCTCATTTGCATTCAAGCAACAACGCCCATTATGGACTGTTCAGAGAGAGAAAAAATACTCTTTCTCATCTTATCTCTGTTTCTCATGCACTGAGTGTTGATTTTGAAGAAGGATTCATTTACAGTATTAGGGAACCATTAAGGAGCCATATAAAAGCATCAAGAAGTACCATGTCATGGGATCTTTAAAGGCACACACACCATTAACCCAGGTCATTACAATATTATTTATTGACGTTGCATGAAAGCTGCTGTACGTGCTCACCTTTTGGCACGAGAAATATTCGCCATGTATTAGTGGAATGGTGTAAATGAGCTTTCCAATGAATGTTACATAATGTGGGAGGGGGAATGGGGGTCTGCCAGCAGTCTTGTCTTGTTTACAGTGGAGACAAAGAGAGTGAGTGAAAAACCTAGACTTAAAGGGGAAGTCTGCAGTCTTTTCACTGTGCCATTAAATAAATCACACTTTTGACACCTTTTTTGCACTGTGAGAGAGCACAATAAACCACCTAAAAAAAATATATTTTAAAAATGCGATTAATTAGATTAATTAATTACAAATTCTGGAATGAATTAGATTATTTTTTTTAATCGCCTGACAGCACTAAAACAAACTGTTGTCCATTTATTAGTGCACAAAGTTGGGCATAAACTCTTCATTTCTTTATCAGTGGGCAAACCTACAAAATCAGCAAGGGATCAAATACAGTGTTATCTCACCTTACGAAATTAATTCGTTCCAGAAGTGGTTTCGTAACGTGAAAAATTCGTAAGTTGAGTAGCTATTTCAATGGAAAAAGCCTGATTCGTTCCAAGGCCCCGATCCAAGGTTTTTTTTTTTTTTGTAGTGTAACTTTTTTTATAGTGTAACAATGTGTTCTGTCCTGATTGGTTTCTCAGACTGGATTTAAACTTTTCTCACGTTTGTCTCTCGTTTAAACACTCAAACTTTCATAGATTTTCAACAAAACGTATCAATATTGAAGTGTGGGGGGGAGCGGGAGGGGGGAGAAAACAGAGCTGACAGCAGGACTAGACCAAGATCTAAACCTGGACTGGCCCAGGACTAAACCAGGACTAAACCAGGACTAAACCAGGACTAAACCTGGACTAAACCTGGACTAAACCTGGACTAAACCTGGACTAAACCTGGACTAAACCTGGACTAAACCTGGACTAAACCTGGACTAGACCAGGTGGATTAAAGCGCCGCGTGCGGGTCTATTTCCTGGTTTCTCACGAGTCACAGCTGAGGCGAGCAGCGAGGAGGAGACCGCAGGGAGGAGGGGACCGCAGGCAGTCTGAGCGCATGTGAGCGCGGCTCCTCCTGGTTTAGTCCAGGTTTAGTCCTGGTTTAGTCCAGACCACCGCGGCTCCTCTAGACCTCCTCTAGACCTGCGCTCAGACTGCATGCGGTCTCCTCCTCGCTGCTCGCCTCAGCTGTGACTCGTGAGAAACCAGGAAATAGACCCGCACGCGGCGCTTTAATCCACCTGGTCTAGTCCTGGTTTAGTCCTGGTTTAGTCCTGGTTTAGTCCAGGTTTAGTCCAGGTTTAGTCCAGGTTTAGTCCTGGTCCAGTCCAGGTTTAGATCTTGGTCTAGACCTGCTGTCAGCCCCGCGCCGGGTCATGCTGCGCTATCACACGTGTCCGCGCACACTTCTCCCCCCTCCCGCTTCCCCCCACACTTCACTATTAATACGTTTTGTTGAAAATCTATGAAAGTTTGAGTGTTTAAACGAGAGACAAATGTGAGAAAAGTTTAAATCCAGTCTGAGAAAAGCGTACAATGTGTGTGGCTGAGCGCGCATTATTTGAATTTTTGAGATTTCGTGTTTCGTAACTTGAATTTTCTTTCGTATCTAGAGACAAAAATTTACCGTGAAGGCGTTTCGTAACTTGAAATTTTCGTTTGTTGGGTCATTCGTAAGGTGAGGTACCACTGTACTTACTTCCTCCACTGTATATTTTTAGTGAACGTATTCAGTTACTTCCCAGAACTGGCAATACAAAACATAAAGATAAACATAGCTAAAAAGTTGCACAGTGAGGCTTTAAACCTGAAGTTGTTTCGTTACTACAAATTGTCTACACTTGTGGGTGTTATTTCTGCAGCCAGCCTCTGAACTAAAAGCCCCTCTCATTCTTGTGTTTCTCAGAAAGTACCAGGATGTGTCTGAGCGCTGTCAGAGTCTGCAGGCGGCTCAGTCCACCTGCTCCGAGCACGTGCTCAAGATAAAGGTGAGGAGCACACACAATCAAATGCAAACTGGAACTGTCTGTATTTGTATAATGTGTAGAGAAAATTAAATGCATTTTCAAATATTTAGCTACAGTTATTGGAGTGGTGGTGAGGTGGTGGATCACAGGGTAGTTTATGGTAAAATGACTTTTGAAATATACTGTATTTATAATATACTTTGTTTAAAAACTGTGTATTTTTCAGTCAGAATGTGATGATGTCGTGAAGAGATTTCCCTTTTTGATTACATGTTTTTTCTTAAAGGTCCCATGGCATGAAATTTTCACTTTCTGAGGTTTTTGAACATTAATGTGAGCTCCCCTACGCTGTTTAGGCCCCCTCCCCCATGGTTAAAAGTTGCAAAATGTTTAAACTGAGCATTTGCGATCCTTTTCTGCGTTACAAAAAATCGGAGCTCAAACGGGCGATTTTGAACAAGGCACCTTATTGACGTCAGATCGAAAAAAGAAATGCAAATGCAGTTCCACCCCCGTCTGTCTGTACTCAGCGTCTCTGTAAATCACGCCCAGAGAGTTTGGACTGCGAATGCGCTAGGCAATGCGAAATGCGTTTTTTATTTGCCTGGAGGCACGTCCGAGTGTTTCTAGGCTCGGAAGTCCTTTATCTGAGCCTCTGGACCTTTGAACAGCAGTGGTTTAATTTTATTTTCTGTGGAAATGTGTTTATTTTTCAATGGAACGCTTCAAATCTCTCCCCCCGTGCAAAAACACGGAAATGGATCAGCTGAGAGCTGACAGCGGAGAGTTTGGCCACGCCCCCACCCCCACCCTCTACTATAGGCCAGCTCTTTTCTCCTCATTTGCATTCAAGCAACAACGCCCATTATGGAGTGTTCAGAGAGAGAAAAATTACTCTTTCTCATCTTATCTCTGTTTCTCATGCACTGAGTGTTGATTTTGAAGAAGGATTCATTTACAGTATTAGGGAACCATTAAGGAGCCATATAAAAGCATCAAGAAGTACCATGTCATGGGACCTTTAAGAGTTATCCAAAAGTCAAAAACTCACAAATGTTGAACCTGATCATTTCTATTAGCGACTACACCCAAATTCCCTCTATTGCAAAAAAAAAAAATTAAATAAATTAAACATCTGTGCGTTCCAAAGGTAATAACTGTGTTACCTGTTCTTGTAAATAACCACCAGAGGGCGCTAACAATCAGTTTAAGAATTGACCAAAAATGACAAAATAAAGTAACAAATAAACAAAAATATGGAGGCGCCCAGTTTTTAGATTACATCTGTTGGAAAGGAGCTAAGAAAATTAGTCGGAGAAGGCATTTGTTTTGCAACTGGTTCTAGTTCTAAACCGCTTTAACTGCTGCAGCTTTAATAAACTGTGTTCACTACTACTCCCAGTGTTCACCTGTGTTGATGTAGAATATGTGTGTGTGGATGGTGTGTTGGTCAGGAGTTGGAGCGGCGTCTCGTCCTCCAGGAGCAGGACATGTCCATAGTGAAGATGGTGAAGTCTGAGGCAGTCAAAGTCCCCGAGCTGGAGAAGGAAGTCAAGAGACTGAGAGAGGACAACGCCTTCCTACGGTCAGAAACCACATGCATGCCTTTATGGGGCATTAGAAATTTAAATGGACGTTATATATAACAGAATGTACTATAATTAGCCACATTAGTCACTTATTCAACCTTTTACAGCTCAAATCTTATCGTAGTACAACAAAAATACCCCAAACCTCTCCATTTTTCAGTGGCATGCAGTCAGGACAATTAAGACAAGAAGTGGTTGACCAATAAAATCATCTAAAATTATTGTGTGTCAAAAGTATAATTAAACAGTGTAAAATTATATCCAAATAATCCAGTTTGATGCATGGTTGTACTGGCGGTATCCTTTACCACACTCTTCTGGTCACTGAGCAAACTGCAACAACCACAGTTCCAAACGTCCCCCTTAACTTGTGTTGTTTTGCCTTTCTACGGAGGCCTGGAGGCACAAGGTGAGAGCGCGGCTTTCCACCACATGCGTTCTACATGCGCTCTTACAACTGGAGAGACGAGCTGGTTGTTTTAGAGGTTTGCGCAAGTGTACCGACGACCATAGCCAGCTCAAATGGCGCTGAATAAACCTGCACCTTCATCCGTGGGAACCTGATGGGAACCGGAGTTGTGAAGCAGTTTCTGTTAAGTTCGCACGTGCAACAGGAGACGACAACAGCAGTGCTAACTTTGAACACAAGTCTCTAAAGATCCCTGTTTGTGCAGGGAGAACCGGGAGAACTGCAGCCTGCTGAAGGAGGAGGCCGAGGGGCTGAGGAGGAAGCTGGAGAGAGCAGAGAAGATCAGAGAAGACCTGCTCTCTGTGGAGCTGGACAAAGAGGTGGGCTATGGGCCATTATCACAGCCTTGGAACTAGGGGTGTGCAAAATAATCGTCATGACACTGCATCGCGATACTAACTTTCACAATATACTGCATCGATTCTTGATGCCAAAAATCGATTATTATTATTAATAATTTAACATGTAATACTTTAATATTTAATATCGATTTCATAAAACATCTCGAGATATCGCAAATCTCGATTAATCGCCCAGCCCTACTCTAAAGCACAAAAAATCCCGTACATTTTAAAATGTGCTGTGCAATCTTTCAATTCATTTTATATTATTTTATTCATATTCAAGATCTAGTCATTTCTAATGGTCAATGATCACCTTAGATATTTGGATATACAGATATACAGCCACACCTGTCAATAAAAGCATATGCAGAGTTCAGACTTTCAGACTATTTTTGTGTTGAATGGCAATTATTAAAGCCCCAGTGTGTAGGATTCGTGGCGCATAGGTGGATGGTGCTATTGCACGTTCTGTTTTAGCTACGGCAGACCTCGAGGGTCACCCGGGTGCGCGCACGAGCCGCACGTCGCTACTGTATAAATAAAACGCGGTCCCGTTTTTTTTTTTTTTTTTCTCATGAAAACATTCCCGATCATGTACCATGACACTCTACACATCAAATGAAACCTTACAGTCTCCTCTTTTTGACTATGCAATTCATTTCCCTGCAAAACAATCACTCCCCGAGCACATGGGGCTTTTATACGGAAAAGCACAAAACGAGGTTAGCTTGCCTTAGAATGCTTTGCACAGGTCAAACTCTGTATTTCACCATAAACTTGCTCTCAATTTGTCCGTAAGGATCCAGCGAATAAAATCCTGTAAAACAATTTAGTCCAAAACACATGTTAGATCCATTACGAGTCTGATCCGGCAGCATGCTTGTGTTGTTTACCCAAAACCACGAGCCTTGCCGAATGCGAACGCGGAGCCCAAATGTCCTTCTGCGGCTCTCGTATTCAAAATGGCTGCCTCTGCATGGGGAAGATCCCCCTTTTATGTGACTATATCTAAGTCCAAAAGAATACTTTGATTTCATGATGGAAGTGAAAAGGCTTGGAAAACAATGTATTTTTGAATGGGTATCTTCAATTTCAGTAATTAACGGGTAAAAATCTTACACACTGTCCCTTTAAATGTCTGTCTTGTTTATGTTCAGGGAATTAATATAGAAAGCTATTTTATTCCCTTTAATAAGAGAAAAGTCACTTAAAAAGATTGTGATGGATAAAATATAAGGGATAAAAAAGCATCCTATGCTCTAGGCCTAGCTCACATTTCATATTGTCACCAAAAGCTTTTGTCACTTATAGACTTACTCAGAGTGAGAAGAGTAACCAAAACTGCTCAAAAGTACTGTTACACTGTACAACAGATGCTACTTAAGTAGGAGTAAATGTTTGAGTACTATGAAACCTACTCAGATAATACAATACAATACAAGAACTGAACAATCTTAAGTCTTCACATTGTGAATGATTACCACACCCCTTTGACAGCAGAGTGTGTGTTGTCTTTACAGAAGCTGTCTGTGAAGCTCCAGGCCTGGGAGAACCTGGGACAATCCACTGGACTCAGCATCAAGTGAGACAGTGCACATTTCATATTTTTAGCCTGTTTTCTGATCTCTGTTCTAATGTTGTTTCCTCATCATAAACAGACCTGGAGTTGTTTCATTCACACATGTTTAACACACAAACCTGCAGATTTAGGCAGAGTTCTTCTCTTAAACAGAAAACACTGGTCCAACTTGTGTGTGCTCTAATGTGTTTTTAAACTACACACCTTCCCTAGAATCATTTGGATCATTTCAACCCTGGAATTGCCAATCTCTACTGAACTAAATGAGCTGTTAACTTGAAAGCTACAACTGGATGACATCACAAAGTGAAACAGAGCATTTTAACCGTTTAGATGTAGACAGACTAATAAGTAAGGGTGCGCAAACATGTGTGAATGAAACAAAACACAACTCCAGGTATGTTTTTGAGGAGCATTATAACTTGACTTGGAGCTCAGAAGAGTCTCTTTTGCCTAAATAGGACCTTTAGCCAAACCTTAACTGTAACAATTTCCTATTCATAAACTTAACCATAACTTCATTCATTACCCTGACAATTAGAGGTGGGAAAAATGAATTAAGTAATTGTTATTTGGCAGACTTGTGTTAAAGCATTAGGCAATAAATGAACCTTCACTCGCCATCAGCAGCACATCCTCTGTCACAGACAGAACACACATATTCCACTGAGTCATGTCCTTTAGTCTGACAGAAGCTGACCACATCAGCAGCATGAGGACAGAGCTTTTGGCGTTTAAAGTTTCTGCAAATGAGCCATGTGGTGTTCAAGTTTTGTTTCTATAAAACGTAAACAAATGTGGGCAAAGTGGCATTAAACACATTCTAATCTCATTAAACACATTATAACCTCAGACAGGCTGAAGTGGCTCTATAGTAGTTATGGTTTATATGTTGTAAAGTTTAGTAATGTAAAGTTTATTTATGCAGAAGATTTTAATGTATCTGCTGCAGTGTAAAACTTTGGAAACATATTTGGAAACGTTGGGTTTGATCTGCGCAGTGGCTTGTGGGTTACCTCATAGCTCCTTACCACTGGTTGGGAACATGGATGGATCTATTAAAATAAGGAACCTCCCGAGCTTCCTATGCTAAAGCACCTTGGATGAGCTGTGAAACGTATTCGACCAAATAAAATTTTGTCCAGTTGACAAATTGAATTTATAATATAATAATAATAATAATAATATTATAATAATAATAATAATAATAATAATAATAATAATAATAATAATAATAATTATAATTATAATAATAATAAATATTTGAACACCCTGCGATTTTTGCAAGTTCTCCCACTTAAAATTACAAAACCACAAAAAATCCAGAAATCACAGTGTATGTTTTTTTTAACAATTTATTTGTATGATACTGCTGCAAATAAGTATTTGAACATCTGAGAAAATCAGTGTTAATATTTGGTCCAATAGCCTTTGTCTGCAATTACAGAGGTCAACCGTTTGCTGTAGTTTTTCACCAGGTTTGCACACACTGCAGGAGGGATTTTGGCCCACTCCTCCACCCAGATCTTCTCTAGATCAGTCAGATTTCTGGGCTGTCGCTGAGAAACACGGCGTTTGAGCTCGCTCCAAAGGTTTTCTATTGGGTTTAGGTCTGGAGACTGGCTAGGCCACTCCAGAACCTTGATATGCTTCTTACGGAGCCACTCCTTGGTTATCCTGGCTGTGTGCTTCGGGTCATTGTCATGTTGGAAGACCCGGGGTGAACTCCAACACACGGTGGCTGAGCTGTGGGGCAATGAGCAGGCCCACACCGGGCCGCCGCCGTTCCCTGCGGGCAACGCCAGAGAAATGGAGGGTCCAGCCCCCCTCAAGGAGATGGGTTTCAGAGCCCATGCTGTGCGTGGAGGTGAGGCCGACTATATCTAGTCGGTAACGCTCAACCTCCCGCACGAGCTCAGGCTCCTTCCCCCCAGCGAGGTGACATTCCATGTCCCCAGAGCTAGTCTCCATGTCCGGAGATCCGGTCGCCGAGGCCCCTGCCTTCGACTGCCATCCAGATCTCTTTGCACCCGGCCCTTATGGATCCTCCTGTGGGTGGTTGGTCCACAGGAGGATGGCCCCAGACATGAAATAATCTTTGAAATGCAAAAATGAGCTCTATTTATCCTTAAGTGTCCTACATGCACCAAGAGCAATCATAGACTCCTCCAAAGAGATCAAAATCACCAACACAGACTCACAACTGTTCAGTCAGAACAGAGCTGTGCAAACGGCTGTCCCATCTACTGTGGTTGCCTGTTTGTGCTCCCATCAAAAAAGTCGCCAAATAACGGTCCTTAAGTGACTTTAAGTGACTTTATTGATTTCACACTGGAGAAATTCCACAAGTATCAGCACATTTCTTCCTGTATTCACCTGCTTGTCAGTCCTAAACCAAAGAAATATCGGGGAAAGTCTTTACGGAAAAAGAAAAACTGTGTGCACTAGGGATGTCAACAATTAATCGATTAACGATTAATTGTCGATTAAGACGTTGGTCGATCAAAATGCATTAATTGTAATTAATCGCTGATCGCGGACGCGCGCACCCGTGTGGTCACGAAACAAGGCAACCGCGCACCGCGCTGCGTCAAGCTCGACTCACAGCCGGCTGCAGGCACTAACGGCACTGCTCAGCAGCCCCGGTGTACGCGCGAGGCGAGATCGAACCGCGGCGCCCGGAATGCGCCCGGACGTGCCGCTGCTGGCCCCGCGCGGCCAGCCCACGGCCCGAGCCCCGTGCGGCTGGTTCGCGGCTCGGGCCCCGAGCCACAAACCAGCCGCACGAAACCAGCAGCGGCATGTGGTGGTTTAATCCTGGTTTAGTCCAGGTCCAGACCCGGTCCAGACCTGGTCCAGACCCGGCCTAGTTCTGATCCAGACCTGGTCCAGTCCATGTTTAGTCCTGGTCTAGTCTCTTAGCCAATCAGGACAGAACACAATGTTACACTATAAAAAAAAATGTTTACATTATAAAAAAAAAATTGAAAAAAAAAATAAAAATCTGCGGACCGCGATAGAGTGAGGGATTACTGTATTTTGTTATTCAGCATCAATACATTTGTCTGCTTTTTACTAAGGAATAATTAATTGAGGAATATACAATATAATAATACTATGATATATTTTTGACTCAGTGTTATGTTACTATAGCTTATATTCTTAAAGACCCTATTGAAACACTCAAATTCAGGTGAAAAACGCCGCTTATCAGTTAATCGTTAATCGATCAATAAGGTCAATCAACTATCAATTAATGAATTAATCGATAATTTGCATCCCTAGTGTGCACCTTTTTAAGTTTATTGAATTGGAGTGGTTTTAATTGAATCCTAGGCCGTTTTCAGTTAAGTCTTAAAGGGATATGCCACCCCCAGGTCAAACTTGGGCATCTCCCCACAGTCCAGAGACTAAAATAAGTGGTGGAAAGCGTTTTCCTGGTGACGCAGCCATTGTCCAGGTCTGTCAGCACTGACCGCCGCGGTATCTGCAGCTACTCCGCGTTAGACTGGAGTCTAACGTCGCCAGAGAAAGATTTCGGCCAAAAGGAATTAATTTGCTCAATGCGTTTCCCAGCCGAAGCACACAGTGGTGTGTGCTTCGTCTGTCTTTTTCCACACTGAAAAATAGTTCCCACCCAAAATGACCAAGGCAAGCTCTCCGTGTTGATTTGCACATTTATTTGCACTCGATATGAATGCGCACTACACAGAAGGTAAGTGGGAAAAGCATCGAGCAAATTAATTCCTTTTGGCCGAAATCTTTCTCTGTCGACGTTAGACTCCAGTCTAAGGCGGAGGAGCTGCAGATACCGCGGCGGTCAGTGCTGACAGACCTGGACAATGGCTGCGTCACCAGAAAAACGCTTTCCACCACTTATTTTAGTCTCTGGACTGTGGGGAGATGCCCAAGTTTGACCTGGGGGTGGCATATCCCTTTAAGGCTGGCTTCTTTAAGTGAACCCATATAAACATACAGTAACTTATCTAATTTTGACACTAATTTTGAACATTCTCCATGGAGATGAGTTCTATGCTATACTGTGGAAGATTATAGCCAAAGACACAACTTTTCCATGGAAACAAGCTGGAGGTGACCCTCCTCCAGGCTAAACAGGAGTCATGTTTGTGGAGATACGAGCTTGCTCACAGGAGTAAGAAAGGACACATGTTTTGCTATGTTTTCAGTGCAATAATCTATGTTTAGTCTAGAGTGTGGATCGTTCCGACCTGACCCCAATAGACATTATGATAATTGTGTCCCGACCTGACCGACACACTATTTTCATAGACCTGCTAATAACACATGTAGGATGTGAGAAAACTTCATTAGTCGCCTCTTATAAAGTGGTAAATTTAAAGTGCAGCATCTCATCCACATTATCCATAGAAATTGTCCTCCACAAATAATGACATCCAGTCCACAAAACCACGCTGTTGATCCGATTTCAGACGTTATTTAAAAGTAAAAAGGTGAAAGTAGTTTGTGTGCCTGTTTACATGCACACAGCGCATGGATTGAGGTGAAGCTGCAGATTCGGGATAGTGACTCTACTTCCTGTGAACGTTATCGCCAATCTGAAATATTGCATCACATTTCACAAATGATAATAACGCTGTTTTGACTTGTATCTAAACCAACGGGTTATGCTCTAGTTTAGTCCATAAAGTTACATACTGTGGCTTTACATTGCTTCGATTATACATTGTAGTTCAAATGGAGGTAAGGAGTTTATACTACAAAATATATAACTGCCAAACCAATACTTTGAAACTGTCTTATGAGATGTAGCAGGTGCTCTGACATTGTGTAAAGTCATTGTTCTGTGTGCTTGTAATGCCAACTCTCAGACAGCAGAGGGAGCTGTTGTCTTTGAATATCCTGGTCTGTATTCACTTCTATTGATTTGTCTAATAGCAGTCATTATGGCAAACCTTTTATACATTTCATTAGATATGAAATGAGGTGAAAATTCTAACAATGCATCTGAAGCTGAATCCTCAAGTTTGTCACATTGTGCGAGTTAATAGCACTTTGGAGTTTGGTTTAGAAGAAACTGAAACTTAACAAGCATCAAAAGCCATCTGTTGTTTTTGCCAGAGCCAGATGAACGCCATCATTGAAATTTTACATTCAGAGACTATTAAAAAGTACTTTATCACCGCAATCAGAGTTTACAAATGAGGGACGTGCACATTTTCCTTTCTTGCTTTTACATGACGATGGCGACAATGCGCAGGCCCATACTCGGAAATGTATAGCCACATCGGCCATTATGTCTGTTAGATTATACTTCTCATCATCAGCATCAGAATCAGCATAGCATTAGCATTTAAATGCCCTTTGGTTCCTGTTCGGTGTTGGGTGTGAGATGGCCCTCTCCAGGCTCGTCTGCTCTTCACCAGCTCCTCACTGATCCCTCCTTTGGGCAGGTCCTCGTCCCTCAGTCTCATGGTTTTAAGGACACACATTATGCTTCTTTATCTTATACTGTAGTGTACAGTGCAGAGTACTGGATTTTCCAGACTACAAGTCGCACACAAAAAAAAAAAAAAAAAAACATAATGAAGAAGAAGAAAACATACAAGTCACACTGGACTATAAGTCGCATTTTTGGGGGGAAATTTATTTTATACAATTGGAAACCAAGAACAGACATTTCATCTTGAAAGGCAAGTTATAGTAATAACAATAGAATGGAGAACTGAATAAGTATCTGATATGTTAACGTAACATTAAAGGGATATGCCACCCCCAGGTCAAACTTGGGCATCTCCCCACAGTCCAGAGACTAAAATAAGTGGTGGAAAGCGTTTTCCTGGTCACCCAGCCATTGTCCGAGTCTGTCAGCACTGACCGCCGCACGCAGCTAAAGCTACTCCGCGTTAGACTGGAGGCTAACGTCGCCAGAGAAAGATTTCGGCCAAAAGGAATTAATTTGCTCGATGCTTTTCCCAATTACTTTCTGTGTAGTGCGCATTCATATCGAGTGCAAATAAATGTGCAAATCAACACGGAGAGCTTGACTTGGTCATTTTGGGTGGGAACTATTTTTCAGTGCGGAAAAACATAGCCGAAGCACACAGGGGAATCCCTGTTACGCACCACGTTGGGAGTTCCCCTGTCAGCGTGGTGTGTGCTTTGGCTGTGTTTGTCCTCTAGACCTGACCAGGTCTAGAGGAGGTCTAGAGGAGCTTGCATGGCTCTTGCTCACATGCGCTCAGACTGCCTCCTCGCTGCTCGCCTCAGCTGTGACTCGTGAGAAACCAGGAAATAGACCCGCACGCGGCGCTTTAATCCACCTGGTCTAGTCCTGGTTTAGTCCAGGTTTAGTCCTGGTCCAGTTCAGGTTTAGACCTTGGTCTAGTCCTGCTGTCAGCTCTGCGCGGGGTCATGCTGCGCACACGTGTCCGCGCAGTTTTCTTCCCCCTCCCGCTCCCCCCCACACTTCAATATTGATACGTTTTGTTGAAAATCTATGAAAGTTTGAGTGTTTAAACAGAGACAAATGTGAGAAAAGTTTAAATCCAGTCTGAGAAAAGCGTATAATGTGTGTGGCTGAGCGCGCATTATTTGAATTTTTTAGATTTTGCGTTTCGTAACTTGAAATTTCATTCGTATCTAGAGACAAAAATTTACCGTGAAGGCGTTTCGTAATTTTCGTTTGTTGGGTCATTCGTAAGGTGAGGTACCACTGTATTCATGTCACACCTGAGTATAAGTTGCAGGACCATCCAAACCATGAAAAAGGTGCGACTTATCGTCCAGAAATACAGTACATGTTAAACTGTACAGTATAGACTACGTGCCTCCCGTGGACCCTCCACCCGCAAGAGGATCCATGGGGGCATTGTGTTCTGGGCAGCAGGTCTGCTTGGACTGCTGCTCCCGCGACCCAGAAAAGGAAAAGCGGAAGAAGATGGATGGATAGAGTACATGTAGGACTATATTGTATAGTATCGAGTACATGTGTACAGTGCAGTAGTGTACAACACTGAGAGGACCTCAGCAGTCTTTTCTCCAGTGGATTAAAAACGGATGCTGAGCCAGAACACGGCAGCTTTTTCTCTTGTTTAGTGTCCATTGTTCACTGTGATGCAGCAGTGGAACAGAAACCTGGTTCAGTCTTAAAGTACAAAAGATGAGGAAGTCCTGTTCATGTCCAGAGCCTGACTCTGTTCACCCAGGGCCTTGTTTCCACGAGTCTTATCCACATGTCTACCTCTGAGAATGGACAGATCCATGAGACTCATCTGTCCACATGAGTGTGGACCCACTCACACCTCTGCCAATCCCACATTCTGCATTTCTTTACCTGTTTAGTGAAATCATAATTACCTTCAAAAGCATGTCCTAATGTCTTTTTAAAGATGTTAAATGTACATGAATTTTGATCAAATCAAAATCATGATTTAAAAAGATCGGTCAATGTTTTTGGCACACCCCTTATCCACGGTGCTTATACAGCAAACACTGTTTTTTTGTTTTGTTTTTTAAAGATGGAAGCTGTTTTCACACTCTGCAGTGGTATCTGAGGGGTATTCCATCAATGCCGGCTGGCTAATTTCGATTAGCCGCGCTAGTTTTAGCGAGAGTTCAGTTCCACGACTCTCACTAACATTACTCTCCGCTAAGTTACTGGGGCAACATAGGCCTCTGAGCTAGCCTGGTCCTGGGCAGGCAAACGATCAGGCTTAATCAGGCGGTGTTGCAAATAATATTTACCTGAAGTAAACAGAGTGTCAAACAAACAGTTCCGCACACTTCCCGTCTGACTGTCTGTGTTGTCCGAAAACAACGGTGACAATATCAGCAAAAAAAAAACCCTTATGTTCTTGGTCAGTTTTGACAAATTTCCAGTAATTTAAAATATTCTTCTGAAGCTCTGTCGTTACCATATTTTTCAGATAAAAGAATTCCATAGTTGCCATGGAGAGTGCCTTTGGCCGAGTGGTTAAGTTCTGCGTATGTCACGTGGGAGTCCCGGGTTCGATTCTTGATACTGACAGTATTCATGCACAAGTCATATATTTGTTATATTTTCACCAACTTACATTTGCCACACAGGTGAATGAATGCCATTTAACCTACAATTATTCATATCAGCATAGAACTTATATCAGCTGGGCCTAACATCACTCTTACTTGACGACATTGACACTTTATATTTTATGTGGCATCTCTATCAAAGAATACAGTTAAAGGTAAACCTTTACTTTTAAAACAAAATGTAGCCAAATAATAGGCACACTCCATGATGCAACATTTCAATGATTCAACAAATTTACTCCAGAGATGCTGTGCAAGCCTTTTTAATGAAATCCTATGGTTATTGGAAGTGTGTTGCAGAGTTCCAAAAGCAACTTCTGTTCTGACGCGCTGAAATAATCGGCCTGAATCTTCGCCATGATCACGTTTTCTAGTCGCTTTTTCTGGGCTTCTTACGTCCCCCATGCATGCGCCTAGTCCAAGACTGGATAGGTCTGGCTGAAGTTAGTGCTGCTGAGGCGCAGCTAAACTGCGTTAGTGGAACGACTTCAGGCAAAAGTCTAAGGTGACGCTTCTTCAGGTGAGGCTTAACCACTTAAGCGCTGCTATGTTTAGCAACGTTGATGGAATACCCCCCAGGTATTATTGGATATAGCCAAAGCATCATTATCAGTATCAGAACTGAAAAAGCTGGATTATTGCATACTTTTAGGCAATATATCAGCCATCTCTACCTAGCACAGCATTTGACATATTTTTTAGATGTGTCCATCTTTGTTTTGTCATATTTGCTCTTGAATCGCTCTGCTTTCCAAAGTGCCCTAGCATGTGTTAAGTGCTTTATATTGTGCTCTCATCTCCCCCATGACTATCCCACAGAGACAGATAAAACCACTCTTCCCCCATGCGGTGTTCTCCTTTTATACTGACAGTGCTATTGATCCATGTGTGCTAACTGTGCTCTATTCTGCCCCCTGCAGGAGCCCTGAGGATTTGTTCAAGGAGGTGATGCAAATCCAGCAGAGGGAGATCACACTCAAAGAACAGAACTACTCGCTCAACAGCCGGTAACTGCTCTGCTCTGACTTGATATTATAAATAGTGCTGTCATTCTATTAAAATATTTTATCGAGATTAATCTCATGAATGTCATAGTTGACTTGCGATTGTTCGCAAACTAATTGTGCATTTTTGTCCCTTAAATCATCATTTTAGTACTCTTATCAACATAGAAAAGTGGACAGATGCCCCTTTGTGCAAATGTGCTTTTATTGCAAACCATAACAACTGTCAGTGAGACGACTTTGTGTTCAATGTTCCACTCACATGTTCCACTTTGATGAAGTGCCTCTTTTCTGTCTTCATAAGAGTCAAAGTGACTGAAGTTCCCACTGTGGGTGAGATAATGTGCTGTGACCCTGAGGTAGTTCTCATTACTGAGGGACTGTCTGTCCCAGAGCCTGCTGTACTAGGGGGCGCACTCGCGCTGGGACTTTTGGGCCGTGCTGTGCTCGGGCGCAGTTGCCTGGGGTTCTGTGGCTCTCGTTCACACCTGCGCCAGGGCTGGGCCGCGGCCGATGGTGTTGTTTCACAGTGCTGTTTGTTTGGCGTTTTTGGCAGAGAGGGTGGGTCCAGCGGCATGAGGTGTCTATTGAATGGTGGGACCGATGTGGGTCTTGCTGCAGTGTACCCTCCTCTGTGGGTTTGTGGATGTGGTGGCGGCGTGGGGGAGTGGGGGCAGCTGGGAGGCTGCAGGGCTTCTGTCTCTGTCCGCGGTCCTTGTCGGGGGTGGCCGTGGATATGGCTGGGGATTATACCAGTTCATACCGAATACCGGTGTTTTTTGTTGTTGTTGTTGTTGTTGTTGTTTTTTTTTTATGATATGAATTTTTCATTTACCGCAATACCGGTAAGTGTGTGCATACAAAACGTCGGGAACACAGAGCGGCAGAATGTTGTGCCAGGGAACTGTTTTGCAGTGTCATGAGAGCGGTGGAAGCGTAAGCCGTGTCCCAATTCGAGGGCTGCAGCCTCCGCTGCTTTTTTGGCTGCTTTTTGGGCGGCTCCAAAGGTTGCAAAAGCTGCAGCCCTCGAACTAGCCTACGCGGACTTCATGGCCGTTGCCAAAATGTGACAGGTCCACAGAGCTGCTCGCAGCGCCCAAACACACTGCTAACACCAATGCTAACAACACGCACCATGCAAATTTTGCACACGGATCAATAACCCTCGAATTAGGACACTACAGTGTGTGTTGAGCGGTGAACAACATGGACGTTGTTGCTAGAAACAGAGGAACTTATACTGAAAAGAGGAGCCGTGTCAGTTGTGTGGAAGAACTTCGGCTTTAAAAAATCTGACGCTGATCAAACAAACATTCTGTAATGTTGTCGGGCTAAAGTTGTAGCGACTCAGATGTCACTCAAAGACGCTTTTGCTTATGCGACTGCCTACAACAAGAAAAGCAAACGGTGTAACGATATTACCGACGCTATTACTATCCATTTAGACATGGTACCACTTAGTCCAGTTGAGAGAGGTGCTTCAAGGAGATGATTAAAGCACTGGACCCAGATATGTTTTACCAAGTCAAATTTACTGCAGTAATTATTCTCTAAATTATTAGGAAATGGGGTTAACACCGAGTCATACATGAGAAAAAAAAACAAACAAAAAAAACGTCAAATACGGTGATACCGGAATAATTTTGAAAAATACCGTGATATCAATTTTTGTCATACCGCCCAGCTCTCTGCGTGGACTGGCAGTATGTTTTGGAGCAGACTTTGTTTGGTATTTTCCTCGTGTTGGTAGCATCAGCGTGCACAGGGCTTGTGTGGAGAAGTCGTGCGTGTGCACATGCATGGGCGGCCGTGCCGTGCTTTGGCCCACCTCCTCCATCCGGGACTTCTCAGTTTCGTACAAATTGTTTTCCTTCCTGTTTACTGCCGGATCCTGTAGTTTTTCCAACCTTGCTAGCAGTGACCACATCTTATGAAAAAAATGGTTCACTAGGTCATAAAGAGCGCTAATCTTGTGTTTAAAAAAAAATTTTTTAAAAATTGTTTTGCATTAACACGTTAATAGTACAATATTTTTAACAGCACTAATTATTATTACGGTATTTTTTTATTTGTTTATTTGGAAGGGACAATGCATATTAATGAACGCACAATTTGTATAAGATCACACAAACCAACGTAAATATGCCAGATTTAGCAGTGCTAATTTCCATCCGCATTCCCAGACATAAAGATATAGCATACATGTGTACATGTGTTATGATCACAAACATAAAAACTATTTAGTATCTATACAATAGTAGCATATCATCCCCCCCCCCCGGGCGCCGAAAAAAAAAAGATGGCTGCTCACTGCTCCTGAAAAGGATGGGTCAAATGCAGAAGTCAAATTTCTCCCGTGTGTCACTGTGTGTCATTGTGTGTGAGACCAATAAAGGCTTAAGCCTAAAATTAATAGTAGCATATCATTCAATAAATTACACTGAAAATGGAATTGATGGGCTTAGCCTAAAGTGTGAATTAAAAGGTGCTTCTCTGTGTGCGTAATAGTGTGCCTATTCTATTTACAATGTGGATTTTTGTAGTGCATGTAAGTGTGTGTATGTGCATGTAAGTGTGTGTATGTGTGTGTATGTGCATGTAAGTGTGTGTATGTGCATGTAAGTGTGTGTGTGTGTGTGTGCTTCTTGTATGTCATGGCTATTGTATTATATGATTACAGTTTTGATTCCTTTTCAGCCATATTTTAAGACGTGTTTTAAAAGAAGCAAGAGTTGGACTAATTCTGATTGATTATAGGTATTGATTATAGGTATTGTGTTCCAGTTATTGCATCCTGTAACTGAGAGAGTATTCTGAGCAAATGTTGTTTTTCTGTACTGTACCTCACAGTCCCCCTGGCAGATGATCTGGTGCTGGACTCAGGTTTTCTTTTTCTATCCTCCCTGAGCGGTGGTGGGGCCTGGTCATGTAGGGATCTGAAAATGACGCAGACATTTTTAAAGAATTTGAAGTTATCAAAGTTTAACAGGTTATATTTTTCTAAAACATTGCAGTGATGAAATTATTGCGGCTTCTTATCAAATACTTTTATGGCTTTTTTGTAAAGCTGTTCAATCGGTTTTAACGCAGTGGGCCCAGCAAACGACCAAGTTGTGAAGCAGTATTCTATATGTGAAAGTATCATACAATGGAGGTATGACTTTGCTGCCTCTGTTGTAATAAACGGGCGTATTTGTTTAAAGTTTTTTAAGTTGAATTTTACCGTGTTGGTTACCTTATTTATTTGTTTTTTGAATGTGAGATTGGAGTCTATCACGACTCCAAGATATTTTAATTGTGTTACTAACTCCAGTTCTTGCACCTCCAGAAACACCCCAGATCTGGTTAGTACTTTTGGTCTTTTTGAGAATAAATAACCTTACATAAATGTACAGTGTAATATGTGTTTTTATAGAATACATTTGCTAGTTTTGGGAAGTATAGAGATTGCAGCGTCGTAGGAAGCTGGAGATGTTGTTATCCCAAGTTGTTATGAAGTTAAAGGGACAGTATGAAAGATTTAAATTTTAAATGTCATAAATTGTTAAATCAAATACACAAGCTGATTTATGACTAATTACAAAAACAGTTTACACTATTATCCAATCAGAAAGCAGAACAGACCACCTCAAATACTAGAAAAAGAGGAACGCGCTGAGAAAAATTAGCATAGGAACAGGTGGCAACGTGTTCCAACCCTGAATACCAGTAAACCTAAAATGTCCTGATTTCTTTGCGAGAAGTGCAATATCACTCTTTATACTCCATGTGGAATCGATGGAAAAGTGGGCCAGTCTCTAAATAAGTGGGACGAGGGGCAGGGGCTCAAACGGCTGTGCACGAGCACAGAGACAGGTGGTCAGCCCAAAGCACATGGAGCTCCACATTTGGGTTGCCAGTTTCAATGCTGAAATCTGGTGTGTTTAAACCTAAAATGCCTCTCTGTGATCTGAATGGTCACTACCTAAACTCCAGCAGTCAATCCTGAATCAGTGCTAGTGCAGCCTCTGCAGCTCAGGGAGGGAATTCTGGAGGTTCTGAGGCATGAGACAAACTTGGGTGTGTCCTCTATCTGCAGGTTAAAGGAAAATTAACGTTTTTTTTTTACAATCTGAGCCTTCTTTCGGCAATAAAACACGTAGTTTTACTCACCCATAGCAGTTTGGTGTCAATTGGAGCAGTATCGCAGAACTTATGTTGAGCCGTTCTGTTCTTCTATGATCCCGTATCCGTTAGCGTGAGTGCTCGGGGCACTGATTTGCAGTGTCCAAATAACACAAACTTTAGCACTTTTCAAATCACAGAAGATCGCTGTGTCAGGGTAGACTTTTAGCAGATTCCAAAACGGCCTGAAACCCGATATCGCAACAGAAAAGTAAAGTTCAGAGCGGTGTTAGCTTCTTTCGGACTAGCGGTGTTTACAAAACAGCTGAGTTCACGCATGCGCACTGTCCTCTCTGATGACGTCATCAAATGAAACTATAGCTGGATATCGGGTTTCAGGCCGTTTTGGAATCCACTAAAAGTCTACGCTGACACAGCGATCTTCTGTGATTTGAAAAGTGCTTAAGTTTGTCTTATTTGGAGAGCGCAAAGTAATGCCCTGAGCACTCACGCTAACGGATACGGGATCATTAGTAGAACAGAACGGCTCAACATAAGTTCTGCGATACTGCTCCAATTGACACCAAACTGCTATGGGTGAGTAAAACTACTTGTTTTATTGCCGAAAGAAGGCTCAGATTGTAAAAAAAAAAAACGTTACTTTTCCTTTAAGGCTCTAGGGCTGCCATGGTTAATTGGCAAATTATATGTAGTTAAGTATACAGACTCTAAAGCACATAAGAGCTTTTTATAACAAAGATGATGACATTATTAAATAAGATAAGATATTCCTTCATCCTAAATTTGCCTTGGGACACACAACTACATAAGCCCATACAAACAACTAGAGATTAGGTATAACCACGGTAATACACCATCATGGGATATGGGATTCTATTTTAACATCAAAATATTTTTATTTTCATGTCGAAACCTTCAGTCTCCACATTTCATTTATTTGACCCATGATAGTGTATTTAGGAATAACCGTTTGGCAAGTCGACTCATTGGAAAAATAATGATTGTAGAGTCCACTGCTAAAATAATTGTTAGTTGTAGCCTGTACCTTTTAAACTAAGTAAACTGAGTTAGTGATGTTCATTCAGCTAGTGTAAACCAGCTCTAAAATAGGTCTACATCTTTGCAAAAGTACACTCAACAAAAATATAAATGCAACACTTTTGTTTTTGCTCCCATTTTTCCTGAGATGGACCCAAAGATCCAAAATTCACTCCAGATACACAACACTACCATTTCTCTCAAACATTGTTCACAAATCTGTCCAAATGTGTGACAGCGAGCACCTCTGCCCCGCCGAGACAATCCACCCCACCTCACAGGTGCGCCACATCAAGATGCCGATCCGACATCATGACCAGTGCACAGGTGCGCCCCAGACTGCCCACAATAAAAGGCCACCCCGAAATGTGCATTTTTTTTTTTTTTTTGCTTTATTGGGGGTCTGGGGACTCAGAACCAGTCAGTATCTGGAGTGACCACCATTTGCCTCATGCAGTGCAACACATCTTCTTCGCATAGAGTTTATCAGATTGTCAGTTGTGGCCTGTGGAATGTTGGTCCACTCCTCTTCAAAGGCTGTTATGGACGAAGAACACAGGTGCATTTTATTGATGGCATTTTGAATGCACAGAGATACCGTGATGAGATCCTGAGGCCCATTGTTGTGCCATAC
Source organism: Paratrypauchen microcephalus (assembly GCA_036785185.1). Taxonomy (NCBI): domain Eukaryota; kingdom Metazoa; phylum Chordata; class Actinopteri; order Gobiiformes; family Gobiidae; genus Paratrypauchen; species Paratrypauchen microcephalus. The sequence continues at coordinate 6,596,715 of JAVJIX010000033.1, forward strand.
ATCCATGAACATCACCTCATGTTTCAGCAAGATAATGCACGGCCCCATGTTGCAAGGATCTGTACACAATTCTTGGAAGCTGAAAATGTCCCAGTTCTTGCATGGCCAGCATACTCACCGGACATGTCACCCATTGAGCATGTTTGGGATTGTGCTTGCACTGCATGAGGCAAATGGTGGTCACACCAGATACTGACTGGTTCTGAGTCCCCAGACCCCCAATAAAGCAAAAAAAAAAAAAATGCACATTTCGGGGTGGCCTTTTATTGTGGGCAGTCTGGGGCGCACCTGTGCACTGGTCATGATGTCGGATCGGCATCTTGATGTGGCGCACCTGTGAGGTGGGGTGGATTGTCTCAGCGGGGCAGAGGTGCTCGCTGTCACACATTTGGACAGATTTGTGAACAATGTTTGAGAGAAATGGTAGTGTTGTGTATCTGGAGTGAATTTTGGATCTTTGGATCCATCTCAGGAAAAATGGGAGCAAAAACAAAAGTGTTGCGTTTATATTTTTGTTGAGTATAGTTCTAGAAAACCAAAAGAAAACAAAAATGTGTACAGATTGCTGCAGAGGAAGCGACTTCTCATCAGGAGTCATGTCACAGTTTGAAGACAACACTTTATGGATTCATGAGCCGTGCTCCAGCAGCTGCAGGAGTTCATCCACTGCTCTTTCTTTCAATATGCAAGTATGCATGTATTAACATGTTTTATGTTTCTCTTTCTTGTTTGACCTTCTGAGTCTCCCCTCCCTTTGCTCTCACCCCCCCCTTCAGAGTGCGGTCACAACATAATCAGTGCACATCCCGCTAATAAAACTAATCCCATCTGGTTTGTGAATTTGTTGTGTGCAGTTTTGTATTATGTTTTTGTATTTTTGTGGGGAATTCTCATGTGAGAGCATGGGTGACAAAGGTTAGTGGGTGGAGCATTGGACAGAATCTTAGAGCTAACCGTAAGGAGGGTTTGAACATGGCCCAGGAGATATTGCTAAAATACTGCATGCATGGACTTCTTCAGGCATGTTTTTCACGTGGGAACAATGTTATAACATGGTAGCAAACTACGGAGCCCTGGAAGTGTCATAGGTGAATAAATAAAATAAGGCGTGCGCACGAGTTAAAAAGCGTGGGAACGACTTATAAGGTGTGCGCACGAGTTATAAACAGCTCGAACAACACGCAACTGCTGCCTTCGATTCATCACTCTCTGTTAACGTTTAGTTTTCGTCACACTTCTTGTTACTAAGGCTACTCAGATTCATATCTGGTCTTCAACTGCCATCTACTACTACTACTAATAATAATAATACACTCAGACACTCAAGGACACTGCACAAAGACAAGCAATTAAAGGTCCCATGGCATGAAATTTTCACTTTCTGAGGTTTTTGAACGTTAATGTGAGCTCCCCTACCCTGTTTAGCCCCCCCATGGTTAAAAGTTGTGAAATGTCTAAACTGAGCATTTGCGATCCTTTTCTGCGTTACAAAAAATCGGAGCTCAAACGGGCGATTTTGAACAAGGCACCTTATTGACATCAGATCGAAAAAAGAAATGCAAATGCAGTTCCACCCCCGTCTGTCTGTACTCAGCGTCTCTGTAAATCACGCCCAGAGAGTTTGGACTGCGAATGCGCTAGGCAATGCGAAATGCGTTTTTTATTTGCCTGGAGGCATGTCCGAGTGTTTCTAGGCTCGGAAGTCTTTTATCTGAGCCTCTGGACCTTTGAACAGCAGTGGTTTAATTTTATTTTCTGTGGAAATGTGTTTATTTTTCAATGGAACGCTTCAACTCTCTCCCCCGTGCAAAAACAAGGAAATGGATCAGCTGTGGGCTCTGAGCGGAGAGTTTGGCCACGCCCCCACCCTCTACTATTGGCCATCTCTTTTCTCCTCATTTGCATTCAAGCAACAACACCCAGAATAAAGAGTTTGAGAGAGATATTTATGACTCTTTCTCATCTTATCTCTGTTTCTCTTGCACTGAGTGTTGATTTTGAAGAAGGATTCATTTACAGTATTGGGGAACCATTAAGGAGCCATATAAAAGCATCAAGAAGTACCATGTCATGGGATCTTTAAAAACAGGCAATATCTGCAAAATAAAACAAAGAGAATGAACAAAGCAATACAAGTAAAATGAAACAGTCAGCAGGGAGAAAATGATTAAGTGGGGTAAGCTTTTTTGAAAAGATGGGTCTTGAGTCTGGATTTAAAAATTGGTAATGATTGAACTAGGGCTGTCCCTAACGATTATTTTTCTCTCGATTAATCTATCAACTATTTTTTTCGAATAGTCACGATTATTTTTTAAAGTAATGTTTTTTGGGTTGGCGGGTATTACAAACAGGCTTGACACGCTTTTATGAACAGTAAAAAATATTTATTTATTCATTCTCAAACTTAAAAGTTTTGCAGTTTAATCTTCAAGAAATGAAGGCATGCCCAAATAAAAATAAAAGGCAAATCAAATAATTGATAAGAATAAATAACTTTATACACAAATTTCAATTATGTTAGTTAGTAAGAACACTGACTCACATGAGTGCAAACTGAATACAAAGTTTGTATTACAAACAGAACTTGAGGTTTTTTTTCCCCAACAGGGTATATAACTGCTCTTTTATTTTCCCCAACAGGGTATGTAACTGCTCTTTCTAAGCATTAAAATGAAGAAATGTGAGCATGTCTACGTGGTCAGGTGTCAGGCTTGCTCTTTTTTTACTAACAATGTTCCCAGCTGGTCCTTCTGTTGCTAATATAGACCCAGGTCGTAATGTACGACATAATTATGAGTATTATTATATTATTAGAATAGTATTACTATTTATTTAGACCTGCAGTCGGCACAGACAGTGTTGAATAGCGCAAGGTGCACTGTGCACCGGGGAGGAGAACGGACATGAGACCTCTCTGAATCAGGCGCGCATTCCTCTCACTACACATCTCCCGCTGTTGGCAGGAATATGCGCTCTTCTTTTGTCTTAATTTACTTTTTTACTTTGTATACAAGCTCTTCTACAAACATCCCGACCACTGTCACCCTCAGGTGTTGAATATTCAGTCTATAACGGGCAAATTACGAATCATTGCTTTATCTCCGTGTCGTTGCTATGCACGCCGCCAGCATAGCGACAGGCTATACAAGAAATCAAAGTGCACAGTGCACCTTGCGCTATTCAACACTGTCTGTGCCGACTGCAGGTCTAAATAAATAGTAATACTATTCTAATCAAAGAAAGGGAAACGTAATTACGTTTCCATTTCTTTGATGAAATATTTACCCCGCGTCTCGATCTGAAAAACCTCATTCACTTCCTCAATACATCTCCTACAGAAACAAACACTTAGTTAGACTTACGACTGTCCAGCTTGTTTTCTGTCATCATCCAGCAGCACACCAGGATGTCGCCGCTTCATGTGCTCATGCATAGTTGTGGTGCTGCTATGGTACGCCAACTCCTTCTTGCAAATGCGGCACACGACGAAGTCTTCGTGTGCCTTCTCTTTAAAATATCTCCACACTTTAGATGTCTTTGTCCGTTTATTGGGCTGATCTTCATCATCTTCGGGCACCCTCGGGCGTGCAGCCATTGTTACCGCTTCTGTTCCAGCACATCTACCGCTCGCGCAAATCACTTTTTTTTTATTTTTTATTTTTGCAAATCACGTAAACGACGGTATGTTGCACACGCCGACTTATTTACGTCTTCGACGTAATCGATTACGTCGAATAGTCGGGACAGCCCTAGATTGAACGTTCCGGAGGTCTGGGGGGAGTGAGTTCCATAGATGGGGAGCAGAGCGGCTGAAGGCCCTGCTCCCCATGGTGCTGAGACGAGCGGGAGGGACTGTGAGGTGGATGGAGGAGGACCTGAGTGAGCGGGTGTGTGTGGTGACATGAAGGAGTTCTGTGAGATAAGTAGGAGCCAGGTTATGGATGGACTTGAATGTGAAGAGTAGGATTTTGAACTGAATGCGATAGTGGATGGGGAGCCAGTGAAGCTGCTGCAGGACCGGGGTGATGTGGTGAATAGAGGGAGTTCTGGTGATGATCCGGGCAGCAGAGTTTTGGAGAAGTTGTAGCTTATGAATAGTTTTTTGGGGGAGACCATACAGGAGGGAATTGCAGTAGTCAAGACGTGAGGTGACCAGACGGCTGTGTGAGGGGTGAGTGAAGGACGGGGACGGTTGATATTTCTGAGGTGGAAGTAGGCTGTGCGTGTGATATTGTTGATGTGTGACTGGAATGAGGGAGTGCTGTCCAGGATGACACCCAGGCTCTTTACCTGAGGGGAGGGAGAGATGGAGGAATTATCCACAGCGATTGAAAGGCTGTCTATTTACTGCTTTATCTACTGGTCACAAAGTGCAACAGCACCACAATAAAACACACAGCTCATAACAGGGGAACAAAAAGACAGAAGATGAGAATAAGGGAACAACAAAAAAGACAAGAAAATGGGGGGTACACTACAAATGCATTTCTTTTTGCTGTAACACAGTAATGTAACGCATTACATGGGGGGAAATCTGTAATATATACGAGTTGCAATACATTTTACCGTAACCTGGATTTTACTGGTGTTCAGTGTGGTGGGTCAGAAAGAAGCTATTCCTGAACCTGCTAGTTTTTAGTCTGCACGCTACCGAAACACCTCCTGGATGGGAGGTGAAAGAGTCATGACTCATGAGCTTGATTTATACTGTAAATTGCCAGATCCATATTTCACGTTATTTTGGCGAGAGTAACTAAAGTAATGCAAAAGTAGTGTAATGCCTTACATTTTGAATATAGTATTGTAATGTAACGGATTACTTTGAAAAGACAGTAACATGTAATCAATAATGTATTACAGTTTTTGAGTAACTTGCCCAACACTCCCTTTCAAACATAGCTAAAATATTTTCCTGGCTGAAAATATTTTCCAATCACACTGTTTTGATTTTACACACTTACACAATTAAAGGAAAAGTAACGTTTTTTTACAATCTGAGCCTTCTTTCAGCAATAAAACAAGTAGTTTTACTCACCCATAGCAGTTTGGTGTCAATTGGAGTGGTATCACACCCGATGTCCAGCTATAGTTTCATTTGATGACATCATCAGAGAGGACAGTGCGCATGCGTGAACTCAGCTGTTTTGTAAACACCGCTAGTCCGAAAGAAGCTAACACCGCTCTGAACTTTACTTTTCTGTTGCGATATCGGGTTTCAGGCCGTTTTGGAATCTGCTAAAAGTCTACCCTGACACAGCGATCTTCTGTGATTTGAAAAGTGCTAAAGTTTGTGTTATTTGGACACCGCAAATCAGTGCCCCGAGCACTCACGCTAACGGATACGGGATCATTAGTAGAACAGAACGGCTCAACATAAGTTCTGCGATACTGCTCCAATTGACACCAAACTGCTATGGGTGAGTAAAACTACTTGTTTTATTGCTGAAAGAAGGCTCAGATTGTAAAAAAAAAACTTTAATTTTCCTTTAATGCTACCTTCTTGTTTTCGTTGCTGTGTCAGCTATGGTGCCACGACATTTACACTTGCGTCTTAAAACAGCAACTTCTAGCAGAGGTTTCCTCTTTTCCCTTCCCTTCCCATATCCAGTGGGTGTCTCCACTGAGCCATGCAGTTTACCCTTAAACGGTCACTACTGGAACTTTCGTTACAAAAAATCATTTCATGTTTGGAAGGATCTTATTTGGACCCAAATAACATAAATCTTTTGGAATTTTTCAAATATGTCCTATGGTTTGGATTTTATGAACTGTATCTCCTGGGATATGTTGACCATTTAGGGCAGAGGTCGGCAACCTTTACCACTCAAAGAGCCGTTTGGACCCGTTTCACACAGTAAAGGAAACACTGGGAGCCACAAAACCCTTTTGAAATTTAAAATGAAATAACGCTGCATATAACGGCTTTTTTTGGCTTTGTGCCATAGAATTACATTTTGAAAATGAATCAACTAAAATAAAATACATTTTAATTAAATACAGTGGTCCCTCGCTATATCGTGGTTCACTTTTCGTGGCCTCACTGTTTCGTGGATTTTTTTTATTCCAGTTTATTTTTTTAATAGTGTATCAACGCGCATTTCTGCGTCCTGATTGGCTAAGGGACTGTAGACCTTTGCCGATTCATCCGTCATTCTCCTCCGTGTCTCCTGTACACAATGCGTCCAGTTCAGTATGTTTGCAAGCTTTCTCCCCGACAAAACTCGCGACAGCAAAGCGGCGCCAGGACGAAGAGGCTCGGTCATAAGAACTGTGAAATACACACGAAATACACTTTGGTTTGTTTTATAATACTGTGCTTTTTTGTTAAATCTATGAAAGCTTGAGTGTTTAAACGAGAGAGAAATATGAGAAAACGTTAATTCCAGTGTGAGAAAAGTGTATAATGTGTGTGGTGAGGCGTTTACAGCCTTAAAGGGACAGTGTGTAGGATTCGTGGCGCATAGGTGGTTACTAGCTATTCCACTTCCTCTTTTGGCTATGGCAGACCTCGAGGGTCACCCGGGCGCGACGTAGCGCCGAAATCTCGCGTGCCCGCGCACGAACCGCGCACCGCTGTATACATAAAACGCGGTCCCCCGTTCACTTTTTTTTTTTCTTTTCGCATGAAAACACACAATCCCGATCATGATTCATGACAATCTACACATCAAATGAAACCTTACAGTCTCCTCTTTTTGACTATGCAATTCATTTCCCTGCAAAACCATCACTCCCCGAGCACATGGGGCTTTTATACGGAAAAGCACAAAACTTAGCTTACTTAGCTTACCTTTGAAGGCTCTGCACAGGTCAAACTCTGTATTTCATCATAAACTTGGTCTCAATCTGTCCATAAGGATCCAGCGAATAAAATCCAGTAAAACAATTTAGTCCAAAATACGTGTTATATCCATTACGATGTGTGATACAGCAGCATGCTTCTTTACACGAGGCTCCCCCCTTCCCCCCTCCCCTTCCCCTTCTCTCCTTCGCTCCTTCTCTCCCACATGAGCAGCTATTAGCAGGAGCCGAGGCGAAGGATGAGCCCAAATGTCCTTCTGCGGCTCTCGTATTCAAAATGGCTGCCTCTGCATGGGGAAGATCCCCCTTTTATGTGACTATATCTAAGTCCAAAAGAATACTTTGATTTCATGATGGAAGTGAAAAGGCTTGGAAAACACTGTATTTTTGAATGGGTATCTTCAATTTCAGTAATTAACGGGTAAAAATCTTACACACTGTCCCTTTAAAACATGGAGAATAATTGTAAAATATAAAGCTGACGACTTCGCTTATCGTGGGTCATTTTTAGAACGTAACCCCCGTGATAAACGAGGGACCGCTGTACTGAGCCGCATCAGAGGGGCCGCGGGTTGCCGACCCCTGATTTAGGGTAAAGGAAAATGTCAATGGTTTACACAATAGAAAGAACAGAATTGGCATCTCCTTGTTGTTATGGGAAATTCCCACGGCCGGAGAATTGACCAATCACGGCACTAGTTGCGTTTCTCATGAAAGTTAATAGAACGGTGAAGATTGTGGTAGTGTGGTCAAGTTAGTCAAAGTAGAAGAGGAGACAGACGGACGGTCGGATACTTAGCATTATAGTTTAGTAAAATGAATTGAGGAGGAGGCACTAAACGACACAAGGGGGGAGCGGAGAAAAAGAGGGAAAAATTGAAGAGAGCACTGCTGTCGAAAAATGTGTGGAACCTGGACACAGATGACGTTATCGATCGGGTTGCGGACTCGGGGGTTGCGGATCGCACTTCGCATGAAAGTAAGATACTTTTTGTTTTTAATGATGGCTGGGTTGAGCATTTATTTCCATGATCTTGATGCAGTTGGGGCATGCATGGGGCTGACGTCTGTCGCTGTTACCTGATGTGCTTTTTGTGTGTAGCCCGCTGTTTTGGTATTTTATTCTGTGCGGTTCTGTGCTGGCATGAGGCTACAGGCTGGCCATTTTACAGTTGTTTTACTACGTGTTTCTGCCGTGTTACTGCCGTGTTTCTGCCGTAGGTGCTGTTCGAATGTACCGGTATTTACGTTAATAAAAATTAAAAAACATTTTTTGTGTACCATCTTTCTGTGTAAATATCTCAAGTAACAATGTGGGCACCTGCGGCTTATAGTGAGGTGTGGCTGATATATGTACAAATCATAATTTTTTTTAAAATTTGGTTGGTGCAGCTTATCAGGTGCGCTCTATAGTACGAAAAGTACGGTAATGCATTTGTAGTGTACCCCCCATTTTCTTGTCTTATTTGTTGTTCCCTTATTCTCATCTTCTGTCTTTTTGTTGCCCTGTTATGAGCTGTGTTTTATTTCGGCTTTATTGTGGTGCTGTTGCACTTTGTGACCAGTAGATGGCAGTTGAAGACCAGATATGAATCTGAGTAGCCTTAGTAATAAGAAGAGTGACGAAAACGAAACTTAACAGAGAGTGATGAATCGAAGGCAGCAGTTGCGTGTTGTTGGAGCTGTTTATAACTCATGCACACGCTTTATAGATAAGATAAGACTTTATTGATCTCACACAGAAGAAATTTAATTGCCCCAGTAAATAAGTCGTTCCCGCGCTTTATAACTCATGCGCACGCCTTGTTATTTTATTTATTCACCTATGACACTTCCAGGGCTCAGTAGAAGCTAAAAAGAAAAAAAAAAAGAAAAAAAAAACCACCTCCTTTAAATAAAAAATGAGATCCCTGTGGTCCCAGTTCTTTTGATTGGGAGGCTCTGCCTTAAGAGCGCATCGGGGCAGTTCGTTAATCGTGACAGAGGTAATTAAGAGGCAGATTTGTGGAGAGGGGCTCTCTCTGGGGAGCTAGCCGTGTTAAGACAGGGGAGGCTGGGTGAGCTAACGAGCTGCTCCCTGCTCACTGCCAGCGCTCCAGAAGAAATATTCAGATGTGAACCAGTGGAAACATGAGTCAAGTATTTGCATAGTGTAATTGGAGAGATACACATGAGATTGCACAGTAGTGTACAGTGTGTGTTTGCTGTGAGCTAGTGGCTTTGAAGCACCCAGCTGTTCTGAGAGCCTCCACAAAGACTAAAACGTCTAAACTGTACAGGGACATTTGTGTCATAAAACTAATTTTGATATTGGGGAAAATATCAAACTGTTATTTTTACGATTATGATTCATGTTATGTGTCACTAAATGTGTTTGATTGAGCCAAACATGACACCTGTTTTTCTTAATTACAATTCAAGCTATACTGTTAGAGTATACACATACTGCTAGAGTAAACACAAAACTACTTACGGTATTTATAGCCCGACTTTTCAACATTCATTTCACTCATCTGCGTCTCTACACCACGTTTTAACCAGAATCAGAAAGACTTTTATTGCCATTGTCAAGTGAACACAATTCACAGACTAGGAATTTGTCTCGGTGATAAGGTGCGAACATAAAACACTAAATAATAATAATAATAACTAGAATATAGACACTAAAAAAAAATAAAAAAATAATCTCTTTATGCCATATATAGTTATATATACACTGGAAATGACATACTGTATTTTTGATATTGATGTGAGTGCTGTGCATCGATAAACGGGAAACAGCTGTTGCAAACAAGCTAGTTTTGTTTTGCTAAACTTGTCGGTTCAACATATAAGCGTCCACCACTGGTGGTTTTATCACAAGATCAAGAGCCTGTGCTGTTTGTAGCTCCTCCTTAAAGGTCCCATGGCATGAAATTTTCACTTTCTGAGGTTTTTGAACGTTAATGTGAGCTCCCCTACCCTGTTTAGCCCCCCCCCCCCCCATGGTTAAAAGTTGCCAAATGTCTAAACTGAGCATTTGCGATCCTTTTCTGCGTTACAAAAAATCGGAGCTCAAACGGGCAAGTTTGAACAAGGCACCTTATTGACGTCAGATCGAAAAAAGAAATGCAAATGCAGTTCCACCCCCGTCTGTCTGTACTCAGCGTCTCTGTAAATCACGCCCAGAGAGTTTGGACTGCGAATGCACTAGGCAATGCGAAATGCGTTTTTTTATTTGCCTGGAGGAACGTCCGAGTGTTTCTAGGCTCGGAAGTCCTTTATCTGAGCCTCTGGACCTTTGAACAGCAGTGGTTTAATTTTATTTTCTGTGGAAATGTGTTTATTTTTCAATGGAACGCTTCAAATCTCTCCCCCGTGCAAAAACAAGGAAATGGATCAGCTGTGGGCTGACAGCGGAGACCGGAGCGTTTGGCCACGCCCCCACCCTCTACTATTGGCCAGCTTTTTTCTCCTCATTTGCATTCAAGCAACAACGCCCAGAATAAAGAGTTTGAGAGAGATATTTATGACTCTTTCCTCATCTTATCTCTGTTTCTCATGCAGTGAGTGTTGATTTTGAAGAAGGATTCATTTACAGTATTAGGGAACCATTAAGGAGCCATATAAAAGCATCAAGAAGTACCATGTCATGGGATCTTTAAGCTAAACTGTGTACCTATCTGAAGAGAGCCAGAGCCTTTTGGAAGGCTTTATCCAACCAGATCCCTCAAACTTTAGACAGTGGACACTTTCGGACCATACTGATTCCAAAGCAAAGCAGTGGAACCCAGGCTCTGGGCTTCTTCACTTCTTGTGCTGCTGTAAAAATGCCTCTGTAACTCATCCCATTCAAAGTAAGTTTCCCCTGAAGCACTTTTCTAACAGCTGAGTGCCTCCCATGCCTGCTCACTACTCAGGCTCATTATGAGAAATGAGAACAAGAGAGGACAGGGATAGGGAAGAGAGGGATAGAGAGAGAGAGAGTGACAGAGACAGAGGACACATTTAGGAAAGGGGGAAAGACACAGAGAGAGGACAGGAAAAACATGTGGAAAGAGACCAAGATGGAGAGAAGGAAAGATGGAAATAGGGAAGGGAGAGAAAGGAACAGTGAGGGGGAGAGAGGGTTACATAGGTGGAGAGGGAGAATGAGAGCAAACATGAAGGAGCGATGGGGAAGGGGAGAAGGAAGGACAGGAGGGGGAGAGAGATGGAGAGCGGGATGGAGGGTAGGAGATGGGGACACAGCGAGAGAGTGAGGGAGAGGGAAAGAGAGGGGAAAAGACACATCTATCAGCAGCTCTACTTCGAGCTCCTCCCGTGTGACTGAGCTCCTCACCCTGTCGCTAAGGGAGTGCTCAGCCACTCTGCGGCGGAAACTCGTTTGGACGGCTTGTAAATACCATCTTGTTCTGTGGGTCATTACCCAAAGCTCCTGACCATCGGACCAGAGATCTAAACCAGGACTAAACCAGAGACCACGGGTGAGAGCAGGAACCTAGATTGTAAATTTGGACTCAGCTCCTGCACTGATCCAACTGTCAATCTCATGCTCCATCCTCCCCTCACTGTGAACAAGACCCTGAGATACTTGAACTTCTCCACTTCTCCAGGCAGGAACTCTCCACCCACTTGAAGCAGACCCAACTTTATTAAATATTTTTTTGCAAAACCTTGTGACACTTCATACTTGTGTACATTAAAATGCGAAGAATACTTTTACCTCCTAATATTCCACTTTTTAGGAGTCACTTCTATAATACATCTGTACTGGGGCAAGACACATTTTACTTTATGCCATGAAACAAATCACCCAAAATCACCCCTTCAAGAATTTTTTTTAGCTTAACCATGCTTATGGAGTTTGCTGTTATGTCTCTCACATACCTTTGACTTAGACAAAAACTTCTTACTTGTTATTCTCCTTGAATAGTTGAATATAATCAAGTGACTGTGTGGGAGTGTTATGCGGTTTCAAGAATGACTTTTAAACAAGCACTTGAATCACCGCTTCGATAATGCCCTTGAAAAATGTTAAGTTGAATGGGAAAATGTGACTATTTGAGCAGTATGTCCTGGATTACAGCCAGTTTAATCATGATTTAGTGTTTGATCTGTGGCAGACATTGGGGTCAATTTTGGATCGTCATAGTTAATTTTTGGGACCTTACATTTTTATGTGAAGGAATTTTACTGTCTGTGATTTAATGGTGAAGATCACATTCAATCACAACCACATTCATCATGGTATCGTAATCAGTATTGGGCATAGAGTATACAGTAATCCCTTGTTTATCGCGGGGGTTAGGTTCTTTCTTTCTTTCTTTCTTTATTAGTTTATTTGACAGGGACAATGTGCAAAAACATTAAAGATGCTTTACACCAGATTATAGCTGAAGCTAGTTTCCATCTGTAGTCCCTGAGCAGGTGAGAAATACAATATAAAACATAAACGATCTAATCAATACACACTCACACACTACAAATTACCAATTATTACACAATAAATGACACGTAATGAGTGAAATCTGTGACATAGGACAACTTTATATCTTACAATTATTATACATGTTGTTTAAACACTCAAACTTGTGTTGTTTAAACACAAGTTTAATCTACTTAAACTTTCGTAGATTTTCAACAAAATGTATTAATAGTGAAGCGTGGGGGGGGAGACATAAGTCATTGGATCCGCAGGAAGCACCGCGCTCATCCAACGGCACTGCCACGTCCCGGGACGCGACGCGCACCAACCCCTTGGAGAAGTGCGCGACACGTGCACCTCTCCTCGTGGTCAAATCTATGACAGAGCAGCACGACCGGCACAAGGCCGGGGCTGTGAGCACAAGATCGAACCGCGGCGCCCGGACCTCCCCCTCAGGACCGCGTCCTTGCAGCCCGAGCCATAAACCGAACACGCACAAACACACGCAAGAGCCGCACGAAACCAGCAAAGAGTGGCAAGGGATGATTTAATCCTGGTTTAGACCTGGTCTAGTCCCGGTTTAGTCCAGGTCTAGACCTGGTCCAGTCCTGGTTTAGTCCAGGACCAGTCCAGGTTTAGACCTGGTCTAGACCTGGTTTAGTTCTGGTCTAGACCTGGTTTAGTCCACGTTTAGTCCTGGTCTAGTCCTGGTCTAGTCCCGGTCCCCCCCGCATCCCTCATCTATCAATCGGCAAAGGTCTACAGTCTCTTAGCCCAGAGGTCTTCAACAGGGGGGTCGCGGAGGTACTGCAGGGGGGTCGCGAAATCTTTTGATTTCACTTTAAAATAATATAATTTTATATTTTATAGTGTAAAATACAGTATTAACCTGTGTATTATTTCCTTGTATTGGATGTACCATAACAGAGTAGCAATGTTTATACATGACACTAAGCTCAATTTAATATAAAACACAATTCTATGCCGTATATATAGTAGGGGGTCCAGTTCGCCATCTGTTTGGGGGTCCCTGGCCCAGTTCGCCATCTGTTTGGGGGTCCCTGGCCTGAAAAACGTTGAAGACACCTGTCTTAGCCAATCAGGACACAGAACACAATGTTACACTATAAAAAAATGCTGTTACACTATTAAAAATATTTAAAATCCACGAAACAGCGAGGTCGCGAACAGTGAACCGCGATAGAGCGAGGGACCACTGTATTCCTAGATATCGAATTTGAGTTCCACAGTGCACCTTTCGCTCATGTTGTTTTTCCCACATGAATCTCACCTGCGGTGTGTTGTGTCTGTCTGGACCCAGGCTGAGGAGCGTGGAGCGGAGCCAGTCGGAGCTGCAGTCTGAGGCCTGCCAGCAGAGGGCGTGCACGGTGGAGGAGCAGAAGCGGAGGGAGTCCCAGGAGTCACTGGTGCGCCGGCTGCAGAAGAGGGTGCTGCTCCTCACTAAGGTACATCAGGGCACAGGTCAAGAGAACCACTCTATGCAATTTTCTGATCTCTGTTCTAATGTTTCCTCATCACAAACGGACCTGGAGCTGTGTTTTGTGTTTGCATGTTTAATACACGAACTCAAAACGCTGTGTTCCACATTACCTTGTGATGTCAAGTTGTAATACAGGAATTGCTCCACTGCTTTTAAACTCCGTACACCTTCAGTAGAATAATTTTGATGAGTTCAGTTTTGCCCATGTCTACTGAACAAAAGGTAAAAGGAGACTGAAAGGAAACTTAAACTACTGCTTCTTTAATCCTTCCCTGAAGATGGCATGCTTGTGCGGATGGCAAACCGTCCAGTCCCAAACCACAGCTTACAATAATGATCACACAGACACTTTTAGACACTTACATGAGGACGTATTGGGCTTTCCCCCTGTGGTATCTAGTATGAACCTAAGCTCAAGCCACTCAAACTTGAATGTAGGATAATGGAGGATTTCTCAGACATACATGAATCAATCAAATACAAAGCAAAAGAAAATGTAATTCTGTCAACTGTCGACTTTTCCCCACTCATCCAAGAGGCTTCTTCAGTTCCGACTGGAGACTTCTGAGTCACTGCCTTATATCTGTCTGAGGGAGGAGCTAACCACACTCAAACTAACTCACTCTTACTCACCACTCTCGAGCCAGAACTGAAGAGGTTTCTTGTATGAGCTGCAAATTGCCTTTCACTCTAAAACTTTTGTCCAGTTGACAAAATTAATTAATTTTTTATTTTAAAACACAGCTATATACAGGAGACAAGAACGGCAGTGCAATCAGTGCAATAATATACTGATTAACAGAGCATAAAGTTATCTGTTACATAAGGTGAGTTATTGTACAGTTGTAGGGAGTATTATCTGTTACATAAGGGTGAGTTGTTGTACAGTTGTATGGAGTATGGTATTATTGTCGTCCTGTATCTCTCACTGTTTGAGTGGAGCTGTAGGAGCCTGTTGGAGAATGAGCTCCTCTGTCCCTCTATGGTCTGGAGCAGTGGGGGAGCAGGAGTGTCCATGATGGAGAGCAGTTTGCTGATCACATGACCAGCTTTGTGGCTCAGTTTGTCAATCCGCCCAATGTCCCTTTTACTGGTGCTGCTCCCCCAGCAGACCACAGAGAAGTCCAGGGAGCTGGCCTCCACAGACTGGTAGAAGATCTCCAGTAACTTACTGCACACACTGCACACATTGAAAGACCTGAGGGTGGGTGGGGGGGGGGGGGGGTGTGGTTACCTGCCCGTCTGCCCTGGGGCTCATGTCTCACACGCAGTGATGGTGTGATGCGGCTGGCAGACTCATGATTAACACGGTAAAGTGGTTGTATTTAGGCTACAAGTTGCCCAAAAGACTTTTCTCACATCAACTAAACACGGGGCCATTTCAAAATAAAACCCTCTGTATTGATGAGCTACTGAAACAAAATGATTGTGAAAAGGCACAAACAGTGACAGTGATGTCATAGGCAGAAAATATGCACTGACTTGAAACATACTTGTATACAGCACATGCAATGTGTTGCCAACCAATTGACATGCATTTGCAGCCTACACACACAGTTGAATCCTCATTCTCTTCCTTTCTCTTCCTCTCTCTATCTTTTTCTCTCTGTCTCTCTTCCAGCCCCCCCTCTCCCACACAGCCCCTCTGTCTCTCCTCACCCCTCTGCCCGGATGGCTCTTTGCTTTCTCCTCTGCTCCTCACAAGAGCTCTGGAGCTATTGATTTGCCAGCCACTGTAATTCTTTAGGTCAACATGCTCCGGCACTGAACACACAAATCAGTCTGGCCTCCTCCTCTCCCGCAACCCACATGGTGCAGAGGCATGGTGCAGAGCCAATGGACTCCTGCAGTTTATCGCCACAAGCATAATGAGTGGACTAGAGTGTGTGGAGGAGCTGGGACCTAAACAGCAGGGCTTGTTCAGGGCTACTATGCTGGCAGCAGTCGTTTCACTAAAGATAATCCCAGTCCATCACTGTGACGGGCACAGATAAATAGCATGATGGACTGTACTGTCATTGAGGACCTCAGTTACTTTTCCAGGCACTGTATGATAACTGTGATTTACTAATGGGAAGTGCATATTATTTCTGCCTCTATACTGCTACTTAAATGAGATTATACAGCAGGTGCAAAAGTGCCTATTTTGTGCATTGCAAATTCAGGTTTGAATGTACTTCAGAACATTTTCGTTCATAATTTGGCTCTGTCTGACAGGGAGTTGTGAAAACTTTGAACAACAGGTTAACCAGAGCTGGTGAATCAGGGAGAAATTATTTTTGGCTTTTGACTTTAATGATGACAGATCAGGGTAATACATAGAAAACACAGACGTCTGTGGCACTGCAAAGACGGGGAGTGTTTCATCCAGGCTCCTGTGCTCGGTGATTGGACCCTCAGTCTGTGCTTCAGGACTTGGGACAGACACATGATAAATGAGGTCCTTAGTTGAGTTGCTCTGTGTGTCTGGAGCTTCTACATGCAAAAAACTTAACTCAGAAGTTTCATTGAAGAGAGGATATTATTACGCCAGAGGGGTACTGAACAGTGCACCGACCGGGGACTCCGTTGTTCTCCTGTGGGATTTCAACGCCCACATGGGCAACGACAGTGACACCTGGAGAGGGGTGATTGGGAGGAACGGCCTCCCTGATCTGAACCCGAGCAGTGTTCTGTTATTGGACTTCTGTGCTAGCCACAGTTTGTCTATAACGAACACCATGTTCGAGCATAAGGGTATCCATCAGTGCACGTGGCACCAGGACACCCTAGGACGGAGGTCGATGATCGACTTTGTTGTCGTGTCATCTGACCTCCGGCCGCGTGTCTTGGACACTCGGGTGAAGAGAGGGGCAGAGCTGTCAACTGATCACCACCTGGTTGTGAGTTGGGTCCGCTGGCAGGGGAGGAAGCCGGAGAGACCTGGCAGGCCCAAGCGTATCGTGAAGGTCTGTTGGGAACGTCTGGCAGAGCCCTCTGTCAGGGGCACCTTCAACTCACACCTCCGGGAGAGCTTCTCCCGGATTCCGGGGGAGGCTGGGGACATAGAGTCCGAATGGGCTCTTTTCTCGGCCTCTATTGTCGATGCGGCCGCCCGTAGCTGTGGTCGTAAGGTCTGTGGTGCCTGTCGCGGCGGCAATCCCCGAACCCGGTGGTGGACACCGGAAGTAAGGGATGCCGTCAGGCTGAAGGAGTCCTATCGGGCCTTGTTGGCTCACGGGACTCCTGAGGCAGCTGACGGGTACCGGCGGGCCAAGCGTGCTGCAGCCCGGGTGGTCGCAGAGGCAAAAACTCGGGTTTGGGAGGAGTTCGGAGAGGCCATGGAGGAGGACTATCAGACGGCCTCAAAGAAATTCTGGCAAACCGTTCGGCGCCTCAGGAGGGGGAAGCAGTGATTCACCAACACTGTTCACGGTGTGGGTGGGGAGCTGTTGACCTCGACTGGGGATGTTATCGGACGGTGGAAGGAATACTTTGAGGATCTCCTCAATCCCGCCATCACGTCTTCCGAGGAGGAAGCAGAGGCTGGGGACTTGGAGGCAGACTCGTCCATCACCCTGGCCGAAGTCACTGAGGTGGTTGAAAAGCTCCTCGGTGGCAAGGCCCCGGGGGTGGATGAGATCCGTCCTGAGTATCTCAAGTCGCTGGATGTTGTAGGGCTGTCTTGGCTGACACGTCTCTGCAACATCGCGTGGCGGTCGGGGACAGTACCTCTGGATTGGCAGACCGGGGTGGTGGTCCCTCTGTTTAAGAAGGGGGACCGGAGGGTGTGTTCCAACTATCGGGGAATCGCACTCCTCAGCCTTCCCGGTAAGGTCTATTCCAGGGTGCTGGAGAGGACAATTCAACCGATAGTCGAACCTCGGATTCAGGAGGAGCAGTGTGGTTTTCGTCCCGGCCGGGGAACACTGGACCAGCTCTATACTCTCCATCGGGTGCTTGAGGGTGCATGGGAGTTTGCCCAACCAGTCCACATGTGCTTTGTGGATCTGGAGAAGGCATTTGACCGTGTCCCTCGTGGGGTCCTGTGGAGAGTGCTCTGGGAGTATGGGGTTCGGGGCCCTTTGATAAGGGCTGTTTGGTCCCTGTATGACCGGAGCAGGAGCTGTGTTCGCATTGCCGGTAGTAAGTCGGACCTGTTTCCGGTGCATGTTGGACTCCGCCAGGGCTGCCCTTTGTCACCGGTTTTGTTCATTATATTTATGGACAGAATTTCTAGGCGCAGTCAGGGGCCGGAGGGGATCCGGTTTGGGAACCACAGGATCTCATCTCTGCTGTTTGCAGATGATGTTGTCCTGATGGCTTCATCGAACCGGGACCTCCAATGCTCACTGGGGCGGTTTGCAGCCGAGTGTGAAGCGGCTGGGATGAGGATCAGCTCTTCCAAATCCGAGGCCATGGTTCTCGACCGGAAAAAGGTGGCTTGCCCTCTCTGGGTGGGTGGGGAGTCCTTGCCTCAAGTGGAGGAGTTCAAGTATCTCAGGGTCTTGTTCACGAGTGAGGGGAGGATGGAGCATGAGATTGACAGGCGGATCGGTGCAGCGTCGGCAGTGATGCGGTCGTTGTACCGGACCGTTGTGGTGAAGAGAGAGCTGAGCCGAAAGGCGAAGCTCTCAATTTACCGGTCAATCTACGTTCCTACCCTCACCTATGGTCATGAGCTTTGGGTAATGACCGAAAGGACGAGATCGCGGATACAAGCGGCCGAAATGAGTTTCCTCCGTAGAGTGGCTGGGCGCACCCTTAGAGATAGGGTGAGGAGCTCAGTCACACGGGAGGAGCTCGGAGTAGAGCCGGTGCTTCTCCACGTCGAGAGGAGCCAGCTGAGGTTGCTCGGGCATCTGTTTCGGATGCCTCCTGGACGCCTCCCTCGGGAGGTGTTCCGGGCATGTCCCACCGGGAGGAGGCCCCGGGGAAGACCCAGGACGCGCTGGCGGGACTATGTGTCCCGGCTGGCCTGGGAGCGCCTTGGGGTCCCCCCGGAGGAGCTGGAGGAAGTGTCCGGGGTGAAGGAGGTCTGGGCGTCCCTGCTTAGACTGTTGCCCCCGCGACCCGGCCCCGGATAAGCGGAAGAAAATGGATGGATGGATGGATATTATTATTATTTGTATTTTTTTCGCAAAGAAAAAAAATTAAAATAAATGCAAAATGCATGAAGTGATTTTAGATGTTGATGGGGTGAAGAGGGAGCTGAGCCAAAAGTCAAAGCTTTTGAAGCTTTTTTTTTTTTAAAGCTTTATCGAGTATTTAAATTAGTTCGCCAAAACCAGTGAAACGCGCGCCGACACTTACAGACGCCGACACACATTAGAGCGCAGCACCGCTCCCACACTCAGCTCAACTCTGCTGCTCGATTTGTAGGCCTTGGTGATCACATGACCTCTCTCGCGAGCAGCCTTGAAACAGGTCGGCACCGCACTTTGAGAAAATGCAGGCAGAGGCAGCTAAAGCTCGGTCTACTTCAGAGGATTTGGTGCCGAGACGCGAGTCTACTTTTCTGGCATAGAAATGGTTTGGTTTCGAAAAGACTGACATTGATCAAAACACTGTCATGTGCAAGATTTGTCAGAAATCTATCGCTTTGAAACAAAGCTCCACAACGAACCTCTTTCATTACAGTAAAAAGTACGAAGAATACGACAAACTTCAAGACTGCAGCTCATGAAAAAACAAGTAGGCGACCTGTTCAGCACACCCAACAAACCCTCGCGGACTCATTCAGCAGAAAAGTGCCGTATGAAAGAAAAAGTCAACGATGGCAAAACGTAACCAATGTCATCACCAGATTCATAGCCAAAGAGATGTTACCGATGCAGTCAGACCTGCCAACAGGTATGCATTTTGCGTAGCGGGCACGCAGTTTTGACCTCCTTGTTCCCTTGTACACTTTGTTGTTCTAAATTACGCATAAGGATCTCACATTTCGTCCATTTCACTCAAGTTTTCACTGACGTCGATTCTGCGGCTGAGACACAGATCCACAGATTTCCATGTAAACGGAGAACTTTCAGCCAATCAGAGCGCTTAATTTCCTCCCCACTCCCCCGCCCTGCCTCGCTCCACGCCACAGTTCAGATATAGGGATGAGCCAGCACCAGCTCCCCTTTCGCCCACAAAAACTAAGATTAATACGTAGAGTTAGCCCAACATTAACCCGACGGTGTTGTTAACCACTCGTCAAGGTTACGATGAACAGATGAACCATCTGAGTTGTCGTCGTGTGTTGCAATGGTCACCGCCATGTTTCCCTGTATTCATTGTAGACAAAACAGTTTTGTTTTTAAACTGCAAGGCTTGTGTGACATGGCTGAACTGCCAAAAAAAAAAAGACTAGGAAACAACAAATATTTGTGGACAGCTATCGGGAGAGATGTCCTTGCCTTAGTATGTCCAGGCTGCACGCGTTTAGCACTGTGGGGACAAGGGACAACAGGTACAAACACGGTTCCACACACCCTTCCACAATGTCCATATCACACCCTCATCTAGAGGACGGGCTGTTTGGTGAAATGGGTATAAAGTTTTAGACAGGCTCGGTTGTCTGATGTAAAAGTCAGTACGAGCCTGTAGCGCAGCTCTATTGCTTGAACATTAAGATTATCCTATTAAGATTAGTCCGGAAACTACACACTGTAATTTCCGGACTATAAACCGCTACTTTTTTGTCACACTTTGAACCATGTCTCTTATGTATTGTGCGTGTATGAGTGTATTATGAGTGTATTATGCGTGTATGCATGTATTATGGACGGATTATTAGTTTATGAACACAGCTGATGTGTGTGCGCAGCCTGAGGAGGAAGCGTCTGTGCAATTAACATGAAGTTGCAGCGTTAGCGAGCGCTGCTGTCTGCACTAAACAGTTTAGCGAGATGTGATAATATAGGTTCTAACTAAATGGGGGGGGTATCGTCATATTGTTAAAATCCTACAAATTGAAACTGAAACTGAAGGGGGCGTGACTTCGTGTGGGGCGTAAAGAGTAGGGGAACAAAATGAAACACAAATTAGACTTGGACAAACTATTGATCCACAAGGATGTGTGACACATCAGCTCACACATCATAATATATTATTAGAACAAAAAGTTAAAAAAAAAAAGTAAATGGTAACCGTGTTGCCAACTTAGCGACTTTGTCGCTATTTTTAGCTACTTTCTGGACCCCCCTAGCGAGAAAATTAGACAAAAGCGACTAGCGACAAATCTAGCGACTTTTTTTGGTGATCAGAGGCTCCAAGATCGCGGGAGGGGGAAAAAATAATTGCGCCGTTTTCTCTCTTTCCCCGTTCAGAGAAAGAGACAGAGAGACAGAGAGGGGCAGTGGAAGAGAGACACAGGCAGAGAGGGGCGGGGGCGGAGTTGAGAACAGCGTGAACTGTCAGACAGACACGGCGCACACACACACACACACACACAAACACACACACACTCCCATCTCGTCAGATCGCCTCGGAGTCTGGTCATTCCTCTGCCATAGGCTCTGATTCTCAATAAGTGTATGCCTATGCGCTCTGATTTGTTTTCTTTTTCTTTTTGGCGACACAAAGTCACAAGTAGCACTGCTTAAAAAGCTAGTTGTACAGCACAGAAAAGTTTAAAAAAGTTCTTTAGCACCAAAAAAAAAAAAAAAAAAAAGCTATAGTTTGCCCACTATAGCATAAAAAAATAAATAAATAAATAAAAAGCTTTAGTTAAACTACAGCACAAAAAAAAACACAAAATAAAAAAGCAAGCTATAGATCTTGAACCACAGCTCAAAAAAATAAAAACCTAAAAAATAAAAACCAAATAAAAAAAATAAAAAACAAACAAGTATATGTAATAACACCAATAAAAGGTTAGTGTCACGGGGTAAGGAAGGTTAGGATGTGCTGTCTGGAGCCCCCTGCTGACAATGATCCCCCCCCCCCCCCCGTCTAGCTACTTTTAGCTACTTCTGGGCGGGCCAATAGCTACTTCCGATGCTGGGGAGTTGGCAACACTGAATGGTAATAGTACATTTAAAATAAGGAGCAAACATTGCAAGAGGTTAGTGTCAAAATTACACATTTGAATACACTGTTTTTGGCAAAGATAGCATTTTCAAAACAATCAAAGGTAACATGGTGACCTAATATGTTACGTGTTAGCAATTAATACCCTCACCTCAAACACCAGAGTTGGAAAAAGTCATGCAATGTCAATGATGTACCAGCTTATTTTTTTTTGTGATGTACCAGCTTAAGTCAAAACCATGATGGTGCACTAGCCTCATGCTGTGCGACTGTGTGATGATGGTGCAGATTAGAGGCCTCATTTCTGTCAGTCTTGCGTGGTTATTTTTATTTTATTTTTTTTCCATTGCATTTATATAGCGCCTTTCATGACATGCCTTGTCATCCCAAAGCGCTCCATAGTTCACCGTTCATTCACTCCACACTTGGTGGTGGTAAGCTACCTTCTGTAGCCACAGCTGCCCTGGGGCAGACTGACGGAAGCGAGGCTGCCAATCTGCGCCATCGGCCCCTCCGACCACCTCCAACACTCACGCACACTCCACTTTCATACTAGGCAATGTGGGTGAAGTGTCTTGCCTAAGGACACAGCGACAGTTTTTTGCAACTGGCGCCCCACTGTGGCACCTGGAATTCCCAGCGGTCTCCCATCCAAGTACTAACCAGGCCCTGCCTTGCTTAGCTTCTGAGATCTGACGGGATCAGGCTTTGACAAGCAGGTATGGCCATGGTTAGAGAAATGATTCCCCACCACAAGCGTATGAATTACCGTATTGGCCCGAATATAAGACGACCCTGATTATAAGATGGCCCCCTCTTTTTCAAGACTCAAGTTTGAAAAAAGACTTTTTGAACACCAAATTTAATTTTTATACAGAAAATAATTACAGTACATCTGAAACAAATGATTATAACAATATATTCGAGAGAAAAAAGCATGTTATTTTGCCTCATTCAAATCATGCAAAAACTGTCTATCACATCTTAATATCTGAACATTTAAATATGTAAACTAAAGTGCAATCACATTTGTAAATGAATGGCTTCTGGTTTTTGAAATGTAAATAAACCAATCTACTGTGATAAAACAACAAAATTGCAATAACTGCATTAACCATCAAAGTGAAGTATAAGTGAAGTCAGCTGCTGGTTAACCTGGCCGATCTTCGACCCACTTTTCTCCAGATTGTCGCTACGTTTCTCCATTTTCTGTTATCTCTTCTCTTATTTTCTTCTCTTTTCTTTCTTACCGCTAGCAGCCAGTGTTGCCAACTCCCCAGCATCGGAAGTAGCTATTGGCCCGCCCAGAAGTAGCTAAAAGTAGCTAGACGAGCGAGCGGTCCAATCCAAACGTGAGAGCTTTTTTATTTTTTTGTGCTATAGTGGGCAAACTATAGCTTTTTATTTTTTATTTTTTTGGTGCTAAAGAACTAGCTTTTTTTTTTAAAAAACTTTCTGTGCTGTACAACTAGCTTTTTAAGCAGTGCTACTTGTGACTTTGTGTCGCCAAAAAGAAAAAGAACACAAATCAGAGCGCATAGGCATACACTTATTGAGAATCAGAGCCTATGGCAGATGAATGACCAGACTCCGAGGCGATCTGACGAGATGGGAGGGAGCAGAGGAGAGACTGGTGTGTGTGTCTGTCTGCCTGTGAGTGAAGCGACAGTCCACGCGGTTCTCAACTCCGCCCCCGCCCCTCTCTGCCTGTGTCTCTCTGTCTCTTTCTCTGAACGGGGAAAGAGAGAAAACGGCGCAATTATTTTTTCCCCCTCCTGCGATCTTGGAGCCTCTGATCACCAAAAAAAGTCGCTAGATTTGTCGCTAGTCGCTTTTGTCTAATTTTCTCGCTAGGGGGGTCCAGAAAGTAGCTAAAAATAGCGACAAAATCGCTAAGTTGGCAACACTGCGCGCTAGCACCATTCGCTTTAAAGATATCTGGCACCATCTAGCGTTGGAATGTCTAGACCTCGAATCTAAGAAGACCCCCGCTTTTTCAGTGTTCTTTCAATGCAAAAAACATCGTCTTATATTCGGGCCAATACGGTACACCTCTTACATAACGGATAACAAGCCTTCACTCCCATCATTCCTCTGTGGCCCTAGTTTCTACTTTATTATAATAATGTTGTGCTCTTCCATGGGTAATAATAACACATGGACATGATGATTGCTCGCATTCATCCATCCTTCATAATTACTAATCCAGGCCTTTTATCCAAGCGCGGTGTGTTTGGGGACACACTCCTCGCTCACAAAGCCATGAGTAACAGCGCTCATTAAAAGACCGGCACCTTTTTCGTATGATTAAATTTTTTTACAATGTAAACATATGACGTAATGTATGTTTGGAATACTTTTAAAAGCGACATTCCAATAGGCTATCTATCTTTCTATCTGTCTCTCCATTTTGCCATCTTTCTTCGAATCTTTCTATATTTTCTTTCTCATTCTATATTTCTTCCAAGTGCGCTGTGTGTAGGGACAGGCATCTGCTTGCTCACAATGCTATAAGTAACGGCACTCATTAAAAGATCACCTGGGCCTCTCCCATGGCGACCAGTATCACACTGCATTGGTTTAGTGTCTGTCAGAATAAGCTCAAAGGTATGGAGATAATTTTGTCTCATAAAGATTTGTATAAATGAAAAAAGATATATATAAATTAGGGCTGGGAATATTAACGCGTTAATCGCGATTAGATTAATGTAAGTTATGATCGCGAACAATTTTTTAAATCGCGATCAGAGTTTGCCAGCATTTTCCGCAATTCTACCATCCATAGTACTTCCGGCGCCGGCGCGAGCTGGCTGCCCGTCACAACGCTCCTGCACTTTCCTAACTTTTTGCCTTAAACTGCCCCACTTTTGTAAATATTTTTTATCAACACTGTACGTAAGCTTGGGCCGCACACGACGCTGCACTTTTTCCTGCACTTTTGGTGGATTATTTACGTGTCTCGGCTTAAGATGTGTAAGGGACCCCGTCCCCCGCTCGTCTACACAAAGGATCAGCTGATGGCGCTGCGCAGCGCTGTTGTGTTCCCCCGAGACAGGCATGTTATCCCTGACGAGATCCTGCGGACGACACGCCGTGGATGCCGCGCGGGACGTAAACTCCGGGAAAAGAAGAGACGCTGCAGGCCGGTCCTCCCCTCCGTCGTACCGGGGAATGTGCGCTCCCTCGCCAACAAGACGGACGAGCTCGCGGCGCTCGTTAGATTTCAGCGGGAGTACAGGGACGCTAGCGTCATTGTTTTTACGGAGACATGGCTAACACCGCAAATCCCGGACTCTACCGTCACTGTGGACAACTTTCATCTGCTGCGCGCAGACAGGACGTAGGAGAGCGGGAAGAAGAAGGGAGGAGGACTAGTGCTGTTTCTGAACGAGAAATGGTGTAAACCTGGACACTGTACAGTGAAGGAGCAGATGTGTAACAAAGACATTGAACTGTTCGCTGTTGGCATGAGGCCCGGTTACCTGCCCCGTGAGTTCTCTTATATGCAGCTCATTTGGTTGTATTAATTAAACTCATTGTCGGTTAAACGCGCTATTTTGAGTTTGCTAGTATTTTGTTCCTTCTACGCATCCGTAGGCAGCTCGAGCGGGCTTCAATCATTTATTTACAATTTCTCAAAGTAAGCACTATTACTGGTTCATTGTTACTTTTTCCTTTCTCTGCACTTTTTTTAAATAAAAAAAATGGTGAGAAATACTTTGCATTGTGAGTTTAACTTTAGATTCGAACGGTCTTACTGCAAGATATCAATTTTAAACATGCAAAATAAATCACGATTAATCGCGATTAACTATGAAATTTCTGAGATTAGTTGCGATCAAGAAAATTAATCGTTTGACAGCCCTAATATAAATATAAATACATTTATAAATATTCAAACACAAAATACAAATACAAAAACGCGACATATAAATAAATGATAGAATGTATATAAATACACAGGCATTTGTAAATATATTTTTGAGATTTGTAAATATATTTTCGAGATTTATAAATATATTTTCGAGATTTGAAAACAAATGTAGTTGACTTTGTATTTGGAGTCTGCATTTGTGGATCCATTTTTTGCTTTCGTGTCGATGACGCAATTGTGAGACAGTCCTAGCGCAAACCACGATTTGTATAAATAAAAAAAGATATATATAAATATAAATACATTTATAAATATTCAGACACAAAATACAAATACAAAAACGCGACATACAAATAATTGATAGAATGTATATAAATACACAGGCATTTGTAAATATATTTTCGAGATTTGAAAACAAATGTAGTTGACTTTGTATGTGGAGTCTGCATTTGTGGATCTATTTTTTGCTTTCGTGTCGATGACGTAATTGTGAGACAGTCCTAGCGCAAACCACGATTCGCAAATAAATGTCACCGGATTTGAATACAAATAGCCTTCACTTGACATCCAGCAGATGGCAGTGTTGAGCAGCTTGTCGGTAGTTGCTCTTTAGTAAATGAGACTACAGTGGTCCCTCGCTCTATCGAGCGTGGGGGGTGCGCGCGGACACGTGAACATGGATATGCGTTGTTTTGGAACAACATATCCATGTTCGAAAGTCGAGTGGAAAGCGACCTGGATATCATTTTGGGCAAAACTCAGGCCACCGCTAACAGTGCCGAACTGACTGACTACGTACAACGCCTCTGAGCACCAGCCCTCACCACCCGACCAGGTACGAGCACTTCAGCGAGGGGCTGCATTTACTAAAGAGCAACTACCGACAAGCTGCTCAACACTGCCATCTGCTGGATGTCCAGTGAAGGCTATTTGTATTCAAATCCGGTGACATTTATTTGCGAATCGTGTGTTTGCGGTAGAACTGTCTCACAATTATGTCATCGACACGAAAGCAAAAAATTGATCCACAAATGCAGACTCCACATACAAAGTCAACTACATTTGTTTTCAAATCTCGAAAATATATTTACAAATGCCTGTGAATTTATATACATTCTATCAATTATTTGTATGTCGCGTTTTTGTATTTGTATTTTGTGTTTGAATATTTATAAATGTATTTATATTTATATATATATATATTTTTATTTATACAAATCTTTATGAGACAAAATTATCTCCATACAAAGGGGCTATATTTTGTGAAATGTACCTTTTCACTTTAACCATGTTTTCCCGTTACGGCTCAGACCTATTCCATCAGACTTTCCCCCTTCAGTATATCATAGCATGTTATAATTCATGAAGGTCCTCTGTGTTTTTAAAAGAGGGGGTATAACATTTCATTGGGTTATTAATTGTTAAAGTTGACCTCTTATGCAAAATAGGCTTTTTAAAGCTTTTAACCATATTTATAGTTGTTTCCCTCTCGTTTGCCCTCTTGAAGTTGTATTTGGAGCAGTGCTTCTCAAATAGTGGGGCGGGTCCCCCTGGGGGGGCGTGGCGTGATGCCAGGGGGGGCGCGTATGACCCTGGGAAACATGTTTTTTTACTGTACTGTACTAGAACTAAGTGTAATTGCACATCAACAACAGTAGTTGGCAGTGGCGTTCTCACATGCGATTTACGCACAGTCTCACCATTAACAGAACATCCTCTGTCACAGAAAAAACACGTATATTCCAGTGAGTCGTGTCCTTTAGTCCGACAGAAGCTGACGCATCAGTGGCACAAGGAGAGAGCGTATTTTTTCAATGCTTTTAGCTTATGCAAATGAGGTGGTTTTAAGTTTCATTTCTGTAAAACGTAAACAAATGTGCGCAAAGCTGCATTAAAAACACATTAATATTTGAGTCCTCAGTGCAGTCTTTGTTGTAAGTTTCTTTCTTTTTTTTTGTTTATAATGTTAATAAAAGGATACAATGGTGTTCTAATAACAATTTTCTAGACAAATAATACTATTTATAGTCGCGCGCAGGAAGGGGGGCGTGAAATATTTTCTTCTTCCTAGGGGGGGCGTCACAGAAAATAATTGAGAAGCACTGATTTAGA
The DNA here is from genome assembly GCA_036785185.1 of Paratrypauchen microcephalus. Classification (NCBI taxonomy): domain Eukaryota; kingdom Metazoa; phylum Chordata; class Actinopteri; order Gobiiformes; family Gobiidae; genus Paratrypauchen; species Paratrypauchen microcephalus. The sequence continues at coordinate 6,624,405 of JAVJIX010000033.1, forward strand.
GTGATGCATGTTTGAGTAATCTGTATTCTCCTGTATTTAAGACATCATTGGTCCGATCAATCCCCATTTTCACGGCCCCTGTACACGCCCACTGTGACGCACCACAGTTTTCTAATGTGTGAGTCGTCTGATTTGTTTCATTTAAGTAATTTTTGATGAATATTGCTTTTTGAAATGTCCAAATTATAACATAATGATCCATGGGTGGCATAGATTATATATAACTGTAGAGCGAACGCAAGCACTCTTAAACATATATTTAGATGACCATGTTACCTTTTTGTTGTTTTGAAAATACGAAATTCACCAAAAACCCGCGACCCAGAAAATGGAAAAAGCGGAAGAAAATGAATGAATGAATGAATGCACAAATGATTCAGAAAACCACTTGAGACATGAACTTTAAACAGGTTATAATGTCATTCCCTCACCAAAAACATGCCTGAAGAGGTTTTAGGTGTCATCCATGCATGTTTGAGTAATCTTGTGATCTCTCCTGGGTCCTATTCAAACCCTCCTTACAGTTAACAGTACGAGTACAATCCTGTCCAAATCTCAGCCCACAAGCCGACAAAACCCATGCTCCCACATGACAATTTCCCTTATACAAAAGCAAGATACAAAACAATACACTACAGCTTCACAAACCTGATGAAATGTGCAGTAGATTCATTAACTCATTCACTGCCGGCCTGTTTTCAGAATGTCAACCCCAGACTGCCAGAACTTTTAGACCATGTTCACTGATTTTCCAAGACTCACAGAATACTGAGTTCTTTGACTATATAGACATGGCACACATCAAAATAAAGTGTAGACTCTCTTCTTTCACCTAGAAAAAATGATTGATAGTAGAACATAGGGAAGTTTCAGCAAAAACACAGTTTTCTGACCAAAATTGGAAAAAAAGGAGCATTTTGTACAAAGAGTCATTTCAAGCAGATCGGTGATTTTGATGTCAATATTTATTGATTTAGTGACACCTCAAACATCTAAAATAACAGAGAAAGAGATTTTTGATGACAAAGTACATTTTTTATTTACAAATATAAGAATATAAGGCTCTGTGAATTGAAAATTCCTTCAAATCAATAGTGGCAAGAGATGTTTACAGGATATAATAATATCTTTTCATATAAAATAGAACTTTGAGCCTCAATATTGTTGTGAAGTGACAGAGTACAGATCCATAATAAAAACTAATATACACACAGACACACGCACCTACATACACATATACACACACACATATACGTATATGTACATACACACAAGCCCATGCATAAACCTTTACACACACACAGCTACACACACACATACACACACATGCGCGCGCACGCACGCACGCACACACACGCGCGTACACATGCACGCACGCACGTACACACACACATAAGTTCATTCATTACAATTACCACACAGCAGCATCATGTAAACTTAATTCTTCTCATCTCGTGCCTCTTTGGAGACCAGGATCCAAGTCAGTAAACTTCTTTGGCGCTGTCGTAATTCTGATCAGAGTCCCTGCTCCGCGCAGCGCGATCAGGACACGCCCCCTGCCTCGGCCAGAGCAGATCTCTGCCCCGACCTCGCTGCGTGTCTCTGTGATCCTCTGATCCGGGATCTTGGGTCCCAAAAGCGATCAAACCGCTCCGTAGGCGCTGATCAACAGTCCTCTGCTTTTCCGGGTTCACTCGCCTCACCATCTTGCTCCACTCGCCTATCACACAGTACACAAACTACACTCCTCTCCTCTTCCGCGTCTCCGATCGGCAGATAATGATACAAGATCGCCACCTACAGGTTGGGAAGTGTGAATTACACCTTCAAAGCTGCTCCAGGTCGTATCCTAGCAACCCCCGCTGAAAAACGTCCTTGACGAGTTTATTCGTCACAGCACTCAACGTTCGGATTCAACATGACGAGAAAACTCGTCACCGGCAGTCAATGAGTTAACGAGATGCATCTCAATTTGTGTTGTGATAGCACTCTGATAGAAGGAATGATGTAGTGTGGGGAGTAAAGGGAGGGGGGAACTCAGAGCATTAAAAATGAAACTGAAACTTAGAAGACTTGTTTTCGGTGATTATAGCATTAAAGGTAATCTATACAGTACATGTTATGTGTTAGCTGTTAATACCCCATAGAAGTGTATTACCCCTTCTTTAAAGATCCCATGACATGGTACTTCTTGATCCTTTTATGTGGCACCTTAATGGTTCCCTAATACTGTAAATGAATCCTTCTTCAAAATCAAGACTCGCATGAGAGAGCCTCATGAACACAGTCAGTCATAAATATGTCTCTGAAATGCTTTATTCTGGGCATTGTTCTTGAATGCAAATGAGGAGGACAGAGACAGGCCAGTGCGGCGGGTGGGGTTGTGGCCAAATACTCTGCTGTTTCCTGGATTAGCTGTGAGCTGTCACCCACTTCCGTGTTTTAGGCGCGGCGGAAGATATAAGACGCTTTCCATTAAAAAAAAAACAAAAAACACATTTCCACAGAAAATAAAATTAAACCACTGCTGTTTCAGAGGTTCGGAGGCTCGGATAAAGGACATCCGAGACTGGAAACACTCTCATGTGCCTCTAGGCAAATAAAAAAAACGGATCTCGCATTGCGTAGCTCGCTTGCGGTCCAAACTCTCTGGGTGTGATTTCCAGAGACGGTGGGTAGACATCCACAGGGGGTGGAAACCTTTCCGCGAGTGTGACGTCAGAAAGTCACTTGTTCAGAATCGCCCGTTTGGGCTGTCTTTTTTTCAAATGCGGAAAAGGATCGCAAATGCTCAGTTTACACATTTCGCAACTTTCAGCCATGGGGGGGGGGGCCTAAACAGGGTAGGGGAGCTCACATTAACGTTCAAAAACCTCAGAAAGTGAAAATTTCATGCCATGGGGCCTTTAAAGCCCACACACCTTCATCGGACTACAGTGAACCCTCGTTTATCGCGGGGGTTAGGTTCCAGAAATAGCCCGCAATAAGTGAAATCCGCGAAGTAGGACAATTTTATATTTTACAATTATTCTACATGTTTTAAGGCTGAAAACGCTTCACCAGACACATTATACACCTTTCTGAGACTGGTATTAACATTTTTCTCTTGTTTAAACACTCAAACTTTTGTAGATTTTCATTAAAATATATTAATAGTGGGGGGGGGGGGGGGGCACGTGACACGCGGACACGTGCGCGCGGACACGTGTGCGCGGACACGTGCGCGCGGACACGTGTGTTTGTTTTGGTACCACATATCCATGCCATGTGCGAAAGTGGAGTGGAAAGCGACCTGGATATCATTTTGGGCAAGACTCAAGCCAATGCTAACAGTGCCAAACCGCTAACAGACGCCTCTGAGCACCACAAGACCAGGTAAGACTAACCTGCGCTCACAAGAGTTGGTTGCATTTCACCCCGGCTCCAAAATCAGACCGCTATCAATGCGTCGCCAATACTCCACAGCTCTCTAGGACGGGGTCGGGTTCGTGAGGGGGAAAAGACCCACTGTCTCCTCTGTGCGCGCGAGTGTCCTCCCCCCGCTGCGGCTCCCCCGGACGCCGCGCGGCCAGGCGCCAGGCCCGTCCATGTTGATTCTTGGCTCTTCCATGGTCCGGCTCGCACTCAGTCTCTTCCATGGTCCGGCTCGCACTCAGTCTCTTCCATGGCTCGTGCAAGTAAACAAAGGCCACACCTCCTGTCACCCAGGCGCTCTCGTGAAGGAAATCTGAGACTCTGTCCCTACCATCCCTGGTCTAGACCTGGTTTAGTCCTGGTTTAGACCTGGTTTAGTCCTGGTTTAGACCTGCTTTAGACCTGGTTTAGTCCTGGTCTAGTCTCTTAGCTAATCAGGGCGCAGGACAGAATGTTACACTGTAAAAAAAAGTTACACTATAAAAAAAATTAAAAAAAAAAAAAAAAAAAATTGGAAAAAAAATCCGCGAAACAGCGAGGCCGCGAAGAGTGAACCACGATACAGCGAGGGTTCACTGTAACCCAAACTGTACCACGCTGACTGAAAGGAGTAGACTCAGCTCTGCTCTCACTGTTTAGTCTTATAGAGGACACGCACTCTGAGCCATTGGAGCCCGTGCCCATTTTCCGCATGGTCAAACCGCTGACATAAAGCGTTTAAAAAAGAATAAACGACAAAAGTATAGTGCTGATGGATTTATCTGGGCCTGCTCTGCCCACGTTTCAAATTAGACGCCGTGTTTATCAGCCAAAGCACTGTCAGATTTTTGATTTAGATAAAGTGATTTTCATTGCACAATAATGGGGAGAGAGTAGCTAGCGGGCATGTCCGTTAACGCCCGCCCACACCTCCTCTCTGTGCTGACCTCCAAACACAATCCAACCATTGTAGAAAATGTGAAATTTGAGAGACGCATTGTTGATTTTCATTTATTTTATTTTATTTTTTTCAAATGAAGATTGAGTTCACAGTGCATAATTTACACATAAACAAAGACTGCATTATCAACGGCTCTGTTAATACAAGAATAGCATATATTTTGTTTGCTTAAAAGTACTATATTACGCAAAATGGAATGGATGTCATGTTGGTACCTCTTCAAAAACACACCTGGAGTTGTTTTGTTTCATTCACACATGGTAGTATTTAAGTAATCCTGCATTATTAGTCTTATCTACTTATCTCAAAAACCTCTGTTCCACCTTGTGATGTCATGAAGCTGTAGTTTTCAGATTAAGCTACCTTTTACTTTTGTTAAGTGGAAGGATTCATTGATTCTAGTGTTTAAAAACCCAGTGGGAGCACTTCCTGTATTAGCACATGACATCACAAGGTGGAACTTTTTTTTTTTTTTTTTTTGAGAGAAGAACACAGCCGGATCGGTGCAGCGTCGGCAGTGATGTGGTCGTTGTACCGGACCGTTGTGGTGAAGAGGGAGCTGAGCCAAAAGGCGAAGCTCTCAATTTACCGGTCAATCTACGTTCTTACCCTCACCTATGGCCATGAGCTTTGGGTAATGACCGAAAGGACGAGATCGCGGATACAAGCGGCCGAAATGAGTTTCCTCCGCAGAGTGGCTGGGCGCACCCTTAGAGATAGGGTGAGGAGCTTGGCCACACGGGAGGAGCTCGGAGTAGAGCCGCTGCTTCTCCACGTGGAGAGGAGCCAGCTGAGGTGGCTCGGGCATCTGTTCCGGATGCCTCCTGGACGCCTCCCTCGGGAGGTGTTCCGGGCATGTCCCACCGGGAGGAGGCCCCGGGGAAGACCCAGGACCCGCTGGAGGGACTATGTCTCCCGGCTGGCCTGGGAACGCCTTGGGGTCCCCCCGGAGGAGCTGGAGGAAGTGTCCGGGGTGAAGGAAGTCTGGAGGTCCCTGCTTAGACTGTTGCCCCCGCGACCCGGCCCCGGATAAGCGGAAGAAAATGGATGGATGGATGGATGGAAAATACGTGTAATTGAATAAATACAAGTTATATTTGCTTAATACTATACTGTGGAACATCCCAGGCAAAGCAATAACATCACTATGGAGACAAGCAGATGGCGGACCCTCCAGCAGAAAAGTTACACAGTGCACCTGTAAGCAAAACACAACTCCAGTTATGTTTGTGATGAGGGTACATTATAACATACCCCTTTAAATACCTGGCACCTTTCCGCCTTTCTTATTTGCTAATTTGCATTAGCTTTTTGATAGAGCTTCCCGCCCTCTGTTGGTGTTGAGAGGATAAACGGAGGAGGCGGAGGGCTAATGCGGCATGACGAACGATGAGAGCTGTGCACTCAAATCAAATGATGCCATTAGGCCTGCTTTCACCTATAGGAGCTGTGAAATGACCTCCCTGAGCTGCTCTTAAACAGATTACTGCTGCTTACCTGGATAATCACAGGACCCAATCAGATTACTGTAATGGTGCTGTATTTTCACATAGTAACAGGCCCACTTCAGCATTACTGGAATAACAGGATTAAAACGGCACAATATGGAGGAGGTACACATGTTTGGTCCTTGTATTTGAAAGGTACATGCTTTTTTTTTTTCCTAGTGCTTGGTAATATATGACATAACTGGTCATACAATACGTTCCAAATTATTATCTAAATTGTGTTTAAGTGTCATAAAGGTCTTTTTTTTTTTCTTTTTTTTCCAGTGAAACTCATGGATGGTCTTTTGTCTCAGTGAAATCATCTCACACACCTGTGCCAATGAGTTTGCCTGGTGTGTCCAATTAAAGGAAAAACAACTTAAAGGGATAGTGCGTTTTTTTATGTTAATCTGTATGGGTTTCCTTCTAAAAGTTACGTGTGTTGACACCGGCTTACCTCTGACACTCTTAGCTGATCCCGGTTCGGCTCGCTTTCTGGAGCCCACGTAAGTAAGTCCGGTAACTTCACTGGAACATGAAATAAAGCTTGTTTTTCTTCTCAAAACAAAACATTTGTCCGAAAGGTGATATATTTGCATCCCAAACAGTTGTCCACGAAACATCCAGCAGCGTAGATTGCGGTCGCGTATTGTCTGTCGATTCGTATCACTGCGCGCATATTAGCTGTATTAGCCTGTTCACTTGTAAACTTCCCCTTACGGCGGACCGCATCTGCTGTACACTTCCGCTAAAGGTTAACAGGCTAATACAGCTAATATGTGTGCAGTAATACGAATCGAGAGACACGATACGCAACCACAAACTACGCTGCTGGATGTTTCGTGGACAACTGTTTGGGACGCAAATATATCACCTTTCTAACAAATGTTTTGTTTTGAGAAGAAAAACAAGCTTTATTTCATGTTCCAGGGAAGTTATTGGACCTACTTGCGTGGACTTCAGAAAGCGAGCCGAACCGGTATCAGCTGAGACTGTCAGAGGTAAGACGGTTAGAAGGAAACCCATACAGATTAACATAAAAAAAACACACTATCCCTTTAAGAAGTACGTTCCACATTATTAAGCAGAGCAACATTTTCAAGCAATATGGAAAAGAAAAAGAATCTAGCGCTGAAAAGCGTGAAATAGTTGAATACCTTTGACGAGATATGAAAACCTTAGATATTTCACCGAAACTTAAGTGTGATCATCGTACTATTAAGAGCTTTGTAGCACACGTGGATTCATGGAGATAAAGGCAGAATGAGGAAGGTTTCTGCCAGACAAATAGACCAGATTAAGAGAGCAGCTGCTATAATGCCATTACAAAGCACCAAACAGGTATTTGAAGCTTCTGGTGCCTCTGGAGTCCCAAGAACATCAAGGTGTAGGATCCTCCAGAGGCTTGCAGTTCTGCATAAACCTTCTATTCAGCCACCCTTAAACAAACCTCACAAGCAGAAACAGCTCCAACAGACCCAGATATAGATGAAGACTCGTTTTCAAACAGTCTTGTTCACTGATGAGTGAACCCGGATGGTCCAGATGGATGGAGTGGTGGATGGTTGATGGAAGGACACCATGTCCCAACAAGGCTGTGACGTCAGCAAGGAGGTGGCGGAGTCATGTTTTGGGGTCCAGAATCATGGAGCGAAAGCTGGTCAGCACCTTTAGGTTCCCTGAAGGTATGAAAATGACCTGAGTGGAGTTTCTGACTGACCACTTTCTTCCATGGTACAAAAAGTAGAACCATGCTTTCCGTAGCAAAATCATCTTCATGCATGACAATGCTCCATCTCATGCTGCAAGGAGTACCTCTGCATCACTGGCTGCTATGGGCGTAAAAGAACAGAAACTCATGGTGTGGGCCCCCATCCTCTCCTGACAACCATATTGAGAACCTTTGGTTCTCCTCAAGTAAACAATCTATGAGGGCGGGAGGCAGTTTACATCCAAACAGCAGCAGAAACTCTCCATAAACTCAAGTTTAATGGATGCAAGAATTAGACTTAGACCAATTTTATTGATCCACAGAGGAAACACTGTCCAATGTGGCATGATTAAAGTCTCCAGTAATCAGTAGTAATGCCTCAGAATACTTTGACTGCAGAGCAGTGACTACAGTGAGTATTCTGTCCCAGGCTCCCTCTTCATTCGCCGAGGGAGGGATGTAGGCTTCAATGAACAGTACAGACGTAAATTCTCTCGGTAAATAATATGGACACATACTCACAACCATAAGTTCGATGTCCGGCGCATAGATACGCTCCTTCACAGTAATATGGCCAGGATTACACCACCTCTCGTTCACCAGAACAGCAATCCTGCCGCCCTTCTTCTTACCGCAATGAAGCGAGTCTCTGTCCGCACGCACTGTCTTAAAGCCAGGTACAGATGCGCTGTTGTCCGGGAAGTTCATATGAAGCCAGGTCTCTGTGAAGCACGTGATACTGCTGACCGCATACTCCCTCTGGGTCCGAACAAGCGCACACAGTTCGTTTTATTTCCCAGTGACCTTACATTTCTCATCAGGACTGACGGGACCGCAGGCCTGAATTTTCTCCTTTGCTGTTTCACTTTCGCTCCAGCGCAGCATCCTCTGCGTGGTCTTCTCCGTAGTTCCACAGGAACAGTATGAAAGTGGAGTGTGCGTGAGTGTTGGAGGTGGTCGGAGGGGCCGATGGCGCAGATTGGCAGCCTCGCTTCCGTCAGTCTGCCCCAGGGCAGCTGTGGCTACAGAAGGTAGCTTACCACCACCAAGTGTGGAGTGAATGAACGGTGAACTGTGGAGCGCTTTGGGATGACAAGGCATGTCATGAAAGGCGCTATATAAATGCAATGGAAAAAAAAAAAAAAAAAAGGAATCTCCGGTTTAGGTCCAGAAATCACAGGGAAAGAGACAGGAGCTGTTCCCTTGAATACACATTGGGGAGACTGCTCTGATGAGCCACACAGACAGCACAAAGAGGCAAGCTGAAATCCAGAAAAAACTCCAAAAAGGCCCAAAAAACATAGCTTGTGCTAATTGGATGGCTAAAGTGAGTAAAATAAAAAATAATAAAATAAAATCTAAAGGTGCAAACAAACAAGCTTCACTTCCAAGGTAGTTAGGCAGGAGCTGCCGTACCCAGCTGCCACTCTCTCAGGCGCTCGGGTGTGAATGTGAAGCTCCTATCAAATAAGGGGTCCTATGTTAAATGTAACTTGACCTGTTAAGATGTTTTGATAGAGATAGCTTTTTCAGTTCTTTACAACAGTGACATGGTTTGAAACTCTGTTGTGCATAATGATTTGGAACAGTTCATTTTAAGTTTTTATTTTTGGAAGAAAAAAAAATACTGTTATCACTGGGAGGTTTGGTCAGTAATTCATTCAAATTGTACTCTAAAGGTTGATGACTTGAAAATTATAATGACAAATGATGGCAAAAATTTGCTTGGAAAGCATTGTATTAACTTTCATTTTCACTGTAAAAGTCAAAATTGCTCAAAAAGTCTTCGTAATAGAAATGGGGCTATTGAGTTACACTTGAAAGTGCACTGTGTAACTTCTGGTGGAGGGTTTGCTGCCTTATTCTCTGGAAATGACTATTTCTGTCTTCATGGAGACCAGACCAGGCCGAGTTGGTGGTCAGATCTGTGGAGAGGCAACCCCGCTCACTATCAGAATGCCTGTTTGTCTAGGTATTTTTGAGCTATAAAACCACTTGTAATTGAATACATGTAAGTTAGATCTGTTTCATGCCATATTGTGGAACATTCGAAGCAGGGCAATGACATATCCTTAGAAACAAGACGGTGACAGACGCCCAACCCGAAAAGTTGTGCAGTGCACCTTTTAAGAAAATGTTTACTTGGCATCTGATATCTGTATTTTTTATACACCCCACTCCCTCCGTCGTGTCTCAAGGCAGAACCAAAATGATCGTCCAATCAGATTTGAATATGTCAGGAGCTCGTTGGTCATCCATCAACAAGAACAAAATCAAAGTCACTTCAGATGAACAGAAAATTGAAATTTAGTTGACATTTTAGACCGTAGCCCAAAGAACACATGGATAGATTTATCTCAAACTGCAGAGGACCTCACGTACCACAGTTTGAGAAACCCTGTAATGGTGGTTTTCAGATTCTAGTTTTCCTGTTGATTAAATAGTACTTTGTCATGAAATACCCTAAAGCTACATTCACAAATGTTGAACCTGATCATTTCTATACTTGAACTCGCTGTATTATAACAAAACCATGCATTTATTTTAGCTTCCCTTACCTGTATTAAATAATGAAATGAAATTAAATGAAACTCTGCATTAGTGTAAAGACATCTTCTAACGGTTCTGTCTCTTCTTGAGGAGCGTGATGGAATGCGTGGGATCCTGGAGTCGTACGACAGCGAGCTTGGAGCGACAGAATACTCCCCACAGCTCAGCAGACGAGTGAAGGAAGCTGAGGACCTGCTGCACAAGACCCAGAGCCATAACACTGAGATGGAGGTACTCAGCTGGAGCCTTGTCATTCTTTTTACACTGCTATTAATGCTAGAAAACAATTTAAAATATTTGATATTATATATTGTATTCACATCAAATCGCAACATTCCACTATTTCTATAGTTTAAACTGAGCTGGAGGACGGGTCAGACCTCTCAGGTGGAGTTTCCTGTGTAACTGTCAGATTACTGATTTGCTGACCTGGTTTATGGTTCATATCTCTGTAATTGCTGGACTTATACACATGAAAACAAAACTGTCACAAAGTTCAAAGTCTGAACATAATGAACTAAGGTAAAAATGTTTTTTGCATAATAACTTCCTAAAATAGCGTCATTGTTCAAAATCATTATTGTCATTTGAAAGGATTTTCTGTCTCAAGATTAAAGCCCCAGTGTGTAGGATTCGTGGCGCATAGGTGGATGGTGCTATTGCACTTTCTGTTTTAGCTACGGCAGACCTCGAGGGTCACCCGGGTGCGCGCACGAGCCGCGCGCCGCTACTGTATAAATAAAACGCTGTCCCGTTTTTTTTTTTTTTTTTTCTCTCATGAAAACACACATTCCCGATCATGTACCATGACACTCTACACATCAAATGAAACCTTACAGTCTCCTCTTTTTGACTATGCAATTCATTTCCCTGCACAACAATCACTCCCTGAGCACATGGGGCTTTTATACGGAAAAGCACAAAACGAGGTTAGCTTACCTTAGAATGCTTTGCACAGGTCAAACTCTGTATTTCACCATAAACTTGCTCTCAATTTGTCCGTAAGGATCCAGCGAATAAAATCCAGTAAAACAATTTAGTCCAAAACACGTGTTAGATCCATTACAACATCTGATCCGGCAGCATGCTTGTGTTGTTTACCCAAAACCACGAGCCTTGCCAAAGGCGGAGCCCAAATGTCCTTCTGCGGCTCTCGTATTCAAAATGGCTGCCTCTGCATGGGGAAGATCCCCCTTTTATGTGACTATATCTAAGTCCAAAAGAATACTTTGATTTCATGATGGAAGTGAAAAGGCTTGGAAAACAATGTATTTTTGAATGGGTATCTTCAATTTCAGTAATTAACGGGTAAAAATCTTACACACTGTCCCTTTAATACAAGTTTGTGGTTTGAATCTGTAACAAATAATTTGAGCAATGTTTGTGAATTAGTTTGAATATTTCTTTCCAAAACGGAGAATTTCCCATAGTTATACAGACCCCTGCGCTTTATCTGAAAGTATAACATCACATTCTAATGGGAATGGTGGTTCATATCTGTCCAGCCAGAACCACAAGATTTGACAAACTACAAAGTAGAGGTAAGATCTTAAGCCCGAGCCCGAGCCCGACCTGACCCGACCCGAAATTCGGGTCGGGTTCGGGCCTAAAATGTCAATCATTGCTTCGGGTCGGGCTCGGGCCGGGCTTCTCTCTCGCTGACTTTTTTTAAAAATAAATATATGTTTATAAAGATGTATAATAAAACGATGTGTGGATACTAAACTAAGGAATACTTGTTTTAAAATAAATAATTTGGATAAAACAGAGAAGGCGCTGTAAGGTAATTGCTATTTAACTATTAAACAGGAGCCGCTCTTAATAATCTTCCCCTCCGCAAGTCCGCATCTATTTTGACCTGGTATCCCCAATATGGAGGAGCAAGAAGTTAAGGATAAACTAAAGACAGGAGAACTGAAAAGACAAACACGCACCGGTAAGAGTGAGGTGTGGAAAAGCTTCAAATTGATTGTTGAAAATGCTACAGAAACTTGCGTTGGCTTCGCTGAATGTAGTCAATGTGGCATACGAGAGCAAAAAGACTGGCACCTCGACGTTCCCTCTGCACGCCTGCGCAGTTGCGCACTGCTCACACATTCTCAGCGCATAAGAAAACCTATGCAGCGCAGGGATGAAAGAGTTCCGCTTTTTTTTTCAGCCCCGGGGTCATCTGAATACGGGGGAATCGTCCAGTATTCAGAAACAAAAGTATGTGTCTCGTATTAAACTTCTACCGGTGTAAGCCACGAGCACGCGCAAGCCGCGAGCACGCGCAGCTCTTTCCGCGTGTAGCGGGGGGGGGGGGGCATGTCGGATGTCGGATGTCGCGCACAGGAGTCCAAGGAGCGCTCAGGGAGTTAGTGTGTTTGCTCAGACACATAAAACATTAGGGGGAACATTCGACGCTGAGCAGGCATTTAAACAGCTGTACTAGCAAAATTGATGATCGTCAAACATCTATATTATCATTTGTTTCAAAAAAACGCCCCTCACAAATAAAATATGAAATTTCGGGTTTGCTTCGGGCTCGGGCCTGCAAATCAAGTTAATTGGTCGGGCTCGGGCCGGGTCGGGCTTTAATACCCGCGGGCCGAGTCGGGTCGGGCTGGATTTTTTAGGCCCGATCTTACCTCTACTACAAAGTGGGTTGGTTATTTATCTCAAGTTAAAGAAATAAAAAAATATTTTGTTCTGAATGATTGGAGAATTTTTGAGAGGACATGTCTTCTGCATTTGAGAGATTTGTATCACAAATTAGTGGCACCTTTAGTGGTTGAAAGGTGAGTGAAGCGTATGACTGTAAAAGTAAACCAAACTGAATAGTAAAGGTCTGCAGTGGGTCAGAAGTGCTGTAGTTCTGAACAAACAGGAACTTTTGGTGCAGTGGTGTCTAAAATACAGGACCATAAAGAGTATAGTGTACAATGAATACTATCGGTATGTTTTTGACCAGAAAGCTCATAAAAGCTCATAAAGTCAAAATGTCTTTAATTCACTGAAAGCCGCACACATAACACAGATGCATGACTGTGCCTCTCTCTGTGCCCAGGCCCAGCTGACCAAAGCCCAAGAAGACTGTGACTCTCTGCGGCTGCAGCTCCACACAGTGAGTAGATGGCCTCTGTGTAATCTCATTATACTGACATTAGCCCCAGACTGACCCGTGACCAACTCTCCACTCCGGCCATGTCTGCTCTGCATCGCACCAAGCTGGCTTTGGGGGAGTTTAGTGCACTGGACTACACACCCATATGCCCACTTTAAATGAGATGGATGTTTGCTGTGGAGAATTTGGACCAAAATATGAATGATTGTTCAGTATAGAGGGATTGCAGATACAGAGACTGGAGGGCACCAAAGTAAAACATTTTTACCACTATAAAAATCCATCTTTCCCATCTTTCTACAGGTGTGTTCACACTTGTCCTGGTTTGAGCCCACTCTAGCCCTGGCTTTTATGTGGCAAAAACACATTTAATTAACCAGAGGTCTGGACTTGAACTCACAAAATATTTTTACTTGTTCTGCCAGCTTCGGCTGCAGAGGATGAGATTACTATTATTATTATTAGTCGTTATTTGAAAGGACAGTGTACAGAGACATTATTCTCATAAAACAGGTGTACTGCACCAGATTATAGCTAAACAGGTAGTTTCCATCTGCAGTCCCCGAGGAACAATAATAAATTATATAATGCTGTAATGTTTATGAAGGAAACTGGAGGAAAAGATATAGCCCAAAAGCCTATGCGTCCTGGGAATGCCTGGGGCTCCCCCAGAGGAAGGGAGTGTGGCCGTCTTTGGTTAGTGTACATATACACTGCAAACAGTCCATCAAAATGAGAAGTAAACTAGAACTACACCTAGAACAAAACCAGGACCAGGACTAAACCAGGTCTACATCAGGATTAAACTGGTTTAATCCTGTTCAATATAGAGGGATCAGGTAGACTTTATAGTCCCCATAGGGACATTTATCCTCTGCATTTGATCCATCCTTCAATACTGCCATGCCATCTTTATGGAGACAAACAAGTGTGAAAATCCTCATTAGAAAAGTTACTTTAGAATGGAATATAAACTTCCACCCAGGCAAGGTTTAAAAATGTCCAAACTTTTCACATGTTTTGCCATCAAAATTCAGATTATGTAGAACAATTTGATGACTTCTAAATCTTCCCAAAATCAAACCACACTCTAAAAACCTGCTTATTAAGGCATTTACAGTGACAGGTATGCCCCCCACTTTCCACTGTTTTGTCTGGGTTAATTTTCTTATCCTCTCCCTCTGGTTACCGTGGAGACATCAGCCACGTCCCACTAACCAGGACTGACGTGTGAAATCCACCTGTCTGCCAGTGTGCTAATTACTTTCTCCGTCTGTGAACGAGTGTCAAGGAGCTCAGAGAAGCCAGCATGGGGAAGCAAATCTGAGCAAAAACCTCTGTCATGATGGAAATAGGCCGTAATTGCTAAGATTAGGGGGAGGACAGAGATATAGAGTGTTTAAAGTTTCTATATTACACTATTTACAGATCTAAGTTGTAATGTTTCCTCATCATAAACATACCTAGAGTTTTATTTCATTCACACACGTTTAACACACAACAGAAACAAACACAACAGTTACACATTGTGATGTCATGTGGCAATACAGATAGTGCTCCACTGTGTTTTTATGTTTTTGAGGAGGTAATAACGTTCTAACATGGCTTGAATCTGTAGTTTTGTTTCTTTCAGGTATGTTTGAATAACCCTTTATTATTAGTCTGTCTGCATCTCCAAAGCTCAAAATGCTCTGTTTTCAAGTTGACAGTTCCTTTTACTTTTAGTTCAGCAGAGAGGGTCAAATCCACGGCTCAAATTATCTAAATAAGTCTAGTGAAGGTGTATGGGGGTTAAAAACTAAAGCTTAAATCTGCAGGGTTTGTGTGTTAAACATGTGTGAATGAAACAAAACACAACTCCAGGTCTGTTTGTGATGATTTTAACATAGATCTGAAAATCTAACCCTAACCCTTTAAAAATCACAAAACTCAATTTCAATTTTGTGGAATATAGGACCTTTAACAGTGTGCTTGAAGTGTTGTGTGGAGATAAAGAGCTACGTTTGTGTCTGGAGGAGATACTGAGGAGGTGGAATTGGGCTCTCAGGGTTCAGCCATTGCAGATTGTGGCCGGTCAAAGGGCTTGGGTCAATTTCCTCCTCTGTTTGTGTGCGCAGGTGGAGCAGGAGGTGGAGGAGCTGAAGAGGAAGCTGGCCTCAGCGGAGGAGAGCGCATCGGCTGTGAGCAAGGAGGAGGTGGCCATACTCAGGTACACAGGGCAGTATGAGATAATGGGATTGTATTGAGATCAGCTTGATAATGGAGTTCAACAGTGACCACCCACACCCTGGTTCTGAAAGTACTTTTCGTGTTCATTTTTCCCATAGACCTTCCGAACCCAAAAATCATATTAAAAGTTTGAAAGCTCTGTGATAACTAATGAGTAAAAGACCATAGTTTTATTTCACATCTGTTTCTGAAACTTTATAAACCACAAAGTTATTGAAGAATTTTGCAGAATCTTGTTTTTTAAATGTGCTTTTTATCCCAGATAAATACATTTTTCTATATTATATATTGCATATTTTGTACATTTTCATTTTTCCAAAAGTGAAAAAAGAATTTGCCATCTTCACTATCACTAACTATACACTTGGTTCTTGCAATATATTTGAAAAGTTTAATATCAGTATGGGCGAACACAGCCACAGTTATTGGCCACAGCAGCAAGACAAATATCGGCTCTGTATCGGCTCTCCATCCATCCATCCATCCATTCATGTTCTTCCTCTTATCCGAGGCCGGGTCGCTGGGGTAACAGTCTAAGCAGGGACTCCCAGACTTCCTTCACCCTGGACACTTCCTCCAGCTCCTTCGGGGGGACCCCAAGGCGTTTCCAGGCCAGCCGGGAGACATAGTCCCTCCAGTGTGTCCTGGGTCTTCCCCGGGGCCTCCTCCCAGTAGGACATGCCCGGAACACCTCCCGAGGGAGGCGACCAGGAGGCATCCGGAACAGATGCCCGAACCACCTCAATTCACAAAGGCTGAACAATTTGGGGGAAAATATCAATTTTTTTGGATAAACATTGCAATTAGGTTTCTGATTCTGATTAGGTTTCTAAACTACAGTTTAGCAGTTTGTATGCAGAATCACACAATATTTTGTGGAGGAAATGATGGTAGAGACGCTCCTCTACATACGAACATTCAACTTGCGAACATTCGGAGTTACGAACAGGGTCGAAAAATGTAAAAAAAAAGTTAAATGTTTGGGCAAAAGTGCTGTACATGTACGTGAGTTTTTGTACTGTATTTAGCGCCTATTCCGACTTCCGAGTACAGTACGTAGTGCTTATTTCCGCCGCTGATGCACAGGCAGGGCGCTGCGATCGTGTGCCCAGCATCCCCTAAGCATCACGCCCACTCAGTTGAAACTACACAAGTGTTCAGACGTACTTGCGGTGTTATGAACTTTGTTGTTTTATCTTGCATCCGTAATCCAATATGGTTGGTGAAAAGCGAAAAGCTTCTAGTGAAAGTGGAAATGTGAAAAAGCGGCAAGCCATCTCATTTGAAAAGAAGGTGGCGATAATAAAGAAACTTGATGCTGGTGAGAAGATGGTGAATGTGGCACGCGCGTACAACGTGAACCGTTCGACGATCGGTACAATCACACATACAGTACATTCACACTAGGGGTGGGTATGGGCAAAGAAGTCACGATTCAATTCGAATCACGATTCATATGCCACGATGCGATACTATCACGATGCATCACGATACTTGAATTATTGCGATTAATTGCAATATATTCGACATACTTCAGTGAAAATGTACCAAAAAAAAGAGGATAACTTAAATATCAGTGGCTGTGTATCTGGGTAGTGTCTTCAATTGATACATAACTCTGAGCAACTCAATTCAGAACTGAATTTATTGAATAGCAAAAACAAATAAACCAAACCTATAACAAAAAGGCTGCCATCCTTCCTGCCATACTGCCTGATGTCCATTGCTTTGCTGGAAATCAGTTCAACACAATTGAATTGTGAATGCTTTTATCCATTTCCGATGACAACTGCATTTACCAACGATAGATTTATTTATTCATTAATTTATGTATTAATATGTATTTATTTATTACTTATTGAAATTCTCCTTTTATCATTACTTGAATTTCTCCCTTTATCATTACTTATTTATGCTTTTAAACATTAAATATGAATTTATATTGTTAAATTACACTTTAATAGTGTTGTTGTTAATGTTACCTGTAATGCCCACTTGGTCCTGATGGCTTCTGCAGTTACTCCAGTGTAAACATCTTAACTCTCGTCCTCGGAAAGGAAAGGTCTTATACAGAGCCTCTTTTTCACTCAAATACCTCTTGTTAAGATCCTGGCACATTGTGGTTTTAATTTCCCTTGTCAAGGTGGAATCAGTCGGATTGTCTTGGCGCTCGTGGACGAGTTGAGCACGGAGTAGCGCTACAATAGACGGCGTTGGACTGGTCTCCTCTGATATTGCGAGTGTAGCTACTTTCATAGGTTTCATTGCAGCGACGACCTCCTCAGCAGCCGTTATGTCACACTCGGTAAGGGTGCAGATGTCCTCAGACTTCCTTATTTCGGCAGACAGGAGGGCATTGGGCACGCACAGCGCAGCGTGAACGCACATGTTGCTCTAAAAACCGCTCCAGCATGTAAACACAGCCCGCCGCCGGAAATGCCGTTGGCGTGAAGGCAGCGGCATTTCCGCATTTCCGTTTTTTAAATTAATAATCGATATTTGGCATTAAGAATCGATGCAGTATATTGTGAAAGTTAGCATCGCGATGCATCGTCATGACGATTATTTTGCACACGCCTAATTCACACACACACACACTCTTGCTCGCTGGCTGGCTTGCTCGCTCTCTCTCTCAGCTGTGTCTACTGCGTCTGCCTCTGTGTCTCTCTCTCCTTTTTATCTCATCAGTTTTCCATATTTTTAAAAAGCATATTGTTTTGTTACTATTTAGTGTTATTTAAATGCAGTACAAATCCATATAGATTACTTATACAAGCCTTAAACATGCATTCCCTTCTAAAGAATGCCCTATAATGACTTATGAACAAATTCAGCAAACGAACAACCGTTCAGAACGTAACTCGTTCGTAGGTTGAGGAGCGTCTGTACTTTCAATACTGCAGCCTTCTCAATTTGCTCAAGGAACACACAAGGAACTATAATTTTAATGAGACAAGGAAATGTAAAACTATTGTGGTGAAATTAAATCATTAAGTAACCATGGTGACAGATATAGCACACATAAAGAATGTTGTTTCCCATGTGATCTGTGTTAGGCACACTGTGTATGTTTTCTGGTGGAGGGTCACCTGCTTGTTTCTTTGGATACATCACTACTCTGCCTGAAATGTACCTTACATTTATTCAATTACACATGGTTTTATAGCTGAAAATTACATTACAGGCATTCTGACTGTGAGCGGGGTTGCCTTTCCACAGATCTGACCTATAACTTGGTCTGGTTTGGTCTTCATGAAGATGGAAAAGTTTAATACCATTCTGAGAAACATTCCAGAGAACGCAGAAACATTTTCGTGGAGAAAAGCATTTGAAGGACCCTCCACCAGAAAGTTACACAATGCACTTTTAATGTACACTTCATCCATCCATCAATGCCAGTGGCTAACCTGTCAGGAGCAGATGGACCCATCTCCAGATTTTGACTTGGACTTGGTCAGGACTACCGTAGCTGGTGGATTTCACCTATTGTGCATGTTTTGGATGGATTTGGGAAACCACAGTGCTTGGAGGAAACTTACCCAGACACAGGGAAAAGAAAAGCCTGACTGGCCTGAGAATTGAACCCAGAACCTTTTAGGTGTGAGATGAGAGCACTCGCCACATAGCAATAGTGTAAGATAGGGAAGTGCTCTATATTCTGTGGAAGTAGAAACAAAAATAGTGATGTTTACCATTTGGTGATTTGTTTACACAAGCAGCCCATTTGCATGTTATTTTTTATTCAGTAACTTGGAGTTGGAGTTGAGATAAACAGTTCATTCAAAGTCACAGTACTCCAGTATATCTCATTTTGGGAGCAACTTGGAGTTCACAAGGTCAGGTTTGTTGACAGCCACTCTCTGGGAAGCCCTTCACATTCACTTTGCTTTTGTGGATTGTCATGCATTTGCTATGTAAGCAAGCATTATTCCCCCTGCATATTGTTGTTGGTGCCACACAGGAGAAGCTCACAGTGTCCCACTTCACACTGGCAGCCCAGACAAATCAGAGTACACACGAGGATAGAGAAAATTGTTTTTATTGTTTTCAAATCTAAATATTTGGATTAAATAATTGTGGAATCAGCAGGACTATGCACGTTAAATGACTTTTAATCAAGGTCAAGAGTCAGTCATGTGTAATGGTCAATGATTGTGTCTTTGTAATATGGAGGCCGAGAGTCAGTGCTCTGTCAGGAAAGACCGGTTTGGAGTAGAGTGAAGCCGCCATTGTTTATGTTGAGGAAAACTATTGAAAGCCATGGTTATTACTTTTTAATGAGCCAAAATAAAATGGGAGCATTCATTATTTTTGTCTTTATTTTTTAATAATGCTGCTATTGGGATAAAATATATTTTGGCAGGTGTTTGGGGGTCTTTTTAGTCTATATTAAAGGTCCCATGGCATGAAATTTTCACTTTCTGAGGTTTTTGAATGTTAATGTGAGCTCCCCTACCCTGTTTAGGGTAGGGGTTTACACATTAGACGAAATGTGCGGTCCTTTTCTGCATTTGAAAAAAAGACAGCTCAAACGGGCGATTCTGAACAAGGAAACTATGTGACGTCACATTGAAGAAAAAATTCAAATACAGTTCCACCTCCCGTCTGGATAGCTAAGATTAAGATTAAGCCTTTATTGGTCTCACACACAGTGGCACCCAGTGACACACAGGAGAAATTTGACTTCTGCATTTGACCCATCCTTTTCAGGAGCAGTGAGCAGCCAGTCATTCGGCGCCCGGGGGGCACTACTGTGAAGGGTCTTGCCCAAGGACCCACACTGGTTAGCTCACTCCCGGGGGGGATTTGAACCCACAACCCCCGGGGGGAAAGTCAGTGACTTACCAGTTGAGCTAACCAGCCGGTCTACCCACCGTCACGGCCAAAGTTTGGACCGCGAACGACCTATGCAATGCGAAATGCGTTTTTTTATTTGCCTGGAGGCACGTGAGAGTGTTTCCAGGCTCGGATGTCCTTTATCCGAGCCTCTGGACATCTGAAACGGCAGTGGTTTAATTTTATTTTCTGTGAAAATGTGTTTTTTTCATTGAAACACCTCTCCTTTCTTCCTTCGCGCATAAAACGCGGAAGTGGAGCCAGCGCACCGCTAAAACGAGGAAACAGCGGAGAGATTGGCCCCCCCACCCGCTGCACTGGCCTGTCTCTGTCCTCCTCATTTGCATTCAAGCAACAACGCCCATAATGAGGTGTTCAAGATCCCATGACATGGTACTTCTTGATGCTTTTGTATGGCTCCTTAATGGTTCCCTAATGGTTCCCTAATACTGTAACTCGGACGTGCCTCCAGGCAAATAAAAAAACGCATTTCGCATTGCCTAGCGCATTCGCAGTCCAAACTCTCTGGGCGTGATTTACAGAGACGCTGAGTTCAGACAGACGGGGGTGGAACTGCATTTGCATTTCTTTTTTCGATCTGACGTCAACAAGGTGCCTTGTTCAAAATCGCCCGATTGAGCTCTGATTTTTTCTAACGCAGAAAAGGATCGCAAATGCTCAGTTTAGACATTTCACAACTTTTAACCATGGGGGGGGCTAAACAGGGTAGGGGAGCTCACATTAACGTTCAAAAACCTCAGAAAGTGAAAATTTCATGCCATGGGACCTTTCAGAGACATTTTTTGACCCTACCTGTGTTCATGGGTCTTTCTCATGCACTTGATTTTGATTTTCTCATGAGTCTTGATTTTGAAGGATTCATTTACAGTATTAGGGAACCATTAAGGAGCCATATAAAAGCATCAAGAAGTACCATGTCATGGGACCTTTAATGATTAACGTTGTTAAAATGGTAATTTATATGATTTTAGTGTTTTATTAGTTAGAATTATTCAGATTAAGCATTACAGATTTGTTTGTCTGTAAAAATGTTAATGTAGTTAAAGGCTCTGTACGGGATTTTCAGTCTTAAAAATAAAAAACAGAACTGGTTAATTTTAAACTGTTTGCAGTGGTCAAGTTATTCCGCACTTACCTCATGCATTCAGAACATCCTAAAGATTCACAGCTGTTTATAAGAGCTGTTCACAACCCTCAGAGACCAGAGTGGAGTTTTGCCTTCAAAGTAAAGCGAACTACTAGCATGCTAACCACATACTTCCTGATTCTACAACAATAACAGGCTTTATAATTGGATGCAGACAGCTCACTGTGGACTTGTTTGGATCTTAGAGCTCCTTATACAATATATCTGTACTGGGACAAAAATTTTCATGACAAAAGCTTTGGCACAGGGCCTTTCATTTGCGCTGAGAGAGAAGGCATTGAACTTTTTGCCAGTTTTTGTTTCATGTGGATACGTCAAGTAATTAGAGATTGCATTCTACAGTCTGAAATAGTCAATTTTCCAGCTCCACACTTTTCAACTATAACATCATCTGACTGCGTTCTATTGTGGGGGCTTGTGTTGCAGACAGAAGATTGAAGACTTGGAGGCGGAGAGACAGCGCTTGGAGCAGCACAATGGAGAGCTGGAGATGAGACTAGAGAGAAACACTCTGCAGGTGGGTTCCCCTTTTCCTCCTCCCTCTCCTCCTCCACCTCCTGCTCTTCCTCTTCCTCCGCTAGGGCTGATGGATCTCTGGGTCCTCTACTAAAAGCAAACAATTTGATAACCCCGCGAGCGCTAGGACAGTTCCCATTCACTCACAAAGACCTGTCCACTAACCCAAATGCTACAAAAGCACTCAGCTGCCATGCCAACAAAGTCCAGTGTAAAAAAAGGTGTTCTGACCACTAAAAATGTGTTCAAAAGAGCTTTAACTTGTTCCTAATAATTCAGCATTTGGAATTCATGGTGAGTTAGTCAAGAACCAAATAATTTCCCTTCTGGATCCATAAAGTTTGTCTAAGTCCAGTTAGTCTGATTATAATTGATGTAAAATTGCGATAATTGGATTTTAAAGGGGCACATTGCATCAGGCTTGTGAAGTTGTAGTGTATTGTTTTGTATCATGCTTTTGTATATTTATGGAGAATTGTCGTGTGGGAGCGTGGTTGACGTAGGCTCATGGGCAGAGCCTTGTGCAGAGTCTTACAGCTAACCTTAAGGAGGTTCAAACATGCATGGATGACACATAATATCTGATCAGCCAGGTTTATGATGAGGGAGGAACACTTACACATGATAGAAAGCTAAAACAAAAGTGGATTTTGCATAATAACCCCTCTTTAATGTATTGTGATTGCGAATTACTTTTGAAGTACAGTGGTCCCTCGCTCTATCGCGGTTCACTTTTCGCGGCCTCGCTATTTCGCGGATTTTTTATTTATTTATTTTATTTTTTTATAGTGTATGAACATTGTGTTGTGCGTCCTGATTGTCTTCTCCTCCGTGTCTCCTGTACAGTACAGAATGTGTTCAGTTTGACACATTTATATAGATGTTATAAAGGGGACCCGGGGGGGCTCCGGGAGTCCCGCTGGATGCACGAGGAGCCGAGACATGAGTCACTGGATCTGTAGGAAGTCCAGACCGGGACTAAGACATGAGGACCAGACCGGGACCAGACCGGAACTAGACCGGAACTAGACCGGAACTAGACCAGAACTAGACCAGGACTAGACCACGACTAAACGTGGACCAAACCAGGTCTAAACCAGATCTAAACCAGGACTAAACCAGGACTAAACCAGGACTAAACCAGGACTAAACCAGGACTAAACCAGGACTAAACCTGGACTAAACCAGGACTAAACCAGGACTAAACCAGGACTAGACCAGAACTAGACCAGGTCTAAACCTGGACTAAACCAGGACTAGACCAGGTCTAAACCAGGATTAAACCACCGCATGCGGCTCTTTGTCTTGTTTCGTGCAGCTCTTGTGCGTGTTCGCTTCGACTGCGTCGTTGGACGCGGTCCCGAGGGGGAGGCACGGTCCAGGCGCTGCCGGCCTCGGTCTGGTGCTCGCAGCCCCGGGTGGGTGCCGGTCATGCTGCTCAAGGATTTGACCACGATAAGCGGGTGCACGTGTCCATGCGCACACTTCTCTGGTCCCAGGACTAGACCAGGTCTAAACCGCCGCATGCAGCTCTTTGCCTTGTTTCGTGACCATGCTCATCGTGACTACGGTCTGAGAAAAGTGTATAATGTGTGTGGTGAGGCGTTTACAGCCTTAAAACATGTATAATAATTGTAAAATATAAAGTTGTCCTACTTCGCAGATTTCACTTATTACGGGTTATTTCTGGAACATAACCCCCATGATCAACGAGGGCTTACTGTGCATGTTTAAAAGATAGTGAGTGTGCATTGTAAACAACTCCAGGAGCATTAAGAGAAGATGGAAATTTTAACGATGGAAATTAACAAAAAATCCCATGTATCCCATGTAAGCACTTTTTTTCCCACTTCGTCTTCAAGGCACTTTACAACAAGGAACAACTCACCCATTCACATACCAGTGTACGCAGACACTAGGGGCAAGGGGGATTAAGTGTCTTGCCCAAAAACACAGCAACAACAACAACAACATTCATCCGTGGGAGCTGGAATCACATCAACCAACTTGTGAGTCAGTGGGTCTGACCACTCAACCAATGATTATGTTGAATCGCCAGCCTTCGGATCAGTGGACAAACACTCCACCGAATGAGCTACTATTGCCTTGTGTTTTGTTTGTAGACGTACAGGTTCAAGATGACACCAGCTCATTTTGTAATTTAGATTTTATTTGGATTTTCTGCACTGTGACGCCCCTACACTGTGCCACTGAGCCGTGTTTGTCTGCTCTGGGTGAAAAGTTGTATCACTTTTTGAGGCTGTACTAAAAGAAAATCTCTTAAAGCTTGTTTCACACTGGAGAATTTTTAAATCTTCGCTTTTTAAGACTTGTGACATTTTGTAGTGATTTGTCTCATACTCACTTGAGGAACAGCTGCACCACACACCTATCGCTTTCAGGAACGATTTTCTACCAGTGTCACATGATCAAACAAGCGGCTCTAATGAAAACAAATACGTGAGCATGCGTGCTCTCCATGCTTTTAGTCACAGGAAAAATGAAACTAAACAATGAAATGTGCACTTTCAAGGTTGCAGTTTGTTTGTTTTAGTTATGTTTATCAAGGACATCACAATCATATTAAACAAGCCAGACAAAATTGGTTACATACAGATAAGAAATATACAGCATTATTACATTTCCAGAGCATTTTTGGTTGGAAACATACACTAATTTTAATTTAAAATGTGTTACTCTTTGTTTCCCATTTTAAATCAGCTAAGCAGTTCCACAGTCCAGTC
This sequence comes from Paratrypauchen microcephalus, assembly GCA_036785185.1. Taxonomy (NCBI): domain Eukaryota; kingdom Metazoa; phylum Chordata; class Actinopteri; order Gobiiformes; family Gobiidae; genus Paratrypauchen; species Paratrypauchen microcephalus. The sequence goes on from JAVJIX010000033.1 coordinate 6,649,106, forward strand.
CCTTTGGCAGAGAAGGAGCTGTCACTGTACACTGGGACAACACAATTAGCTCTTGCAATAGCTCTGTGTGTACAGTTTATGGTCCTGGCAAATTCTGAATTCACTGGTATTCAGCAGTTAACCAGCTAGTTTTGAAATACTACAGACTTTTTACACCAATGCAACAGGCTTTCTACACCTTCCTATGTCGTTGTGTGTATAGACTTCACCTGCTGGTTTATGGTTTATGTAGACTGGCTTTATTACTGAGATATTAATTACGAATCAGGCCAGACTATGCATTATGAACATTTAGCAAAACATTGTATTACTAAATTTCCACCTGCTCTCTCCACCTCAGCTTTAAACCATCGGCTACAGAGAATGCCATGAAGGCTGAATTAAAGGAAAAGTAACGTTTTTTACAATTTGAGCCTTATTTCGGTAATGAAACAAGTTGTTTTACTCACCCATATCACTTTGGTGTCATATGGAGCATTTCCGGAGATGTTTTAGATTAGCGTTAGGCTAACGCCGTTAGCCTAGTGCGACTTATAGCCATAGCTCGGGGCATTCTCCGAGCATGTAATATGCCCCGTGCAGGCTCCAAATAACACAAACTTTAGCACTTTTCAAATCATAGAAGCTCGATGTCTTTAGTCTACGATTTCGTTTGGTCAAAAGTGGCCTGTAATCCGAGATTTAGCCATAGTTTCGAGTAGATGAGGATGCCAGTGCCCATGCGCACTGGCGTCTACCAAATGTAGAACGTGACACAACGGATTATTAAATGAAAATCATTTTATTTCATCTCCTTAATTTGAAAATTTAATTCTCAAGCATTTTCTCTCTTTTCTTTAACTCAAATTTACTCAAATTAGAATAAAAAAATTCAAAAGAATCTGCCCCTGTGCCCTGGCAGCGACACTGCCGAGTACCCCCTACAGTACCCCTGGTTGGGAAACATCGTTCTACTGTATAGTGTTAACCACAATCACTGGATACAAAGAGACTGTGGAATAACGTATGGTAACTAGGTCAGTGTCCAAACACAACAAACGTGTCAATCAAACGGGAGTTGTCCTCAGGGGAAAGAAGGCACCTGATTGGATTGTTTTTTAAAGGTCCCATGGCATGAAATTTTCACTTTCTGAGGTTTTTGAACATTAATGTGAGCTCCCCTACCCTGTTTAGCCCCCCCCCTGGTTAAAAGTTGCGAAATGTCTAAACTGAGCATTTGCAATCCTTTTCTGCGTTACAAAAAATTGGAGCTCAAACGGGCGATTTTGAACAAGGCACCTTATTGACGTCAGATCGAAAAAATAAATGCAAATGCAGTTCCACCCCCGTCTGTCTCTTCTCGGCGTCTCTGTAAATCACGCCCAGAGGGTTTGGACCGCGAATGCGCTAGGCAATGCGAAATGCGTTTTTTTATTTGCCTGGAGGCACGTCCGAGTGTTTCTAGGCTCGGAAGTCCTTTACCCGACCCTCTGGACCTTTGAACAGCAGTGGTTTAATTTTATTTTCTGTGGAAATGTGTTAATTTTTCAATGGAATGCTTCAAATCTCTTCTCCACGCAAAAACACGGAAATGGATCATCTGAGAGTTAGAGCGGAGAGCGGAGAGTTTGGCCACGCCCCCACCCTCTACTATAGGCCAGCTCTTTTCTCCTCATTTGCATTCAAGCAACAACGCCCAGAATAAAGTGTTTGAGAGAGATATTTATGACTCTTTCTCATCTTATCTCTGTTTCTCATGCACTGAGTGTTGATTTTGAAGAAGGATTCATTTACAGTATTAGGGAACCATTAAGGAGCCATATAAAAGCATCAAGAAGTACCATGTCATGGGATCTTTAATGTCCATATCTTTCGGTATGGACAAAATAGCCAAATGAAAAACACCAGCATCATGTAGAGCGGGTTAAATTGAAAATTTTTAGTCCAAAATAACAAAGCTGGCAGCAGCAGTTGGAGCGAGAGGCGCCACAGTTTTTCAAATAGAAAGTGAACTGAAACCACTTTGGGCAAATCCAGATCTTTGTTTATTTTTTATACATAGGTATATCCGTCTGGTGCCCACTCCCTCTTTTACACCTTGAGCTCATGCAAGCAGATTTGTTCAGTAAAGCATGCGAAACAAAGGACCTCACTGGCCACCCATTTTCAACAAAATGACATTTCTCTCACCTCAGACGAAAACATGAAAACAGAGTTTAGTGCGTCCCTTATTGATTATGCCTTGTTTCAGTCCCCTGTGATATTCTTTTTCCTTGTAAGCAGCCATATTTGTTTTGATACTGATAGGTGTGTGTCCCTGATTGATTGGCTAATCCACCTGTCAGTCACACCCATCTGTACTCAGAGATCTTTGTCCAGTTTTGGACATAGGCTGCCTTAGATCCAGAATATACAGTATGATTAAGATCAAGCTCACATTATGCTTAGGTGGATTAAAGTTACATTTATAATGGACTTTTTGGGGAAATATGTCCTCACATTTGACCTGTCCCTCAATAGCTGGAGTACTTTGCAGGTTTTAAACCATTTTAGAATAATCCAACTCATCTCTTGTTGCTTAGACAAATATTACTGTAACATTTGCAGGATACATATTTCTCAATTTGAGCGTGAACTGGGGTAAAAATGTCTTGCCCAGCGTCACGACGACAGCTTGTGCCTCATGCACAATTTGAACTGGTGAACTGCTCAGAGATCAAACTCTTTTTGACAGCCCCACACTCATACACTAAGGAAATACAGTAGACTCAATGCACACATGTTCTATTTACTCCGGACTTGTACACCATGTTTTCAGAAGGTAAAATTTTAATGCAACAAAATACTAAAAAAGGACATGTCCTTTAAAGCCCCAGTGTGTAGGATTCGTGGCGCATAGGTGGATGGTGCTATTGCACTTTCTGTTTTAGCTACGGCAGACCTCGAGGGTCACCCGGGCGCGCCGTAACGCGGACAGCTCTCGTACCCGCGCACGAGCCGCGCGCCGCTACTGTATAAATAAAACGCGGTCCCGTTTTTTTTTTTCTTTTCTCATGAAAACACACATTCCCGATCGTGTACCATGACACTCTACACATCAAATGAAACCTTACAGTCTCCTCTTTTTGACTATGCAATTCATTTCCCTGCACAACAATCACTCCCCGAGCACATGGGGCTTTTATACGGAAAAGCACAAAACGAGGTTAGCTTACCTTAGAATGCTTTGCACAGGTCAAACTCTGTATTTCACCATAAACTTGCTCTCAATTTGTCCATAAGGATCCAGCGAATAAAATCCAGTAAAACAATTTAGTCCAAAACACGTGTTAGATCCATTACGACGTCTGATCCGGCAGCATGCTTGTGTTGTTTACTCAAAACCACGAGCCTTGCCGAAGGCGGAGCCTGTCCTTCTGCGGCTCTCGTATTCAAAATGGCTGCCTCTGCATGGGGAAGATCCCCCTTTTATGTGACTATATCTAAGTCCAAAAGAATACTTTGATTTCATGATGGAAGTGAAAAGGCTTGGAAAACAATGTATTTTTGAATGGGTATCTTCAATTTCAGTAATTAACGGGTAAAAATCTTACACACTGTCCCTTTAAAGAACACATATTCATTATCTCTTTTAAAAATGTTTTGATCATCCTAGCATCAGTATTTTACCCGTTCAACTTCTTATAATGTCTGCATTTGGAAAATATATTTATAAACTACACTTCTGTTTCCAGTGAGGCATTTAGGCTTTGGAGCTCAGTCAACATAAAACTGGAAGCATGCAGGACGTGCCACTTCCACAAAGTTTCACAGTGTTGCTTTAGATTCATTGTGGCAAGATAAAAAAAAAAAACACAAAAGTAAGTATGATGTATGAGGTTGAAATGATGGTTTGTGAGTTTTTTAAGCGTATGCACAGCACAGACCTGCTCTGTCTGAGTTTGATGGACCTGCTGTAGTTTGAGCTTTTAATGCAGCTGTGCATTGAGCCAGAGCAACATGGGGCCCCGTGAAGCCGGCATCAATGCTTCACATGGCTAAGCTAATGAACAGGCTTTTAGTGCTGTGAGCGGGACCAGCTTAATTTTGCATTTCAACTGGGAAACTTTTATACAGTTATACAAGGCTAAAAGAAAGAATACATAAAATTTCAAATGACCTGATTAACTAATACATAGCAAACACTGTTGCATTAACCAGTATTGTGATAATCTATACATCAAATAAGCAATCTTAGAAATGTGCTCTTCTGTATTTAAAATGTCATATTTTGGTCATCTGTTTTAATCCAGATTTTTTTAGTCCTTATTTTGCAGTGGTCAAGTTAAATTTTGAGAAAGTATTATAATACATGATGACTGTAATTTAAAGCCAAAATAGTCAAAAATATTAAAGCCTTCGTGTGAGATTAGAATTTAGCATTGCTCTAGTCAAATCCCCAAAGAACATTAGTTGTTTTTTGATACGTGCCTCTGTAGGCATTGTCCAATAACGATTTTCTTTTCATAAACCACCTCTGTAGCTTCAACTCCCTTCTATTTCCATTGTAATTCACGAAACGGTAGATTTAAAGGTGCACTGTGTTTTTCTGGTCTGCATATATACATTAGCTATATACATTAGCTGGAATGGTCCAAAGTTGGCATTGAACTTCTCTATCTTGTTTTTATCCAATTGGAGGAAAAGAATACATTCTTACTATGAGTGGTTGCTTTCCATAGATCTGATGTGTAACGTGGCCTGCTTGTCTCCATTGATATAGACAGGTTGTGGAGACGAGCAAGATGAAGCACTGAAGACAAACTGATGACACATGGGCCTGCATAGACTAGGACAGTGCCGAGCGAAATATTTATTGTGGAATTTTTCAATATTGGGCTGATGGAAAATATACCACAAATCACAAAATTAGCTCTTGTATATAATGCATCTCTAAATTTGACTCAGAGTACTGTATATGAAGATTGAGTGAGTTGGGTCACCGATAAACCTCCCAACGGTCTGATGGATGTGATTTACAGGTGGATTAGCCAATCAGTGACAAATACAACTGCTTAGGAGGAAAAAAGGACAAAAATATCACAGAGGACTGAAAAACAGCTTTCTGTAGAATCAAAGAGCGAAACACTAAACTCTTAATCTGAGATGAGAGAAATGTGATGTTCAAAATGATGGGTGACCAATGAGCACCTTTTTCATATGCGTCACTGAAATGAACAAATCTGATTGGACATTGAACATGGCTGGACACATGGCTGAAGAAGTGGTTAGTGATATCCCTCTGTATAAGATAAGACTATTGATCTCACACAGGAGAAATTTACTTGCCACAGTAGCTCCAGGCAGGGACAGTTTGAACAAGAAAGAAAAGTGCATGCAGGCAAGAATGGAATAAAATAAGTAATAATAATAAAACAGTAACTAGGAGGTATGGAAAAAAAATATTGCACGTTTGGCCTATATAGTAGAATTATACAGTCTGATGGCGGTGGGGATGAAGGATCTGCGGTAGTGCTCCTTCTTGCACTGGGGGTGCCTCAGTCGGCTCCTGAAGGAGCTGCTCAGCTCCTCTATAGTCCGGTGCAGAGGGTGAGAGGTGTCGTCCATGATGGACGTGAATTTGGCCAGCACCCTCCTCTCAGCCACCTGGTGCGGGGTTGGGTCCGTGTGAGGGGAAGGGGATCCGGCTACTGGCCCGGGGAGGTGTGAAGAAGAGGAGGGGGGAGTCTGCAGAGGGGTAGGGGGGCGAATCAAATCTGTTAAAGTAACAGTTTAGTTTGTCTGCCCAGCACTGACCACCATCAGCTGTCCCTCTGTCACTTTGTCCAAAACCAGACATGTTCCTCAGTCCTCTCCACACGCCCCGTACGTTGTTCTGGGCCAGCTGCATCTCCATCCTCCTCCCATAGTCCTTTTTGGCCCGTCGGATCCTCCACTGGAGCTCCCTCTGGAAGGAAGTTGAAAGCCCTTTTCTTCTGGTTCAGGAGGGCTTTAAGCTCAGGAGTGACCCAGGGGTGGTTGTTGGAGAAACACCGTACCCTCCTGGTTGGTACGGTGTTCACCACGCAGAAGTTGATGTAGTCCGTGATGCAATGGGTCAGGCCGTTGATGTCGTCTCCATAAGAGCCGCTGAACATGTCCCAGTCTGTGTTCTGGAAACAGTCCCTCAGACTCTCACAGGCCTCCTGAGTCTAAAGCTTCACAGGCCGCTTCTGCACAGGTCCTCTTCTCACCCTGGGTGTGTATTCCGGGACCAGGTAAACCAGACAGTGATCTGAGTGTCCGAGCGGGGGGAGGGGGGCGGAGGTGTAGGCGTCTTTGACGTTTGCATAAAACAAGTCCAGAGTCTTATTGTCTCTCGTGGGGCACGTGACGTATTGTGTGAAAGTGGGAAGAGTCGTTGAGAGTGATGTGTGGTTAAAGTCTCCAGTGATGAGAAAGACAGCGCGCGAATGACGTGTCTACATTTCATTCACAACGCTATGGAGCTGCTCGCATGCTGCCACTCCATCCGCCGATGGAGGAATGTACACACAAAACACAATCACTTGTGAGAATTCCCTTGGCAGATAGAACGGCTTCATTCTCACAGCCAGCAGTTCAGTGGCCCGGGAGCACAGCTGATGTTTCACGTGTACGTTCCCGGGATGACACCAGTGTTGATTAATCAAAAAAAACAGTCCACCTCCTCGTTTTTTCCCGCTCTCCATTACAGTTCGGTCCGCACTAGGGATGTCAACAATTAATCGACTTACGATTAATTGTCGATCAAGACGTTGGTCGAACAAAATGCATTAATTGTAATTAATCGCGAAACGCGGACACGCGCACCCGCGTGTTCACGAAACAAGGCAACCGCGCTGCGTCAAGCTCGACTCACAGCTGGCCGCAGGCGCCAACGGCACTGCCGGGGCTGCTGAGCACGAGATCGAACCGCGGCGCCCGGAATGCGTAGTCTCAGCCCTAGCCACAAACCAGCCGCAGGAAACCAGCAGCGGCACGTGGTGGTTTAATCCTGGTTTAGTCCAGGTCTAGACCTGGTCTAGACCTGGTTTAGTTCTGGTCTAGACCTGGTTTAGTCCACGTTTAGTCCTGGTCTAGTCTCTTTGCCAATCAGGACACAGAACACAATGTTACACTATAAAAAAAATGTTACACTATTAAAAAAAAAATGAAAAAAAAAAAAACGCGATAGAGCGAGGGATTACTGTATTTTGTTATTCAGCATCAATACATTTGTCTGCTTTTTACTAAGGAATAATTAATTGAGGAATATACAATATAATAATACTATGATATATTTATGACTCAGTGTTATGTTACTATAGCTTATATTCTTAAAGACCCTATTGAAACACTCAAATTCAGGTGAAAAACGTCGCTTATCAGTTAATTGTTAATCGATCGATAAGGTCAATCAACTATCAATTAATGAATTAATTGATAATTTGCATCCCTAGTCCGCACGCCTCATAATAAATTCGTCCAGTGAGATTACATTGTCCAGTATATTCCCATTCAGCCACGTTTCGGTGAAGCACATCAGGCTGCAGTCCCGGTATTGCCTCTGATGTTGGGTCAGCGTGGTCAGCTCCTCCGTCTTGTTGGAGATGGAGCACACGTTTCCCGTAATTATCATGGTAAGCCTAGAATCGGTAAATACGGTCTCCGTTTCTTGCGTCCACCCCTGCAGCCTCTCCTCTTTCTCCGTATCTCAGAGTAATACAGAGAAAGATATTATTCTGTATTTGCAAGACAATCTTTAAATGCTACTAATATGGACGATACAAATCTCTCCCTCCTCCGTCCTTTACCTTCCCTGCAGGAGCCCTGTCATGACACGCCCTAGCCTAGCACTCTACAGCCATTACTCTGCAGGCATCTCCAGCTCCACGCCTTCTGGAGCATGACCGCCAGTCTCCAGCCCATTTCAGAGCCCCCATGTGCATCCTTGAGAGTGTGAGAGCTCCCTGGCCTGGTCACTCCTCATACCCGTTAATTTTCATGATCTCGTCATGGTTTACAGTTCCAGCGTGGAGAGCTGCAAGGACAGACGATTAAGAAATAAAAAGAGTTTGGAGATGGGTGTAAAAGTGTAAGATAAATTCTAATTGGGATTTTTATTGTCTCTGTATGGCGGTGTGAAGATGGCAGACAGTCAGACAGAAAGGAGAAAATGGACTGCCACTTGGAGTAGGGGTAGGTATTGTCAAAGAAGTCACGATTCAATTCGAATCACGATTCATATGCCACGATGCGATACTATCACGATGCATCACGATACTTGAATTATTGCGATGCATTGCAATATATTCGACATACTTCATTGAAAATGTACCCAAAAAAAAGAGGATAACTTAAATATCAGTGGCTGTGTATCTGGGTAGTGTCTTCAATTGATACAGAACTCTGAGCAACTCAATTCATAACTGAATTTATTGAATAACAAACCAAACCAATAACAAAAAAAGTGCATAGGATTTTTTCTAAAACATTTTGGAGGTAGCTACCATCATAACAAAGAAAAAATTGCATAGGATTTATTTAAAAATATATTTATTTATTTATTAATATTAAATATTAAATTATTAAAGATCCCATGACATGGTACTTCTTGATGCTTTTATATGGCTCCTTAATGGTTCCCTAATACTGTAAATGAATCCTTCTTCAAAATCAACACTTAGTGCATGAGAAAGACACGTACAGAGTCAGAGTCAAAAAATAACTCTCTGAACGACTCATTCTGGGCCTTGTTGCTTGAATGCAAATGAGAAGGACGCAGATTGGTTAGAGGAGCGGGTGGGGGTGGGGGGCAAATGCGCCGCTGGTTCCTTGTTTTAGCGGTGCGCTGTGCCTGGCCCCACTTCCGCGTGTGTAAGCGCGAAGGAGGAAAGGACAGCCTTTTCAATGAAAAAAAAAACACATTTTCACAGAAAATAAAATTAAACCACTGCTGTTTCAGAGGTCCAGAGGGTCGGGTAAAGGACTTCCGAGTCTAGAAACACTCGCATGTGCCTCCAGGCAAATAAAAAAACGCATTTCGCGTTGCGTAGCTCCTCCGCAGTCCAAATTCTCTGGGCGTGATTTCCAGAGACAGGGGGTGGAGATCCAGACGGTGGTGGAACAGAATTTACATTTCTTTTTTCGATCTGACGTCAATAAGGTGCCTTGTCCAGAATCGCCCGTTTGAGCTGTGTTTTTTTCAAACGCAGAAAAGGATCGCAAATGCTCAGTTTAGACATTTCGCAACTTTTAGCCATTGGGGGGGCCTAAACAGGGTAGGGGAGCTCAAAAACCTCAGAAAGTGGAAATTTCATGCCATTGGACCTTTAAATATTAAATTATTAATGAATAATAATCTATTTTTGGCATCAAGAATCAATGCAATATATTGTGAAAGTTAGTATCGCGATGCATTGTCATGACGATTATTTTGCACACCCCTAACTTGGAGGCATTCCAGACCTGGGTTGTCAAAAATTTTGATTACAGTAGTATCTGAAAATCAGATACTACTGTAATCAGTCATCATAATTTTCAAGTCATCAACCGTTAGAGTACAATTCAAATGTTATTGAACAATCCTCCCAATGATAACGTTTTTTGTTTTTTGTTTTTTTGAATAAAATCTTAAAATGCACTGTTTCAAATTATTATGCACAACAGAGTTTCAAACCATGTTATTGCTGTTGAGAACTAAAAATGGTAAGCATTAGCATATTACTGAAATCATAAGTTATTTCAATCAAAACATCTTAACAGGTCAAGTTACATTTGAACATAGGTCCTCTTATTTGACAGGAGCTTCACAATTCTTGCATCCAATGAATTTGTGAGTTTGTGGAGAGTTTCTGCTTGAATTTATTTGCAGGATGTCAGAATAGCCTCCCAGAGCTGCTGTTTGGATGTAAATTGCCTCCTGCCCTCATAGATTTTTCACTTGAGGAGCTCCAAAGGTTCTCAATAGGGTTGAGGTCAGGAGAGGATGGGTCTTCTTTTATGCCCATAGCAGCCAATGTGAGAAGAATCCCTCAGTCATCCAGGTAGAATCCATGGCAAAAGGAGAAATTCAGTTTGTCAACTGGACAAAGTTTGCCATAGCAGCCAATGATGCAGAGGTATTCCTTGCAACACACACCTTCAGCTCTCTCCCCATGATTCTGGACCCCAAAACTTGACCCCACCACCTCCTTGCTGACGTCACAGCCTTGTTGGGACATGGTGGCCGTCCACCAACCATCCACCACTACATCCATCTGGACCATCTAGGGCACTCATCAGTGAACAAAACTGTTTGAAAATGAGTCTATTTCTGGACCCGCTGGAGTTGTTTCTGCTTGTGAGGTTTTCATATCTTGTCCAAGGTAATCAACTATTTGACGCTTTTCGGCAATTAAGAGATCCTTTTCTTTCCCATATTGCTTGATAATGGTGCTCTGCTTAATAATGTGGAACGTCCTTCTCAAGTAGTTTTTCCTTTAAATAGACTTACCAGACAAACTACCTTTATGACCCTTAATCACAATTTGCATACTAATTTGGAACGCGGTGTACTACACCACATGGGAATATAAAACAATGTACTACCATTTAGGGATGCATATTATCGATTAATTCATTAATCTATAGTTGATTGACCTTATTGATCGACTTACGATTAACTGATAAGCAGCGTTTTTCACCTGAATTTTAGTGTTTCAATAGGGTCTTTAAGAATATAAGCTATAGTAACATAACACTGAGTCAAACATATATCATAGTATTATTATATTGTATATTCCTCAATTAATTATTCCTTAGTAAAAAGCAGACAAATGTATTGATGCTGAATAACAAAATACATTCTTTATTGAAAATAAATTGAGGACTGGCTCAGTTGTTGCACTTGCAGCATGGAAATCTTGAAATTAAAAGGAACAGAAGAAATTAAATAACAGAATGTTATTTAGTCTACATATTATGATGAAACCAGTGAATCCAGACTATTTTTAGGACATTCTCAACATTTATTTTGAAATAAGGCATCAACAATATTTCTCTCCCTTAATCTGTGAAGGGTTACAGTCAGTAGTCGAGTTGTAAAATGAAACCAGGGCAGGGCAGAATTAGAAGGTACTTTGTTAAAATGGAAATGCTTTTATAACAAAAAGTCCATATACTCATTCAATAATTCAATAATACACAGGATATATGTTATCACACATGTACACACACACACACACACACACACACACAGACCTTAGTCCTGGTTTAGTCTTGGTTTAGTCCTGGTTTAGTCCTGGTTTAGTCCTGGTTTAGTCCCAGTTTAGTCCTGGCTTAGTCCTGGTTTCGACCTGGTTTCAACCTGGTTTAGACCTGTTTTAGTCCTGGCTTAGTCTTGGTTTGGACCTGGTTTAGTTTTGGTTTAGTCCCGGTTTAGTCCTGGTTTAGTCCTAGTTTAGACCCGGTTTAGATCTGGTTTAGCCTTGGCTTAGTCCTGGTTTGGACCTGGTTTAGTCCTGGTTTGGACCTGGTTTAGTCCTGGTTTAAACCTGGTTTAGTCTTGGTTTAGTCCTGGTTTAGACCTGGTTTAGTCTTGGTTTAGTCTTGGTTTAAACCTGGTTTAGTCTTGGTTTAGTCCTGGTTTAGTGCCGAAATAGATGCAGAAATAATCTGATAATATGACTCACCCATAAGAATGCGGTCAGATCCATTCTAACAGTTTGCCGTGTTGTCTTTAATAATCCGGAGCTCCGGAGAAAAGGACATAATCCCGAACGTATCCAGTGTCCCGAGGCGAGAGTTCCTTCTTACGTAGCATTAACGTAGCAAGTTAAGGATTCTTCTTCTCTTAGAAATGCCGCGTAAATATCAGGCTCACAGCTGATCGGCGAACAGGCGCAAACACAACAGCGGCAATCGGTGCGTAATTATGCTGCAACATGATTGGAAGCTGGAGCGCACTGGCCATTTTGACTTAAAAACGGCAAAATTTGCCAAAAGTTTAGGGATTTTCATGCCTGATTGATAAAATGCCATAAGGGATGGAAGAAGGGATGCCTGTTTTAGAAGAGGGATGATTTTGACTATTTTTCCCCACAGGGGGGATGCCACCCCCCACCCCCCCATCCCCCCTCAACTTGAGTACTGGTTACAGTACAAAATATAAATTTCACAGGGCCCCTGGACACAGCATAAAACATTACAGGGCCTCAAACCAGAACAATCAAGAAATTATAAAAGCATGTATACTCAACAAAAATATAAACGCAACACTTTTGTTTTTGCTCCCATTTTTCCTGAGATGGACCCAAAGATCCAAAATTCACTCCAGATACACAACACTACCATTTCTCTCAAACATTGTTCACAAATCTGTCCAAATGTGTGACAGCGAGCACCTCTGCCCCGCCGAGACAATCCACCCCACCTCACAGGTGCGCCACATCAAGATGCCGATCCAACATCATGACCAGTGCACAGGTGTGCCCCAGACTACCCACAATAAAAGGCCACCCCAAAATGTGCATTTTTTTTTTTTGCTTCATTGGGGGTCTGGGGACTCAGAACCAGTCAGTATCTGGTGTGACCACCATTTGCCTCATGCAGTGCAACACATCTTCTTCGCATAGAGTTTATCAGATGGTCAACTGTGGCCTGTGGAATGTTGGTCCACTCCTCTTCAATGACTGTGCGAAGTTGCTGGATATTAGTGGGAGCTGGTACACGCTGTCGTATACGCCGGTCAAGCACATCCCAAACATGCTCAATGGGTGACATGCTGGGTGAGTATGCTGGCCATGCAAGAACTGGGACATTTTCAGCTTCCAAGAATTGTGTACAGATCCTTGCAACATGGGGCCGTGCATTATCTTGCTGAAACATGAGGTGATGTTCATGGATGTATGGCACAACAATGGGCCTCAGTATCTCATCACGGTATCTCAATAAAATGCACCTGTGTTCTTCGTCCATAACAGCCTTTGAAGAGGAGTGGACCAACATTCCACAGGCCACAATTGACAATCTGATAAACTCTATGCGAAGAAGATGTATTGCACTGCATGAGGCAAATGGTGGTCACACCAGATACTGATTGGTTCCCCAGACCCCCAATAAAGCAAAAAAAAAAAAATGCACATTTCGGGGTGGCCTTTTATTGTGGGCAGTCTGGGGCGCACCTGTGCACTGGTCATGATGTTGGATCGGCATCTTGATGTGGCGCACCTGTGAGGTGGGGTGGATTGTCTCGGCGGGGCAGAGGTGCTCGCTGTCACACATTTGGACAGATTTGTGAACAATGTTTGAGAGAAATGGTAGTGTTGTGTATCTGGAGTGAATTTTGGATCTTTGGGTCCATCTCAGGAAAAATGGGAGCAAAAACAAAAGTGTTGCGTTTATATTTTTGTTGAGTGTAAGTTACATGCTTTTATCATGCAAGTGACATGCTTTTATAATTTCAAAAATATATGGTTCTAGGTCCAGCTCTACTGTGAGTTGTACGGCAACATCCAGAGAGGAAAGGGTTACATGATGTACAGTGCCGTGAAAAAGTATTTGCCCCCTTCCTGATTTCTGTGTTTTTTGCATATTTATCACTCAAAACATTGTCAGATCATCAAACCAATTTTAATATCACACAGAAACAACCCAAGGAAAGACAAAATTCAGTTTTTGAATGATGATTCCATTTATTAGTGCACAAAAAAAATCTAAACCTATCTGGCCCTATGTGAAAAAGTAATTGCCCCCCCTTGTTAAATCACAAACTAACTGTGACTAACCACAGTTTTGAGAAAACTTAGTTCAGTTCTACATGCCACACCCACACCTGATTGTCACCACCTGTGTTGAATCAAGAAATCACTTAAATAGTTCCTGTCAAACAAAGTGAAGTTGGCTACAACATCTCAAGAACAAACACATCATGCCACGATCCAAAGAAATTCAAGAACAAATGAGAAAAAAAGTGATAGAAGTCTATAATTCAGGAAAAGGTTACAAAGCCATTCCCAAAGCTCTGGGGCTCCAGCGAACCACTGTCAGAGCCATTATTCAAAAATGGAGGAAACTGGGAACAGTTGCAACCCTTCCCAGGAGTGGTCGACCAACTAAGATTACTCCAAGAGTGCGACGACGGCTCATTCAGGAAGTCACAAAAGAACCTAGACGCACATCGAAAGAACTACAGGCCTCGTTGGCCTCAGTTAAGGTCAGTGTTCATGACTCCACCATTAGAAAAACACTGGCCAAAAATGGCATCCATGGAAGAGTTCCCAGGAGAAAACCACTGCTTTCACAAAAGAACACAAAGGCTCGTCTCACCTTTGCCAAAAAGCACCTTGATGACCCTCAAGACTTTTGGAGAAACATTTTGTGGACCGATGAGTCTAAAATTGAACTTTTTGGAAGGTCTGCAGCCCGTTTCATCTGGCGTAAAAATGGCACAGCATTTGATAAAAAGAACATGGTGCCCACAGTAAAGCATGGTGGTGGCAGTGTGATGGTCTGGGCCTGCTTTGCTGCCTCAGGACCAGGACAACTTGCTGTGATTGACGGAAAAATGAATTCTGCTGTTTACCAGAAGATCCTGAAGGAGAATGTCCGGCCATCAGTTCGTGCCCTCAAACTCAAGCGCTCTTGGATCATGCAACAGGACAATGATCCAAAACACACCAGCAAGTCCACCTCTGAATGGCTCAAAGAAAACAAAATTAAGGTTTTGGAGTGGCCAAGTCAAAGTCCGGATTTAAATCCGATTGAGATGCTGTGGTGTGACCTTAAACGGGCAGTTCATACAAGAAAACCCTCCAATATGGCAGAATTGAAACAATTCTGCATAGAAGAGTGGGCCAAAATCCCTCCCCAGCGGTGTGAAAGACTCATCACCAATTATCGCAAACGTTTGGTTACAGTTATTGCTGTCAAAGGAGGCTCAACTGGCTATTAGATTAAGGGGGCAATTACTTTTTCACATAGGGCCAGATAGGTTTAGATTTTTTTTGTGCACTAATAAATGGAATCATCATTCAAAAACTGAATTTTGTCTTTCCTTGGGTTGTTTCTGTGTGATATTAAAATTGGTTTGATGATCTGACAATGTTTTGAGTGATAAATATGCAAAAAACACAGAAATCAGGAAGGGGGCAAATACTTTTTCACGGCACTGTAACGCTATGGTCTTTCTCGCGAGTGGGTTCGCATCTCGTGTTCACATTCCAGAGTAGCGCCCTCTAGCGATTCGTTACAATTAATGCATTTTGTTTGGCCAATGTATTGATCGACAATTAATTGTAAGTCGATTAATTGTTGACATTCCTACTACCATTTAATGTTGAAAATCACATTCTATTGAAAGTGTGTTTTATTTTCATTGTGGTATCTAAATCGGTATTGAGTATCTAGTGTATTCCTTAGTATGAAATTGAGTTTGAAATTTTAATATCAACTTTCCAGGCTCATAAATTGGGTTTACGCGACATAATAATAAATAAAATAAAATAATCTATAGAAACTCTTAACTAAAACCCAATACCAATCTGATCATTAGTTATCCAAGCCAGTACTGTATGTTGTCTTAAATAGCTCACAGACTTGACATTGACCGGTGTACCACCACCTCTCTCCTCTCCCCTCTCCCTCACACAGAACTCTGGGAGCAAACGTGTTTTTATTGTGGCCTATGAATAAGACGTGTGTGGCCCGAGGCGTTTACTGACTCTCACCTTGCATGTATGTCCACAAACGCCTCATTCTCCGTGTGTTAGGAATGGGATGTGAGCACATCTTTGTGTTTCCCGGTCCCTCTTATTAAAATGATGCTGTTTTATTGTGAAGTGAAATTGTGAAGTGAAAAATTAATCCTGCGAATGACCTAAATCAGTGGAAGTATTATAAAGAGTGTAGCAGAAGGCAGCGGTTGGCACTTCGATTTGGTTTATGGAAGACTTTGTTGTTTCGAACTTGCATGTGTTGATCCAGTAAATGATATTGGATAGCATACCATTAATATCACCTTTTAAATGTATTTGTCTTTGTCTGATCTTATGATATTAAAGAATAGATACTATATTCAATTCCAATTCAGATTATGCCAATAAAAAAGGCAATAAAGTGTGATTTTTAGCATTAAATTCTTTTCTGTTCCCATGTGTCCTTATATCTGTGTAATCCCTCAGTGGTCCATGGGCGTATCCTAGTCTATGTGCTCTTATACTTGTTCTGATACAGCTCAAGATCATTCGAAAGACATTCAGGAAAGGTTAATTTCTGTCCTGTCAATTTTGTCCAAGTTTTTTAGTGTCAATACCTAGTCAAATGAGTATCTAATTTCGATACTAGTTTTGATTAGCATCTGATTTTCAATACTTTTGACAACCCTAGTTAGAACGCAGCCTGTAATGTAACGTTTTTATCTTTCGGTTTACTACTTTATACATTATAGATGCATACTGACGACATCATATACAGTATATGAAGCAAGATGTTTGGACTTATGTAGCAACCCCAGACTTAATGTAGAAGTGGACTGAGGGAGTGGGACATCACCCATAGGATTTGGTTGCAACTAAATGAAGCCAGTCAGGGCTAGCAGTTATAGCAGCTAATCTGCTTCCAAGACCCATGTTTGAAAATCTGGGTGCACAAACAAAGAGCCAATCAGGAGTGAGATTGTTGAAGGTACACGCTCCTACCACACACACTGCTTTTTTGGCAGGGGGTGGACGTGGCGGCTTAAATTGTTTGTCAGAATGACAAACCTGACAGCAGCAGTTACAGAGACAGGGCCAGGGATTTTTCACTAGAAATAAATCGGAACCAGACCTTAAAAGAATCCATTTGTACTCGTACTCTGTTTTTGGTAGCAACTAACTCTAAATATGTGTTATATTTCAGATTTAGAATGTTCAAATTATCTACCCTCCGCTTTGTTGACAGCTGCAAATCCTTGCCCTTCTCTCAATGAGTTTCATGATGAAGTCTCCTAAAAAAATTTCACTTCACAGCTGGGCCACGTCAGGGTTCCTTAGTGGAATGCCAAGAGTGTGCAAAGCAGTGATCAAAGCAAAGGGGGGCCACTTTGAACAATCTAGAATCTAAAACCCAAAAACACATAGGCAAACGTGTGGACCTTTTAACCATGTTGTCCCCTTGTCAAAAACACACCTGGAGTTATATTTTTGCTTTATTCACACTGGTTTCATAAATCCATTAATCCAAAGTTATTTTCTTTGAGTACTCAAAAATGCTCCATTCACAATTTGCCCATTTTCTTGCATCTGGACTTCTGCTCAGTTTTTATTCTGTTATTTTCCTTTTTCACAAGTTAGAAAAGGTGAAATTCTTATCCCAGGGTGACCAAAAGCAGTGATTTAAAGCCAAAGAATGCATAATTTGTTTTCTCCAAAGCAAAAAGTGTGTACTTTGAACTGGTAGGGTATGCTGAATTTAAAACTGATGAATGAATTAACTGCACAGTGTAAAGACCGTGTGGTTGAAAAGAACAAACTTGAGTATTGATGTGATCCCCATAGATCCTGTTTAATCTGTTTACACAAATGTGTTTGGCACGGTGGAGCAGACTCATATCCGCACATGCTGGCTCTGCTCCTAATGCTCTTTTATGAACAGTTGCTGAGATGGCAAAAGCACTGGGACTGTCTTTGGGTAGTTCCGCTCTGTGAATTTGGAGATGTGCCTGACCATATGTCTGCGTTCAGCTTGGACAGTTGCTGATGGATGGGTGCATTATGAATGAAGTCAAACTTTGTTTTGAAGAAAAGTTGAGTTCTTCCAGTGTTTGAGTGAAGTCAGATTAAAGCTGTCAGTAGAGCTTTACAAATATACCACCTAGCAATCAAATCTAAATCACAATTTGAGTTGGTGCAATTTAGTTACCTGGCCAGCCAAATGATATCTCTCTGTATTTCCTATACACCGCGATACCATCTGGACACCCTCCATCCACCCTCGCTCCTCCGGTTCCAAACGGACTTCGCGATTCTGATTCGTTCAAAGATGGTGACGTCAGTGCACCCGCCTTTGCCCGCAAAGTCACTCTTAGGCAGCGGAAGTTCCGCCTCAGTTTTGAATCAAGATGGCGCAATCTCTGATTGGTTCACTTAGCTGTCTGTCTAAGCGCAACCGCAGCGCATTCTGTGGATCAAACGTTACCAGACTCACTCGCTGGTACAGCGACGAGTCATGGATTCTTCCAGGCAAGCAATTTAGACCATATAATATCCTCTGCAGAGAACAACCTGCCAACCTACAGACAAATTTTGTACCTGTCATCTACTTGCTTCAGCGGGCGCTCACCCACCTAGAGACCACCGGGAGTGCTATGAGAGTCATGTTCTTTGACTTCTCCATCAACACCATCAGGCTGGCGCTGCTGTGGGGGAAGCTGGAGGACGCGGGGGTTGATGAACATCTCACTGCCTGGACCATCGACTACCTCACTGACCTTCTACAGTACATGCAGTTGTGCGCCTGTGAGTCAGAGGTGGTAGTCTGCAGCACTGGGGTCCCCCAGGGAACTGTCCTCTCACCCTTCCTCTTCACCATCTACATCTCGGACTTCACATACAACACGGACAGCTGCCATCTCCAGAAGTTCTCTGACGACTCGGCCATTGTGGGCTGTGTGTCTGAGGGGAACGAGCTGGAGTACTGCTCGGTCATCAGAGACTTTTTCAACTGGTGTGGGCGAAACCACCTGAGCCTGAACACCAGTAAGACAAAGGAGCTGGTGATGGACTTCAGGAGGAGACCACTACCTCACTCACCGGTGAACATCCAGGGGCAGGACATAGAAACTGTGGACAGTTTCAAGTACCTGGGTGTTCACCTCAACAATAAACTGGACTGGTCCCACAACACCGACGCCCTGTACAAGAAGGGCCAAAGTCGCCTCCACCTCCTGAGGAGACTGAGGTCCTTTGGAGTGTGCAGGCCTCTGCTCAAGACTTTTTATGACACTGTGGTGGCCTCTGCTCTCCTCTACGCTGTCGTCTGCTGGGCCCCGAGCAGCACAGAACGGGACAGGAAGAGACTCAATAAGCTGGTCAGGAGGGCCAGCTCTGTCCTGGGCTGTCCTCTGGACTCTGTAGAGGAGGTGGCTGAGAGGAGGGTGCTGGACAAACTTACGTCCATCATGGACGACACCTCTCACCCTCTGCACCGGACTGTAGAGGAGCTGAGCAGCTCCTTCAGCAGCCGACTGAGGCACCCCCAGTGCAAGAAGGAGCGATACCGCAGATCCTTCATCCCCACCGCCATCAGACTGTATAACTCCACTGTATAGTCCAAACGTGCAATATCCTTTTTCCATACTCTCCTAGTTATTGTTTTTATAATTATTACTTATTTCATCAGACTGTATAACCTCACTATATGGTCCAAATGTGCAATTTTTTTTTTTCCCCTCCATACTCTCCTAGTTACTGTTCTTATTATTTTTATTACTTATTTTATTATTACTTATTTTATCCCATTCTTGCCTGCATGCACTTTTTCTTTCTTGTTCAAACTGTCCCTACCTGGAGCTAGTGGCAAGTAAATTTCTCCTGTGTGAGATCAATAAAGTCTTATCTTAGTTTAAACCTCTACAAACATGATCTGAATGTATGGGATTCTTGTATCTGTTCGCATTTCAGTCTTCTCGTGACGTGAAAACTGGCTTTTTGGAGCTTTCCACTGTGTTAAAATATTCTCATCAAAAACATCAACAACAAGCCTGAAGAGGTTTTAGATGTCATTCATGTTTGAATGCACTATGCCTATGACTGTTAAATGTAAGACTTATTATTTGTTATTGTCCCTGTAGGAAAATTTGTCAACCTGTTTTACTGTAAAGACCTGTCCAGCCCCTGTGCGCCTCTGCAATCTTTAGATCTGAACCCGACCTGACAACAAGACAACACACACAGCAGAAAAATCTATGCTCAGACCAACATTACAATGGGATGCAAGTCTCAGATGGAGGGCAGGGGCTTGTATACTCGAAGGGAGCTTCAAAGTTTTTGAATGTGTCCAAACTTCTAAAAACTGTTAACCTACTCTTTTACTTACACTCTTACTGGCAGCAAGAATGTGTGCAGCTGAGGATTTACACTCTTGTTTAAAGATCCCATGACATGGTACTTCTTGATGCTTTTATACGGCTCCTTAATGGTTCCCTAATACTGTAAATGAATCCTTCTTCAAAATCAACACTCAGTGCATGAGAAACAGAGATAAGATGAGAAAGAGTAATTTTTCTCTCTCTCAACACTCCATAATGGGCGTTGTTGCTTGAATTCAAATGAGGAGAAAAGAGCTGGCCTATAGTAGAGGGTGGGGGCGTGGCCAAACTCTCCGCTCTGGCTCTGAGCTCTCAGCTGATCCATTTCCTTGTTTTTGCACGGGGGAGAGATTTGAAGCGTTCCATTGAAAAATAAACCCATTTCCACATAAAATAAAATTAAACCACTGCTGTTCAAAGGTCCAGAGGCTCAGATAAAGGACTTCCGAGCCTAGAAACACTCGGACGTTCCTCCAGGCAAATAAAAAAACGCATTTCGCATTGCCTAGCGCATTCGCAGTCCAAACTCTCTTGGCGTGATTTACAGAGACGCTGAGTAGAGACAGACGGGGGTGGAACTGCATTTGCATTTCTTTTTTCGATCTGACGTCAATAAGGTGCCTTGTTCAAAATCGCCCGTTTGAGCTCTGATTTTTTTGTAACGCAGAAAAGGATCGCAAATGCTCAGTTTAGACGTTTCGCAACTTTAACCATGGGGGGGGTAAACAGGGTAGGGGAGCTCACATTAACGTTCAAAAACCTCAGAAAGTGAAAATTTCATGCCATGGGACCTTTAAGAAAAAGCAGTCAGGGCCGCAGTGCGTCTTTGTTTCCTCATGTCTCCTCACGTGTTCCCAAGTTTTGACTAAAATCTGCACAATTTGAATAAAAATCCAGGTGTCTCTTTCCCTTCCCTCAGTCTCTGTGCATGGTGCCGTCTGCCCCTGCTCCCCCTGCTCCCCCTTCCTCTCTGATCCAGCTGCAGCTCCTCACCTTATTTATTTTTATTGTATTTATTTATTTGATTGGGGCATTGCACAGTTCCCATTATTGCACAGTTCAACACCATTTCTCCTCTTTCTCTCCTCTGGTGCTTCTCAACTTTATAATCCAAGTTACGGAAAGTAAACTACAATTATCTCACCGTTTATGAGTCAAACTTAAGTCCTAATTTAGCGCACAGACATCACATGTGTTTTTGTTGATAGCAGTAGTGCATGTGTGTCTGCCGCTTACGGTAACGCCGCATGCAAATCAAGATCAATATGGGGGGGATGTGATTCTTTTCTTCTTTCCCCCCCATATCTCCCAGCCCTGCTTTGTACTTACTTCTTTTTTCAATTTTATTTTATTATTTTTTTGGTACAAATGAAAAAAATCTGCTACTCGCTAGTGTGATGTGCAGCAATCCATAACTTTACAGCTCTTTGTTGTGGCATTTGTGGCGATGCCAGTTTCCACTGGGCATTGTAGATTTCTGCCGCAGAAGTCATTCGATTGTATCTTTTATTATGTCGCTTTACATCAATATTGTGCAAATTATAACATAATGATTGATGGGTGTCATAGATTGTAACTATAGCACAAGCACAATATTTTCAGAATATTGTGATGTGAACTCAACGCACAAAGTCTAATTGGGGCTCTGGCAGATAATGTTGCTCAAAGTTTGAGTTCAGATACACAAAGTTTCAAAGTTGTCCAGGTGTGTTTCAGACTGAGCCCTCTTGTTCTGTCTTCACTGAAATTAAATGTGTTTACAAATCAGCAGCCTGATCTCCCTGTTGTCTGTGTCTCAGGGAGATTTTGATCCAGCCAAAACCAGACTTCTGCACTTCAAGATGAACCCCACAGCTGTTGCCAAGCAACAGCGGCAGCAGGAAGTGGATTCTCTTCGAGAGGAAGTGACACGTCTGCGGGAGCTGGTGCGCTCGGTACAGGAGTGTGGGACCCAGGATGAGAGCAGTGTGCTGGGGCTGAGCCTGAGCCTGCCCCCCTCCAAAGAGGTCCTGGGTAAGGGAGTCTTTCACTCACTACATGCCCTGTCTCTACACATACGTATGCTGCTCTACAGTACACTGTCTTAAGTTTTCTACTGTAGAAGAGGGATCCAACAGCCATAAACAACTTCAGTAACCATAAATCTGACTGGGGCCATCTTAGAAATGTGAGAAACACGGCAAGGTCATTTTAAAGAGTTTAAACAGTGAGAGGTCTCAGATATGAGTGGAGCTTTGCTGTGACTGTAAAGGTAACTACTAGCATGCTAATGTGCACCACACTTTTTATCGTTAAAACACTTTATAAATAGATGCAGATTATACACAGTGGACTTATGACCTCAAGAACTGCCTACACAATAATATATCTATACTGGGGCATTGCTGCCCAAATACATGAGGCAAAAGTGTATTATCAGCCTTAAAATAAAGCCGGAGAATTCTGTGGAAGATGAACTGGATAATTACAATTTTTTGTGGGAAGTTACTCAGGCATACTGAGGCATGTGGAACAAGAGGAAACGGGTAATACAAGACAAAGTGTACAGGTAAGTTAACAGTGGCTAATGATAACTCATCTCTTTAATGCAAACAGCTGAAATGTTTGGCACAATCTGAAATGTCATTCTGTGATTGAAATAGTTCAAGTGCATATATGAAACGTTAGACTTTAGGGCTTCTAACCATAACTTAATTTATACAACAGTGTGACACAGTGACCTTTGTGGGACAACAGTGGAACAGCCACACGCCCTCTTTTTGGACAGCAGGGTGTTAAAAGTGAGTTATGTTTCACAGAGAGAGGCTTTGTTTTGGATCAGCTATTTTTAGCTTTTGATAGTGCACAGTTTTTCTCCTTTTTTTCTAAAGCTTTCAGTAGCTCCAATAATGAATAGTGTTGTCCTAACAAGCTTTTTGAAACCCCTATATGTAATTGCATGGCATATTAGAAAGGAAAAAGTCAAATTGACTGACAATAACCCATTTGACTCAAATATGCACTTAAATTTTAGTTATAAAACAAGAAGTAAATAACTTAACTTTCGTCAGGTATTTTAAACACAAAAAACTTTTGTCCAGTTGACAGAACAGAATTTCTCCTTGCTATCCATCCATCCATCCATCTTCTTCTACTTTTTCCCATTTAAACGTAATATCTGCAACACACGCCTCTAGTGGTTCAAACTCAATAGAATAGAGCTGGAGCCATTAGATGTGGTCTGCTTGCTGAGGACACGTCTTAGCATAGAGAGCCCTTTTGGTTAAATCGGTTTAGTTTTAGGTTCTGGCAACCCAAAGTGAGGAGCTCGTTATGCTTTCTGATGGGACAAGTGGCTTGAGAACAAAGCGCAAAATGTAAGCATAACCAACTTTTACATCATGTAGAATGTTTGTGTAATTGTGAGTAAATTAGCATGGGACATTGTGACAAAAGCCCTTGGATGATAATGGAGGTGGAGGTTAGAAGGTGATAGAACATCCTCCATTGAAATGCCATTTTACAGATGTAGCGTAATTTCTGGACTATAAGCTGCTACTTTTTTCTCACACTTTGAACCGTGTGGCTTAAACACTGATGCGGCTCATATATGGACGGGTTATTTGTTTATCATCACAGCGGATGTGCGCAGCTTGAGTGCAGAAAGTGCCACTGTCTGTGCGGTGAACATGAAGTTACAACACTAACTAGCGTTATGTGATAAAATAAGTAATGATGCTAAATGAACATTAGTGAGTGGGATACGTCTTAATGACCAGTATGCGTTAAATGCAGATGAGTGTGTAAATGATGAGAAGAAACGTCTCAAATTTCAGTAGTCGGACATCCACTCATATCTGATCGATACAACTATCCCCGACCCCCATGAAAGCCTGAAATCTGCTGAAATCCTACGAGACACTGACATGATCCAGACAGGACTCTTTCTGCAAGAGACATGCGCAGTAGAGCACCAAGTGACGGGGTGCAACAGCAAGACAGACGGGCCGAAGACAGACGGGCCGAAGACAGACGGGCCGAAGACAGACGGGCCGAAGACAGACGGGCCGAAGACAGACGGGCCGAAGACAGACGGCCGAAGACAGACGGCCGAAGACAGACGGCCGAAGACAGACGGCCGAAGACACGATGTGCCGAGGAAGATGCTAGTTTGATTTTGTTTTGAGCAGTTATTTTGCGCTTCATGCACACACCCTCCTCATGGAAAACACATGAAGAAATCCTTATGATGCATCAATTAAGCTAAAGCCAATCGATCTGGCTGCTGAAGAAGAATAGAGCTGCTGCACGTGAGCTTGGCATCGATGAGTTGGTGGTGAGACGCTGGCCAACAGCGTGACGAACTGACTCAATCCAAAAAGACGACAAAAGCTTTCAGAGGCAATAAAAGCAGATGGCCCAAACTTGAAAACGTTCTTGAAGACGTGGACACCTGCGGCTTATAGATGGGTGCGCTCAATAGTCCGGAAATTACAGTATTCTTTCATAATAAACACAAACGTTTGTCAATATTCAATCACATAGGCCTGATTGTTGTCTGTTGAAAGGAAGGTTGTGGCGTTTTACTCTGAATATTACTTTCAAAAACACTGAATCTACCAGAATATTTAATACATTTTTTAGGAAGATAAAATATCATATTTTGCTATGGCAACAGTCCATATTTTTCAGCATTCTGAAACCCGTGGATTGGCCCCTTCCCTCCACTTGAAACTAGGGATGCACCGATGTGAAAATTTTGGCCGATACCGATATCCGATATTAAGGTTGCTGGTATTGGCCGATACCGATATTTATTTTTAATTCTGAGATAACATTTTATACAGACCGAATGTCATGCAAAATTAATTTTTGAATGTTTTCTTTTATTTTCAAAACGTGTTTTGACTCCTGATTTTTTTTTTTGTTTGTTTTGTTTTCAATTTCAAATTTTTTTTTGTAGTGTAACATTTTTTTCTGCTTCCTGATTGGCTAAGGGACCTTTGCCGATTGATGTTAGGGACGCGGGGGGGCAGGACCAGAGTGAAACTAGACCAGGACCAGACCAGGACTAAACGCGGACTAAACAAGGTCTAAACCTGGACTGGACCAGGACTGGACCAGGTCTAGACCTGGACTAAACCAGGACTAGACCAGGTCTAAACCAGGATTAAAGCACCACGTTTGGCTCTTTTCCTGGTTTCGTGCTAGCTCTGCTATTAGCAGCAGCACCGGTGTAGCCCGAGCCTTTACAACTGAACAGAGGCGAGTGAGTTTGCGGAAATGCAGCCGGCATATGGATCCCTCTGTAAACGAGCTCTACCTGTTCTTTTCCTGCCTGATTTGCTCTTAGTCGTGTTTTTGAGTCACGGCTGAGGCAGCGACGCGGTCCCGAGGGGAGGGGATGTGCCTCCCCTCGGGACCGCACGCAGTCCGAGCACATCAAACCTCGACATGAACGAACGCAAGAGCCCGCGGTGGTTTAATCATGGTTTAGACCTGGTCTAGAGGAGGCACGGTTTGGGCACGGGTCTCGTGCTCGCAGCCCCGCGTCGGTTATGCTGCGCTATCACGGATTTGAGCAGGATGAGGCACGTGTCCTCGCGCGCACCCCCTCCTCCCCCTCCCACGCTTCACTATTAATACATTTTGTTGAAAATCTACGAAAGTTTGAGTGTTTAAACGAGAGAGAAATGTGAGAAAACGTTAATTCGAGGGATTACTGTACTGACAAATATCGGTTGTTAATATCAGCCCACTTATACACATCGGGCCGATACCGATATGTTAAAATTTGTGCAATATCGGCCGATACCGATGTTAATGCCGATTTATCATGCATCCCTACTTGAAACAATATCAAATTCTAGACTGTTGTTTTCAGATGATCAGTGTTTGATTTGCATGTTTGCTGACGTTTGAAGACTTGGACAGGCAATGTTTATGAAAAATTAAAGAGGGGGCATAATGCAAAATCAATTTATATAATTTTATAAAACATGTCAATATGTTGTTTTCGGCAAATTTAGCATTTTCAACACAGTAAAAGGTAACATGGTGATCTAAATGTTATGTATTAGCAGTTAATACCCCATAGAAGTAAAATACTCCCTCTAAAAAGCCTACATGTACTATTTCTAATGCCTTATTTCTCTGCTTAAATTTTGAATCGTCTCCACACATAGCCTCAGGAGAATTGTTGCATTAGTTGTGAGAGTGTTTCGATTTTTGACAGGGTGACAGTGATGGCGGCAAATGGGGAGGCCAGTGAATGACAGACAAGAGCTAGCTTCAGTGTGCGCGACAGACGCTAACGTTTTATCAGTGTCGGGCCCCTGACAACGCCGCACTCCAATACTGGATTAGCTCCAATTAGAGGACATAGAAATGAGACTATAGCCCGAGCAGGAAGGTATTAGGCAAATTTGAAGGTTTTACAGCCGTTTAAACCAGTGTAAGAGACTAATGCTGGGAAACTGTAAAAGACAGATACTCATTACTGTAAACTGCAAAACTGACTTTTTTGGAGCTTTCTGCCATGTTACTACAACATGACAATATGTGTCGTTTCATTAGCAAAGTGCACGCTCATTGTAATGTGACTTAGTATGATAGTTGTGCTTAAAGGGACTATATTACTGATAACAGTTGTAATGCTGATTTATTCTTAATTACAAAAACACGGTGCCCCCATTTATTTATGTTTATAGGTTTGTATTTTGGATGATTAACCCATTAGAAAGCAGAATGAGCCTCACTTGAGTCTCTCATTTGGGTTGCCAGGTTCATTGCTGAAATCCAGTGTGTTTAATATAATTTTTATAATTAAGACTTTATTGATCTCATGCACAGGAGAAATTCACTTCTGCATTTGACCCATCCTTTCAGGAGCAGTGGGCAGCTCATCTTTCAGACCTCCCTGAAGGGTCTTGCCCAAGGACCCACACTGGGGGGGGGGGCAGGTCCCCTGGATGAAAGTCAAGTGACTAGCACCTGCAGCTAAGTGCTAGTGCAGCCTCTGCAGCTCAGGGAGGGAATTCTGGAGGTTCTGAGCTTCACATGAGCCATGGTCTGTCCATATACTGAGAATGAGACAAACCCATGTTCAGTTATGAGAGTAATGCTTTTTAACCTCAACTGCAGTTCACAAATACAAAGGTTTTATTTGTTGGTAAACTGTTCATAACCTTATTATAGCTCTTCACCAGTCTCTATTCTTGGATGGGTTTGTAATGGTGTTTTGAAAGCACAACACTATTAAAAATAAATAACATTTCCTCTAGCTCCCAGCGTGCTTTGCTTCATGATATAAACAAGGTCTTGGCAAACTACACAATCATGACCGAAGTGCATACACAAGAGATGGATTAAAACATTGTGCCACTTTGTTTAAGTAACAGAACATAGTATTTTATCCAATATTTCATGTTGCTCCCAGCATGCTTCACAACTGGAATTTGGTTCTGGAAAACAACCATGACAGAGCACTGTGTGAATAAAAGACAAGTATATCATGGACTCAGTAATAACACTTCTCTTATACTTTATGAAGATTTGAGTTCTATCTTTTAAGATGGGTGTTATTGACAGGTGGATTAGCCAATCAGCGACATGCATGGTCCATCTGTATCAAAACAAATATGACGGCTTATGAGGAAAAAAGACAAGACAAAAATAAGACAGACAGTATTTGGAATGAGCCAGGCACTAAATCTGAAGTGAGAGAAAATTATTATTTATTAAATAATTTGTTCAAAATGATGGGTGACCAATGAGCCCCTTGTGAAGCTTTTTGTATGAGCTTAGATCGAAGTGTGACACAGGGAGTGACTGTGGCAACATAAATGCAGGAGCCTGATAGTGGTATGTGCCTTCTTATTGAATGTAACTGATGCCATTTCAATTCTCCATCTTCGCTACAACATTCAGCGTTGCATGTATTCCTCACAGTGAGGTCTCGCTTTGCACTCTGAAGATGGACTTCTCTGCACGGTTGTGATGCTTGTTGACCTGTGGGGGCAGAAGCGATGCCTGTGGGGGAGTACATCTTATATTAAGCCGTCATGGAAGTCGAAGTGAGCGCTAGATATGGAGCTGTGTGAGGCTGTGTGACGCTGTGTGGAGCTATGGGGGCTGTGTGAGGCTGTGTGAGGCTTTGTGGAGCTGTGGGGGCTGTGTGAGGCTGGAGCTGCCAGGGGAGATCACAGCTCGTGGTCTAGGTGGGTTGAAGGTGGGAGAGAGAAGATCCAAGCAGCTGGGTCTGCGCTGCTGAGAGGAAAAACTGCAGGAATTAGAATGACTGGAGTTTAGTGACAGATTTTAGTTGACAGGAGATGGGAACAGGGAACATTACACATCAGGTATATTCATTAAAAACCATGCAGTTGCCTGTATAAACCAATATACTATTTTTATTTTTATACTTTTCTAGTGGATGGTTCACCATTGTTCACTAAAGGCTTACATATACTCAACAAAAATATAAACGCAACACTTTTGTTTGTGCTCCCATTTTTCCTGAGATGGACCCAATGATCCAAAATTCACTCCAGATACACAACACTACCATTTCTCTCAAACATTGTTCACAAATCTGTCTAAATGTGTGACAGCGAGCACCTCTGCCCCGCCGAGACAATCCACCCCACCTCACAGGTGCGCCACATGAAGATGCTGATCCGACATCATGACCAGTGCCGAAATGTGCATTTTTTTTGCTTTATTGGGGGTCTGGGGACTCAGAACCAGTCAGTATCTGGTGTGACCACCATTTGCCTCATGCAGTGCAACACATCTTCTTCGCATAGAGTTTATCAGATTGTCAGTTGTGGCCTGTGGAATGTTGATCCACTCCTCTTCAATGGCTGTGCGAAGTTGCTGGATATTAGTGGGAGCCGGTACACGCTGTCGTATACGCCGGTCAAGCACATCCCAAACATGCTCAATGGGTGACATGTCCGGTGAGTATGCTGGCCATGCAAGAACTGGCACATTTTCAGCTTCCAAGAATTGTGTACAGATCCTTGCAACATGGGGCCGTGCATTATCTTGCTGAAACATGAGGTGATGTTCATGGATGTATGGCACAACAATGGGCCTCAGGATCTCATCACGGTATCTCTGTGCATTCAAAATGCCATCAATAAAATGCACCTGTGTTCTTCGTCCATAACAGCCATTGAAGAGGAGTGGACCAACATTCCACAGGCCACAACTGACAATCTGATAAACTCTATGCGAAGAAGATGTGTTGCACTGCATGAGGCAAATGGTGGTCACACCAGATACTGACTGATTCTGAGTCCCCAGACCCCCAATAAAGCAAAAAAAATGCACATTTCGGGGTGGCCTTTTATTGTGGGTAGTCTGGGGCGCACCTGTGCACTGGTCATGATGTCGGATCGGCATCTTGATGTGGCGCACCTGTGAGGTGGGGTGGATTGTCTCGGCGGGGCAGAGGTGCTCGCTGTCACACATTTGGACAGATTTGTGAACAATGTTTGAGAGAAATGGTAGTGTTGTGTATCTGGAGTGAATTTTGGATCTTTGGGTCCATCTCAGGAAAAATGGGAGCAAAAATAAAAGTGTTGCGTTTATATTTTTGTTGAGTGTATATGACATTATATTAAACTATCTCCATGAATTGACAATGTAATCCCTCATTCATCCAGGAGTGGATCAAGGTAGAGATGGTTTCAGCAGTGGTCATTTGGACTGTTTTTGCAATCAAGATGTTTTGGCTCCCATCCTTTGGGGCTGGACTTTATAAACTCAGGTTAGGATAAAGCCCAGTGAGTCAAGACAGTTCCATCAAACGTAAAATGGCTTCTGGATCTGAAACATGATTTGATTGCAAAAAAAATGTCCAGATGACCACCATGAAGATAAGCCTTTCACACCAGGTCCAATAATAGGTCAGATCTGTAGAGAGGCAAGCCCATTCAGAGGGAGAAGGAATTTCTTTCTTTAGCAATAAATAACATGTACTAGTAGTAGCCCCATAGAAGTAAAATACCACTTCTATAATATAAAAAAAATGATAATAACAAAAACAATGTCAGTTATAGCTCACGTGTCTTGTACCCATTTTGGACGTGTGTTCTCAGAGCTGCGTAAACAGATGGAAACCTCAGCGCTGAAGAACCAGCGTCTGAAGGAGGTGTTCCAGAAGAAGATTCAGGAGTTCCGGACGGTGTGCTATGTTCTGACCGGATACCAGATCGACATCACGACAGCCAACCAGTACAGGCTCACTTCTGTGTACGCTGAACACATGGATGACACTCTGCTCTTCAAGAAGGTACGCTCGACTTGGCTCACTGCATCAAGATTCATCAGTCAAATCGAAATGGCAGTTTGATTTGTGGCAATAAGCAAATTACAATTCAAAATTTCAATATTAAATCAAAGTACTTCTATATTCCCCTGTGGTCTTATATCGGTCTAGGGCTGCAACGATTAGTCGACAAAGTCGACAATAAAATTTTGTCGACATCAAATTTCATTGTCGACTAGTCGTATTATTTAAGTATCATTTTAATTTGGAACTTAATACTCATCTGTGTCAAGAATCCGCAGGGCCGACAGCGAACAGTTCAATGTCTTTGTTACACATCTGCTCCTTCACTGTACAGTGTCCAGGTTTACACCATTTCTCGTTCAGAAACGGCGCTAGTCCTCCTCCCTTCTTCTTCCCGCTCTTCTCCGTCCTGTCTGCGCGCAGCAGGTGAAAGTTGTCCACAGTGACGGTAGAGTCCGTGATTTGCGGTGTTAGCCATGTCTCCGTAAAAACAATGACGCTAGCGTCCCTGTACTCCCTCTGAAATCTAACGAGCGCCGCGAGCTCGTCCGTCTTGTTGGCGAGGGAGCACACATTCCCGTTACGACGGAGGGGAGGACCGGCCTGCAGCGTCTCTTCTTTTCCCGGAGTTTACGTCCCGCGCGGCGTCCATGGCGTGTCGTCCGCAGGATCTCGTCAGGGATAACATGCCTGTCTCGGGGGAACACAACAGCGCTGCGCAGCGCCATCAGCTGATCCTTTGTGTAGACGAGCAGAGGACGGGGTCCCTTGCACATCTTTAGCCGAGACACGTAAATAATCCACCAAAAGTGCGGAAAAAATGCAGCGTCGAGTGCAGCCCAAGCTTAACGAACAGTGTTGACAAAAATATTTACAAAAGTCGGGCGGTTTAAAGGCAAAAAGTTAGGAAAGTGCGGGAGCGTTGTGACGGGGAGCGTTGTGACGAGCAGCTAGCTCGCGCTAATCACTGTATCTGCATGTGAGGAATATTCCAATATTAGCACTAGTGCTAAACGGAATGGTGGCCATACGCAATTTGCTCACGAGTCATGGACAATCATTTTCATTCCGAATGTAGTCTAGTCATGTTTTGGCAGTATTCCCTTAACAGAACGCTGTTTCACAGAATACTTCAACTTTTTTTAAACTGGATACTGACAATATTCCGCTTTGAAACGGAATGCTTAAAGCACACACGCGTAACTGCGCTCACTAAATACCAACGTTAGTGTCGTGTCCATTATCCTAGTAATATTTTTTTTCGTGACTAATCGTCACTGGATCTATAGATTAATCGACTACTAAAATAATCGTTAGTTGCAGCCCTATATCGGTCTAATCCCTCAGTGGTCCTGTAGGTTCCATAATGATCCATGGGCGTATAATAGTCTATGTGCTCTTAGACTTGTTCTGATACAGCTCAAGATCATTGTAAAGACATTCAAAAAAAGTTCATTTCTGTTCTGTGAATTCCTTTTTTAGTATTAATACCTGCTCAAATAAGTATCTAGTATTGTTACTAGCTTTAGTGTTGATAGTATCTGATTATTGATACGTTTGACAACCCTATAATACACAATCCTCTAATGCTATCAAGAAGACAGGCCAGCATCTATGTCTCTCCACACCTCCTCACCTTTTCCTTGTCTTTAGACAGAACCAAACTGTAACAAACTGAACTAAATGAACTCTGCAGAAGATAACTTTCCACAATCTAGCTATAGCTTTACTGTGACGGGATGACTTTTGTGACATTGCACGCTCATCTTTTTGAAATACATCTTTGACTTGTAGTTTTTTATTGGACAAGGCAGATGAAGCGTGAAATGGGGGTGAAGAGATCTTACAATGCACCAGATTATAGTTGTGATCATGTCACGTCACATTGAACATGCTGTATCACACTGGACATGTCACAGTGGGTAAACCTTTGTATGCAGAAAGCTGCAGATAGGCCCAGCCTTGCACTTAAGCTGCCAAAAAAGTGCCCCGGAACAGTAGACAACACCACACAGTTTAGCAGCAAAGACAAGATTTAGTGTTTTGTTCCACATTAAGCACAGGCAGCGTGAGTTTGTGAATGGAATGTGGAGCCAATCGGAGCGCTCATAAGGTCTAGTGTCTCCTTTACCATCTGTTCCTGTCTACACCAAAGAAAGAAACTCCTGCCTCCGATTGCAATTGTGAGTTTTTTTAGGGCATCTGTGAAAGAGTGAGAAATGACTCTGCTCCGTAATATTCATGTCCCCTGATGCCACTTATAATCTACGCTGTAATCGAGCATCCTGTGCTAAAAATAACAGCATCAAAATGTGACCGAAATAACTGTAATGGACCAGTGTTTACTCTCTTTCTCTCTCACTCTCTTGGCTCGCTTTACTACTCTCCCTGACTCTACCCCCCCACCTACCTCACCCCTTTCTTTCTCTCACTCTCCTACCCTCTCTCCCTTACCCTCTCACTTTCTTTCTTTTTGTCTCTCCTCTTTTCCTTTTCTCTCTCCCTCTACCTCTTTCTCTCCCATTCTCTCCTTCCCTCTCTCCCCCCCAGTCTCTCTCATTTTACTTCTCTATCTCTCACCTACACACTCTCTCCTTCCTACCCTCTCTCCCTGTACTCCTCTCTCTTTTTCCTACCGACTCTTTCTTACCCTCTCTCCCTCTTTCTCTTCCACCCTCCCTTTACTGCTCCCGCTTTCTCTCTCCTTACATCTTTTACATCATTCTCTTCCTCTCTTTCCCACACTTCACTTCAACCCTCACTCCTTACTCCTCCTCTCCTCACCCACTCCCTCTTTACATCTCGTTCCCTCTCTCCCTTTCCTGCTCTCCCCCTCTGTCTCTCTTTCTATGTGGACTAATTAAACCTTGCTGTGTTCTTGCGCTGGTGCCCTCCTCCTTCCCCCTTCCCCCTTCCTCTCATCCTCTTTTGTTCCAAAGCGTGGCACCATCTAATCGCTGCTGTCGTCCCTGTGTTTTCGTATGATGGGCCCTCCAGCTTTTTGCCTGGGCTGGCAGGCGGAGGGATGGAGGGAAGGTAGGGAGGGAGAGAGAGAGGGCAGGAGAGGGAGAGAGCTTGATTTTCTTGTCGGAGTAATTATTCCGGTCAAGTGCTCGGGTGTGTAGTCTGACACTCGTATTGTTTGTAATGGCAGAGCGGCTGTAAAGTAGAACACAGATGCACTTAGTGTGAGCTTGTAGCAATAACTATAAGCTATCAATAGACTCATTTTAATACACACAGTGTCGATATGTTGATGCAGCTGATGGCATTAGACTTTAATTTGAGCTTTATTTACATCAGACCTTGTAAACTTTTAACCATGTTATAGTTGTTTCCTTCTCATTTACCCTCTTGAAGTTGTATTTGGAGTGATTTGTGCATGGGGTGGCAGTAGCTGTTGGTAGAGCATATGTCTCATGATCCAGGGGGTTAGCGGTTCAAATCCCGCTCTTGACGGGTTGACCGCATATGATCCCAGCTCCCACAGATGAGCGCTGCCGTTGTGTCCTTGGGCAAGACACTTAACCCCACCTCGCCCCCAGTGTCTGTGGACACTGGTAGCCCCCAAGGCAGAAGATACATCAAGGCCTGTTGTGACGTGAGCCGTCCTCCTGTGGACCCACCACCCGTGGAAGGATTCATGGGGGCTGGTGCATTGTGTTCTTGGACTGCTGCCCCCGCAACCCAGAAAATGGAAAAATCCTATTTTCACTGCCCCACTTAGGCGCCCACTGCGACGTACTCACTTCATTCTCCACTTTGATGATATACATAGCTTTTGTCAGCGTCACATAATCTTTTGGTACAAATGAAAACAAAAATAATCTGCTTCTTGTTAGTGTAATGTGCAGCTATCCATAGGAGGGGCTGACAACGTCACGGCTCTTCACTGAGCACCAGAGTTTTCTAACACATAAGTCTGTGGACAACACTAAGCCATTTTAGGTCAATATTGCGATGTACAATGTACAAAACATAATACTAAGGACTGATACAATGTTAGTCATCTCCATCGATCACTTATTCCACAAAATTCCCCTAAGATTCATTCTAGGAGCCCTAATGAATGCACCTTTGGGATTGGTTCAGTAGACTGTAAGTATGCTTGAAAGTCCATTTGAGTGATTAAGCCTTTCCAAAATGGCCCAGAAGAAGCCCATGCCCTCTGCAGGAAACTCTGTGACAAGTGCACTTCGTATCCTCAGAGTAGAGTTTAGAATTGACTTAAAAATACTTACATCTTTTAATTTTTATTTACCGTAATTTCCAGACTATAAGCCGCTACTTTTTTCACACAGTTTGAACCCTGTGGCTTAAACAATGATGTGGCTCATTCATAAAAGGATTATTTCTTTAGCAACACAGCAGATGCGCACAGCCTGAGTGCAGAAAGCACCGCTGTCTGTGCAGTTAACATGAAGTTGCAGCATTAGCTAGCGCTATTATCAGTGCACTAAACAGTTTATTGCCGTATGATAAAATAAGTTACGACGCTAAATTACCATTAGTGAGTGGGATACGTCTTAAGGACCCGTATGCGTGAAATGCAGATGAGTACGTAAATGTAGTACTTCAGTAGACATGTAGTCATACCTGATCGACACAACTAGCCCCGCCCCCGGGAGAGCCTGAAATCTGCTGAAATTACTTCCAGAGGCTCCAGGCTGGCTGTTTAACTGTCGTTTTACTGCCATGTTATAGGCACTGTTCGGAAAAAGTATGTACCGTTATTTCATTGAAAACTTAAAAAATCTTTCTATGTAAATATCACAAGCTACAACGTGGACTTATAGACAACTGTGTGGCCTATGTTTTTTTTTTTCTCTTCTTTTAAAATTTTGTTGATGCAGCTTATATTCAGGTGCACAATAGTCCAGAAATGATGGTACTCTTTATTTTATCAGAAAGTCTCCAGAGATAAAATCTCTTTTCTGAAGGAGACTAAGCTTAGATACACCCCAGCACAACATGGTACAACAGATTTGTTAAGAATTCAAACAGTAGACCTATAATGTCGAAAACATGTCAAATATCCAGCTCAAGAATGACATCAGCACATCTCTGCATTTTGGACATATGACAGTAATAGATGCACCAAATGCTCTTTATAGCATTTTTAAGGTCTGAGATCTGAGATTGTCTAGATTTGATATGGCTCTTGTTCACAGTGAGGGAAGGCTCTTGTTCACAGTGAGGGAAGGATGGAGCATGAGCTTGACAGCTGGATCAGTGCAGCGTCTGCAGTGAGGTGGTTGCTGTATCAGACTGTTGTGGTGAAGAAGGAGCTGAGTGCAAAGACAAAGCTCTCCATTTACCACTCACTCCAAGCTCCTACACTCACCTGTGGTCATGAGCTTTGGGTAATGACCAAAAAGACAAGATTGTGCATTCAAGTGGTCAAGGATTGGTGCTGCCCTGCAACCCAACCTCAAGTTTGTGTTTTATATCTGGGATATAATAGAATTTGTGATTATATGAAAACACAACCACCTCTATACAACTAGATATCCCTACATAATATTGGCATTGAGCTTATTCGGCCGCGCCCACTTTTGTCTCTAAGGTCGTTCTCACATCTGCCTTGTTTGGTTCGTTTAAAACGAACCAGAGTTCGTTTGCTCCTTTCATTTGGACATTTTGGGGCTGCTGTGAATAAAAAACAAAAATCTCGATCCGGAGCAAACAAGCGAACCGAGACCACCTAAAAAGCTTGGTCTCGGCACGGTTCCTTTCGAACTCTGGTGCGGTTCGTTTGAGGTGAGGATGCAGACCGGACTCGATCTGACACAAGTTGGCTTTTTGTACTTAACGAGCTCCCGTCGTATGTCGAGCATTATGGGAAACCGAGGCTGACGAAACGAAACTTACGAGGCTTACTTACGTTTTGCGTGAAGAGCAAGAGTCAGAACTTGATGCGCACATGAGCGCTGTCCTCCGTAGTCGTCTCGCCCTGTGATTTCGTTGTTTGGAAATTGATTGTAAAATAGTGTAAACCTCACGATGCTGCTCAAACATTTGTGCGAACTGTAAAAACTGAGCAAACCATATCACTAAGGCTAGATTGAAAACAGCACGTAACATCATTATTCTCCTCCTTCACGTGTTTGGACACGGCGCTTTGACACGGCTCATTTCTGTCCAATGGCTGAGCGACCTCAGCACACGTGGTTTTGTTTATAGATGTTGGTTCGCTTGGGGAAAAACTGCAGTGTGAAAGCGAACCACACCAAAATAAAAATTAAAAATTTGGACCAATTTTGGACCAAAGCAAGTGAACTATCGGACTTTCCTGGTGTGAAAACGACCTAAATGTTTCTAAACTGTGCTTTTTTGTGGTAGCACTTCTGGTTAAATGGGAATCACATTCATTTTAATGGAAAAGTTGATATAAGTTTAGCTCTTCAAATCTGATATAGAGTAGGTTCATTTGTGTGAAATGTGCACCTAGTTTCTAGGCTTTAAAATGACTTTGCGGTCCATAGAAGATCGGGTGCCCCGTGCAAAATATGGCCACACCCATGGCAACTTCGGGATAATATGCAATATAAGATGTAAATAACCTATGGTGAAATTTATGATATTATTGTGCTTTAAGATTTGTTTTCATTGATTTTTATTGTGACCAATGACCTTGCTTACATGCATCTGCCACTCTGCCACAGCCAATCATTCACTGTCAATACTCATTAGCCTTGAGTTACCACAACACTCACACACACACACATGCTCGTACGCAAACACATGTACACGCATGCACTAGGGCTAATATCACTCAATGTGTTTGCGTGTGTGGAGAGGTTAAATAAACAGTTTTAGCTCATGCTCCCTCCTCCTGACTGCAGAGGGTGCTGCCGGGAATTGTTGTTGTTTCCGCCTATATTTGAGTTCAACTATTATGCGTAATATGCAAGTGTGATTTTTGGAAAAGCATTGTGATCAGTGTTGCGATTTGCATTTTAATAGTAGGGTCTGTTCAAAGTTAACATTTTAAACATGTCCTGGAGCTTTAAAGGAACTGTATATAAAATTATCTTTGTAAATTTCACAAACATTCCCTATCTGTGTCCCCAGATGCGAGGTAAACATGTTCAGACCAACTGTAGTTTTCTTTGAAAACGGTTGTAAAAGCTATTTGTAATTTGTATTAATTTGTTTATTAATTGGTGTTTTGGTTCAAGACAATTATCCACTTAGGAAACAGAATGAGCTTCACATGAGTCTCTCTTTTGGGTTGGCAGTTTCAATGCTCAAATCCTGTTTGATTTAAACTAGGGCTAGTTTAACGTGTTAATTAGATTAATTAATTACACCGCAAATGAACGCGTTATAAAAATTAACGCAATTAATTATGAGCGGCAATTCAATGCGGGCATTTTAAGTTTGGCATGCGGGGCCTTCGAACGGCAAGTTTATTTATAAAAATGTGACGGAGGGACGGTCCGTCCCTAAGCCCGTTGTCCCCAGGGAGAGCACGTGAAGACGTGTACGCTTGTTTCCGTATCTGTTGCGCTCCGCATGCCGAACCCTTTTCAATTCCCCATAACCTCTCCAGCGTGTTCTGCCGTGACTAAGGCTGCACAATTAGAAGCGCCAGTTTTGCCCATCCAAATCGTTAAACCTGATCATTTAATCACCCGTGCGCGGCGACCTTCTTCCTCCTCCAGCGGTGCGATCTGGCAAACCCGCGGGTTCCCTGGGTCATGTGAGCCATGAGTAATTTGCACAGGCAATTATTTCGGGCAATTATTTGTATTCTCTGTATATCTGAAGCTTTGTATATTATTTATTGACGTTGCATGAAAGCGACTGTACGTGCTCACCTTTTGGCAGTAGAAATATTCGCCATTAAATAGTGGAATGGTGTAAATGAGCTTTTGAATGAATGTTATGTAATGTGGGAGGGGGAATGGGGGTATATAGGTGCACTCTGCAGGTCTCAGTCTTGTCTTGGTTACAGTGGAGGTAACGTGCGCTGAGAGAAAGAGAGCCAAAGACTGAAAGACTTAAAGGGGAAGTCTGCAGTCTTTTCACTGTACCACTATAAATCACACGTTTGACACATTTTTTGCACTGTGGAAGAGCACAATAAACCACCTAAAAAATTATTAAAATGCCGTTAATTAGATTAATTAATTACAATCCTGTAATTAATTAGATTAATTTTTTTTAATGGCCTGACAGCACTAATTTAAACCTAAAATGCCTCTCTCTGATCTGAATGATTACTACCTGCAGCCAATGTCCTGTCCATATACTGAGAATGAGACAAACTTTGATGCGTCTGCAGGTTAAGGCTCTGGTAATACAGGTTCTGGTAATACAGGTTCAGTTATGATTGTAGTACCTTTTTAAAAAAAAAACTGTTCAGATACAGGCTACATGCAGTTCCTTTAATTATAATCATGATCATCATCAATTGGCCAGAATTACTTTGGTATAAATAAGTTTCTGTTATGAGGCACCCAACCACCTGGTGCTATGGAAACAGAAAGAACAGGTTTTTTACTTCAGTTTTGTGCAAATGTGTGTCAAATAGTCAAAAATAAAATATTCACTGTATGATTCTCCATAATGAGCTTTTAATTCTTCAGTCTTCTCTGAGATAAGAAAGGCATGCTATGTAACTGTTTCTGGAGGAGGTTCTTCCACCTGCTTGTTTCCTTGGAGATGTTATTGCTTTGCCTGGAATGTTCCACATTATGGCATTTAACTTGTCTATCTCCATGAAGTCAAGCGAGTCACGCCACCAAGTCAAGTTATAAGTTAGATGCATAGATCATTGTTTTAAATTTTGTTCATTGTAAACAGCAATTTAAATAGCCCCGAGGGGATCAATAAAGTTCTTTGATTGATTGATGATTAAAATGGAATATTGATAAAACAGATCACAGGTCATAGTTACATTTCACCGTAGTGAGCAGCAGATTTGCATGTATGTGTTTGATCATTAAAAAATTGACCCTATCATTGAAAAAACCCACATGGATGACCCAGAGTGTTTTGAATCTTTTGCAAGTTAGTATATAGGTAAATACTGTATAGTATAGGACACACACACACACACTCACTCTCTCACACTCACAAAAAAAAATATTGACAGTAATGCTAATGATTTAGCAACAAGTACTGCAGTATCTGCAATCATTACTTAATCACTAGCACTTCACGCAATTCAAGCAGTATTCACATTAATCACCCATCGCAAATCAAAAGAACGCTGTAAGGGCTAGTAATAGATGCTAATGTTGACAATTACACAAGCCCCCTGCTTTCAGCTAAATATCTCCCTTTGATGCAGAAATAATATGACCACACAAAAGCTGAATTAGTATTTAAAGATCCCATTCTGAAACTATCCCGCCTCTTTGTTTTGAGGCGGGATAGTTTCAGAATAAGTTCAGTGTAGTTGGCTCCTCCCTGCAGCGAGATATAAACAGTGTCTATCAGCACTCTAACCAGAATTGACGAAGCAGCAGATGAGTTGCGAAACGTTTTCGACCAAATAAACTTTGTCCAGTTGACAAATTGAATTTCTCCTTTTATCATGGATTCTACCAGGACGACTGAGGGATTCTTCACACAAATGAAAACATAAATACTCATTAGATTAACATGAGGAGAAAAGAGAAGAGATTGCAGACACTATCTGGGAAATAAGACACAATTAACCACCTACCCCACCAGCTCAACAACACCAGGCACCCACGGGAGACGCAGGGAGGCTGTCCACCGATGAGGCTGTCAATGCTAAAGGGGATACGAGAACTAGTTTGTGGTCTAGAATTTGTTGGTGTGAAAATCTCCGGTAGAGGGTAGTGGATGTTATGACGTCTTGGGAGAGGTTCTATATTTGTATTATGTGTGATTCAGCCCACCTAAGTTGCTTTAGGGCGTGGGATTTTATGCTAAGGTATAACTAGGGTATGGCAAGATTGACAACCGTAATCCTCTCCATTATATACTTTTCATTATATCAAGAACAAAAGTCAAATAATGCTTTTGAAATCCATGTTATTACATTCTTTTTTTAGACCAAGAGTTTGTTTTCATACCTGACAGTTTCAACTGCTCACTATCAGATGAACAAGACAGGCAAGAGGAGGCCAGGCACATTCACAACACTCTGAGGCAACGCTAATACCCAAGTAAGCAATAAACAACAACAACAACAGGTCACAGAGAAAGAAAAACAGAAGAAGAAAAACAAAAATAAAATTGAAAAAAACAACACAAACATGGTAACATTACGATACATCAGGGGCATAACAGAAAAAGTGCAGAGGGCAATGAGAAAACACAAGATCAACACACCAGTGAAACCGTACAGGAAATTCGTCCGCCCAAAAGATAAAATAGAACCAGAGCATAAATGTAATGTCACATACGAAATACCCTGCATGTCCTGCAATAACACATACATTGGGGAGGGCATTCAGTACACGATAAAAGGAACATAGGACTGAATGCTAGAAGGAAACAGTGAAGGCATACACAAGAGCAACAAAACATAAAGCAGGACAGGAACAACTCAAATCGACCATAGAGAACCACATTATGGAGTGGGACGGAGCAAACGTCATTGGGACAGAGGACAACAAACATTGTTGCTGGATTAAAGAGGCAGTTGAAATACGGAAACGTGCCCATGGGACTATCAACCGGGATGAGGGGGCTTTTTTACTCGCACACTCTGACCACTCTGAGGAAGACCGCTAGTGAGCAGCCCAAACTGTCAGGTATGAAAACAAATTTTAGGTCTGAAAAAAGAACCTAATAACATAAATTGTCAGAAGACCAAATGACCCCAATTGGGCTTTTGAAATCCACCCAGATGTTGAAAAATGCTACTAATTGTGTTCTTTAAATCTCTGTACTAGGGCTGGGCAGTATACCGGTTTATACCGAATACGTTGTGTGTGCGTACAAAACGTTGGGAACACATCGGGCCGG
The DNA here is from genome assembly GCA_036785185.1 of Paratrypauchen microcephalus. Lineage (NCBI taxonomy): Eukaryota > Metazoa > Chordata > Actinopteri > Gobiiformes > Gobiidae > Paratrypauchen > Paratrypauchen microcephalus. Next base: position 6,690,364 of record JAVJIX010000033.1, read on the forward strand.
AACGTTGCGCTGGGGAACTGTTTGGCAGTGGCATGAGAGCGGTGGAAGCGTAAGTTGTGTCCCAATTCTTGAGCTGCAGCCTCCGCTGCTTTTTCGGCCGCTTTTTCGCCGGCTTTGAAGGTTGCAAAAGCTACAGCCCTCGAACTAGCCTCCGCGGACTGCAGGGCCGTTGCCAAAACGTGACAGGTCCACAGAGCTGCTCGCAGCGCCCAGACACGCTGCTAACGCTAATGCTAACAACACGCACCATGCAAATTACGCACATGGATCAATAACCCTCGAATTGGGACACGGCTACAGTGTGTGAGCGGTGAACAACATGGACGTTGTTAGAAACAGACAAACTTATACCGAAAAGAGGAGTCATGTCAGTTGTGTGGAAGTACTTCGGCTTTAAAAAATTTGACGCTGATCAAACAAACATATTCTGTAATGTTGTCGGGCTAAAGTTGTAGCGGCTCAGACATCACTCAAAGACATGTTTGCTAAGGCGACTGCCTACAACAAGAAAAGCAAACGGTGTAACGATATTACCGACGCTATTACTATCCATTTAGACATGGAACCACTTAGTCCAGTTGAGAAAGGTGCTTCAAGGAGATGATTAAAGCACTGGACCCAGATATGTTTTTATGTTTTTTATATGTTTTAAGTAAAATTTACTGCAGGAATTATTCTCAAAATTATTTGGAAATGGGGTTAACACCTAGTTATGCATGAAAAACAAAAAAAACAAAACGTGATACCAGTATAATTTTGAAAAATAATACAATATCAATTTTTGGTCATACCGCCCAGCTCTACTCTGTACCTATTTTTAACTGTCTTAAACATGAAAAACAGAACTAGTTCATTTGAAACAGTTCTTCCTCATTTACCTTATGCATTCAGAGCACCCTCATTACTCGCCGCCATTAGTCTATAAGTGCTTTTCAGAACGTCTGGAGGCCTCAGCAGAATTTTGCCATCGCGGAAAAGCTAACAACTAGCATGCTACCCACACACTTTCTGTATCTCGGACAATAAAATGCTTTTTAATTAGATGCATACTGTACACAGCCGATTATGTGTACTGGGGCAAGACAATTTTAGCCTAAAGGTGCATTCTGTAACTTTGGATGGGGGTCCATCACCTGCTTGTTTCTATGGATATGTGTCCCACCACACTAAAAAGGTCCACTTGTCGGGATTGGTGAGACACAGATATTTGCATTAGAAGTTTTTTTTTGTTGTGATTTTCGTTTTTTGCTGAATGTGCTAGTTGAGATCATGAAGAAGCCACTCCATGTTTCAGATAACAGCATTAGTGACGTTAAAAACATACATTTTTAATTTCAAATTGGCTTGTTTTTTCGGAAAGAAACGGGTCGTGTATAAATCAACATATTTTCCCACGCTTGCGCACCCGCCAATCCCGTTGCGAGAAGCGCCAAAGGGGTTTCCCCTGTTCACCTATCAGCTGTGAGGAGCTCGTGCATATGTACGCGGCACTGCAGGACACTAAAGGACATGAAAATGGACTTTTAATGTATGTTTAATGTATGTTTAATATGGCGCCTTAGTGGTTCCCTAATACTGCATATGAATCCTTCTCCAAAATCAAGCCTCAGTGCATGATATAGCCTTTTGAAGGCAGTCCTATTCAGAAATGTGGTTCTGAACACATTCTGGGCGTGTTGCTTGAATGCAAATGAGGTGGACAGAGATAGGCCAGGGCAGGTGGGTGGGGATGTGGCCAAATACGCCACTGTTTCCTGGATTAGCGGTGCGCCGTGCGCACTTCCTACTTCTGTATTTTACGCGCAGAGGAAGATAGGAGACGCGTTCCATGAAATTAGGGGGCCCTAATCAGGGTAGGGGAGCTCACATTAACGTTCAAAAGTGAAAGTGAAAGTGAAAATTTCATGCCATGGGACCTTTAACTTCTACTTGGACACATGACATTTTCGAGAGACCTTCGGGAGAGGTTCGGGACACGTCCGTTTCTCCGGAGCTCGTGTACAGAGTGCTAGTTAGCTCCGAAACACACGATACACGTATACACGTGGAAATACACGAATTATCCGAAAACACATTGCAATACAGGGTGAGTCATAATTATTATCATATTTCTGCATGAAATATTTAAATACTAATTCAGCTGAAGTGAGGAAACTTCACAAGCAGATTTCAGGGCTTTCGAAAATCTGCTGTGCCTGCTTTCAAATAGCGACAACTTCAAATATGGTCAGATTTTCATGTGTAAGATATCATTGGAAAGCTTAGAATCTATACTTTCAGAATCTGTGAATAACTCAAAACACCTCCGGGATCACATGTGTCCTGTTTGGCCGCCGTCGGTCACATATCATTGTTCTGCCTGGAATGTTCCACAGTATGACTTTAAACAGATCGACCTTACATTTATTTAATTACAGGTGGTTTTGTTGCGTAGAAAAACACACCTTCTGACTGTGAGTGGGGTCACCTCTCCACAGATCTGACCTGTAACTTGGTCTAGTTTAGTCTTCATGAAGATAGAACGGTTTAATGCCATACTGTGAAACATTCCAAACAAAGCAATAACATCTCCATGGAGACTCTCGCACAGAAAAGTTACACAATGCACCTAAATACCTTATGAAACCAAACAAACTTTGTCCAGTTGACAAATTGAATTTCTCCTTTTATTATCCATGTATTGGTTAACCACTAAATATCTCTTGGTGTGTACATTACAGTAATTTTTGCCGACAGAAATCTTAAACTTAAAAGTCTAAAAGCAGAATTAATCGCATCAATGAGTCTGAGTGCCGTATGCCAGATTAGAGCAGGTTAAGATCTTACACTATAGGAGGGGGGTTTGAGTGGATCTGCTGCAGGGGCTGCATATTAGCGGGATTATCTGGCAACCCCGCTGTGGAGGTGAAGAAGTGCACAATCCTATTTCCTCATGCGTCTGAGTGAGTGTGTGCTGTGAGCGTGTCAAAGCCCCATCTGCATCCATCACACATCTCACACATCCAGAACCAGGGAGGACTTCGTTACAGTTCTTGTTTTTTTTTTTAAAGAAATTGTGCTTTTCAGAGTATTATTTTAGCAGCATACATTTACATTTACATTTGCAAACACTCACCACTCACCAACTGAGCTAAAGCTGGAGCTCCCCCCTTCCGTATAAGAAGGGAGGAGAAAAAAGGGAAGGAAGTCCAGCAAGTCGCAGGTGCGAATCCAGACCAGAGCAAGAGCAAATGAGCAGATTTAATTTTATTAATTTTAATTAAACTTGCTTATTTTAAAATCAGTTATTTATCTTTTCATAATGTTTTGTAATTTTTTTAGGGAAATTATTAAAAACTTTGTCCAAACTGCTAATATTTGTCCATTTAAAGGCATTTACTTATGAAATTGTTTCCTATGGTAACTTTGGGGATACCATTAATATCATATTGTAACTGCAAAGCAGCTTCTTGATATTATAAGTGCTTCTAGAATTTACTGTAATACAACACAATCAGTTCCACAAAGAAATATATTTATTAACACAATAGTATGCCCAAAATTTCACATTTTCTTGGCAGTCAGTAATTTCAGTCAGGTCAGTGTTTAGTTTCTAACCAGAATATAAAGAAGAAGAAGAAGTGGCTTTATTGATCTCACACAGGAGAAATTCTTCTCTGCATTTAACCTATCCTGTTATTAGGAGCAGTGGGCAGCACATTACTGCGCCCGGGGACCATCTCCATGATCATCTTACTTCAGTTTGGTCAGGACCTCAGCTGGAGGATTTTACCTGGAGCATGTTTTGGGTTTATGGGGGAAACCGAAGTGCCCGGAGGAAACCCACCCAGACACCGGAAGAACATGCAAACTCCACACACAAAGGCTCGGGCGACCCAAATCTTACGGCCATACCAACCTTCTTGCTGTGAAGCACGAGCGCTAGCCACTCAGCCACCGTGCCGCCAAAAATATGCATTTTAGATTCATAAAGATATTAGAAACATAAAGATATTGATATACAAGAGGTGGTAGTCTGCAGCACTGGGGCCCCCCAGGGAACTGTCCTCTCACCCTTCCTCTTCACCATCTACACCTCGGACTTCATCTGTTCTATTCGAATTCTAAATCCTCTCACCCGCTTACTCAGGTCCTCCTCCTCCATCCTCCTCACAGTCCCTCACTCAGGTCCTCCTCCTCCATCCTCCTCACAGTCCCTCACTCAGGTCCTCCTCCTCCATCCTCCTCACAGTCCCTCACTCAGGTCCTCCTCCTCCATCCACCTCACAGTCCCTCACTCAGGTCCTCCTCCTCCATCCACCTCACAGTCCCTCACTCTGGTCCTCCTCCTCCATCCACCTCAGTCCCTCCCGCAGGGCCTTCAACCGCTCTGCTCCCCATCTATGGAACTCACTCCCCCCAGACCTCCGGAACGTTCAATCATTACCAATTTTTAAATCCAGACCTTTTCAAAATAGCTTACCCCACTTAATCATTTTCTCCCTGCTGACTTTCATTTTACTTGTATTGCTTTGTCCATTCTCTTAGTTTTATTTTGTATATACTGCCTGTTTTGAACTGTTTTTAATTGTTTTTAATTGATGAGTGTCTAGAAAGGCGCCTTGAAATAAAATGTATTATTATTAGGCCTGAGCGCTAAAGCGTAGGGCCTATTGTAACTGTTCTGCAGTGCGAAGCGCTCTCCCCTTTTTAAACACCTAGCACTCATGTCAACGACTGGTGCCCGCTGACATGGCACGGTGGCATCGCCCGTGGCCGCGATAGCGGCCAAATTGTAATTGTTCACCCCAAAACATTCTCGGCCCACCAGCGTGCGCAAAACAAAGCGCTTCGCGTTTTGTTTTGCAGAGCAGAGCAGAGCAGAGCAGCAGAGCGCGAATCGCTCTCCCCTTTTTAAGCACCTAGCACTCATGTCAACGACTGGTGCCCGCTGACCTGCTACGGTGGCACCGCCCGTGGCGGCAAAATTGTAATTGTTTTGTGGGCACACATGACATTGTGCACTGCGTGCACGATGTCATGTGTGCCCACAAAACCAGAGCGCGAAGCGCTCTCCCTTTTCCAAACACTCAATGCCACACTATAGTGACACTCATAGCATCCAATAGCACAGACTGGCACTGCCCATTGCCACGAAAGTGACATAATTGTAATAGTTAACCATCGTAAACGCCAAAAATGTGTATTGGGCAAGTGAGTAATCGATGAGGTCCAATGACCTCATCGATTACGCGTTGAGCTCGTCATTGACAATGGACCCCACGGGTGTGTTACTGGACGCGAGCCCTTTCCATTGATATATATAATGCCACCATAGGTGGCACCATATTGTTATTGTTCTGGTTTTTCTTATTATTATTATTTTTCTAACCCCTTTTTTCAGGTTTCGGGTTACCTGGCCGCAAAGTCACTCTTAGGCAGCGGAAGTTCCTCCTCAGTTTTGAATCAAGATGGCGCAATCTCTGATTGGTTCACTTAGCTGTCTGTCTATGCGCAACTGCAGCGCATTTTGGACCAAGCGTTACCAGACTCACTCGCTGGTACAGCGATGAGTCATGGATTCTTCCAGGCAAGGTTTCGGGTACTTCCCACCGACGAAAACTCACGGAATTTTGCACAGAATTCAAGAATGCCAAAAAAGGAATTTACAAATAATCTGTATTACAAAATCTTAAAAAATGGCTCGACAGCGCCCCCTGGAAAATCAAAATACATTGCGCCTATGGCTATACCCGAAAAATGAACTTTGTCGTAGATAAACGAAATTCGGGTGGTGGATAGGTCATGTCGTTACGAACCAAAAAATATATTACGCCGTTGCTAGGTGACCAACAGGAAGTCAGCCATATTGGGCCGAGCATGCGACCCGGCGCCGAAGGCGCATTTTCCTGTCCTCGTATTATAACGAACTCCTCCTAGGGTTTTTGACCCAGACTCACCAGAATCGTGCTGTATCATCTAGACAAGTGGGACATTAAAAGTTGTTAAAAGTGTTCTAAAAGAGTGAACGGTGTTTCCGTGACAACGCCACAAATTTCGGGTTCGTTTTTGCGGCTCGCCATCAAACTTCGACAAGCAATAATTTGCGGATACTTTGGCCGATTTCACTCAAACTTTAATCGTTGGTGGACACCCCGGCCCTGAACAGATTGATATAAGAAAATCTGAAATGGGTGCTATAGCGCCACCTAGGGAGATTGCATGGAAGCGCAAAATTTTACTTTGTCGTAGACATACCAAATTTGGTACACATATTCGTGACGGGGTATCGATCAAAAAACTTAATGACGCCAACACGCCATGTCCCATTGTGTTGCCATGGCAACAGGCCAAACATCTGTCATCACCAATGAGACACCAGGCAAAAACTTTGTCGTAGCCAAACCAAATTTGGTACACAGATGCATCATGGGAATAGGAACAAAAAAGTATATTACGTCATTGCTAGGCAACCAACCAGCCATATTGGATAGACCATGTGACCTGGTGGCAAAGGCGTCATTTCCTGTCAAACTTCGACGAATGATAATTCGCACATACTTTGGCTGATTTTACTCAAACTTTAATCGTTGGTGAACACCCTGGCCCTAAACAGATTGATATAAGAAAATCTCAATTGGCCGTAATAGCGCCCCCTAGGGAGATTGCATGGAACAGAAAGATTTTACTTTGCCGTAGACACACCAAATTTGGACCACACATTCGTGACAGGGTCTCGATCAAAAATCTCAATGATGACCCCGCGGCATCTCCCGTCATGTTGCCATGGTAACAGGTCAAACAGCTGTCCCTGCCATTAGGACACCCGGCAAAAGCTTTGGTGTAGCCACACCTAATTTAGTACATATATGGTTCATGGGAATAGGAAAATGGCGCGTTAGCGCCACCCCCCTGCGAGTGCAAGCGAGGGCCGATCATCGCCGCTTGCGGCTATATTTATTATTATTATTATTATTATTATTAAGAAAAATTTCACTACTTTTGTTGTGGAAGCATTTTGCTTGTAGACCAATTTAATTGGTTGACCCTCCTTTTGCAGCATTAACCTCAACCAATCATTTCCTGTAATTGCAGATCAGACCTGCACAACGGTCAGGAGGAATTTTGGACCATTCTTCTTCACAAAACTGTTTCAGTTGAGCAATATTTTTGGGTTGTCTGGTGTGAATTGCTCTCTTGAGGGCATGACACAGCATCTCATTCAGGTTGAGCTCAGGACTTTGACTGCGCCACTCCAGAAGGCGTATTTTCTTCTGTTTGAGGCATTCTGTTGTTTATTTGATTTTATGCTTGGGGTTGTTGTCCTGCATCACCCATTCTCGTTTGAGCTTCAATTGGCAGACAGATGGTCTTAACTTTACCCGTAAAATGTCTTGGTACAATTTGAAATTAATTTTTCCGTCAATGACAGCAATCCGTCCAGACCCTGAGGCAGCAAAGGAGCCTCAATCCATGATGCTCCCTCCACCATATTTAACAGTTGGGATGAGGTTTTGATATTGGTGTGCTGTGCCTTTTTTTTCTCCACACATAGCGTTGTGTGTTCCTTCCAAACAACTTAATTTTTGTTTCATCTGTCCATAGAATGTTTTGCCAGTACTGCTGTGGAACATCCAGGTGATCTTTTGCAAACTTCAGACGTGCAGCAATGTTTTTCTTAGACAGCAGTGGTTTCCTCCGTGGTGTCCTCCCATGGACTCCATTCTTGTTTAAGGTTTTACGTATTGTAAATCTATTGACAAAAATGTTTGCATGTGCCAGAGATTTTTAAAAGTCTTTAGCTGACACTCTAGGATTCCTTCTCACCTCATTGAGCATTCTGCGGTGTGATTTTGCTGTCATCTTTACAGGATGACCATGCCTAGGGAGAGAAGCAACAGTGTTGAACTTTCTCCATTTATAGGCAGTCTGTCTTACTGTAGACACATCAACAGCTAGGCTGTCAGATATACTTTTATATCCTTTCCAGCTTTATGTAACTCAACAAGATCTTCTGAGAGCACTTTTGTGCGGGGCATCATTCACATCAGGCAACCCTTCTTGAGAACAGCTATCTCAAAACTAGTGTGAGTTTTTAAAGGGCTGCTGGGCTTTAACCAACACCTGCAAACTAGTCACATTCATTGGACCCCAGGTTGGCTGAGCTCCAATTAGCTCTTGTAGAAGTCATTAGCCTAGGGGGGTCACATACTTTTTCCACCCTGCACTGTGAGTTTTTACATGTTACATAATTTTTGTGCAGTATTAAAGATCCCATGACATGGCACTTCTTGATGCTTTTATATGGCTCCTTAATGGTTCCCTAATACTGTAAATGAATCCTTCTTCAAAATCAACACTCAGTGCATGAGAAACAGAGATAAGATGAGAAAGAGTAATTTTTCTCTCTCTGAACACTCCATAATGGGCGTTGTTGCTTGAATGCAAATGAGGAGAAAAGAGCTGGCCAATAGTAGAGGGTGGGGGCGTGGCCAAACTCTCCGCTCTGGGCTCTGAGCTCTCAGCTGATCCATTTCCTTGTTTTTGCACGGGGGAGAGATTTGAAGCGTTCCATTGAAAAATAAACACATTTCCACAGAAAATAAAATTAAACCACTGCTGTTCAAAGGTCCAGAGGCTCAGATAAAGGACTTCCGAGCCTACAAACACTCGGAAGTGCCTCCAGGCAAATTAAAAAACGCATTTCGCATTGCCTAGCGCATTCGTAGTCCAAACTCTCTGGGCGTGATTTACAGAGACGCTGAGTTCAGACAGACGGGGGTGGAACTGCATTTGCATTTCTTTTTTCGATCTGACGTCAATAAGGTGCCTTGTTCAAAATCGCCCGTTTGAGCTCCGATTTTTTGTAACGCAGAAAAGCATCGCAAATGCTCAGTTTAGACATTTCACAACTTTTAACCATGAAGGGGGCCTAAACAGGGTAGGGGAGCTCACATTAACGTTCAAAAACCTCAAAGTGAAAATTTCATGCCATGGGACCTTTAAGCCCTATTCGGACGGGATTAGTTTTACAGGGGGATGTAGAGTAATGTCGGTTTATCACAGGACCTCTGTAATATAAATGACCCCATTCACACATGACAAGAAATGTCCGTAATATTCATTTGACATGGGAGGAGTTTGTTTACGCTCTGCCGTCACGTATTCGTTGTCGTGCACGTCATGATTAGCCTATGTGTAATATTAGCAAACTATGCAAATTATTGCCCATAATCAGGACTAATAGAGCATACATGACCTAAAACAAGCAGAAGTTTCATGCCTCTGACGACTGATTTATACCTCTTGGTCTTTTTCATTGGTCGATGTGTGCGTTTGTTTGAGAGTACCGGTAGATCATTTTGTTTGCCGGCAAAACAAAGCACTTCAAGCTCCTCCGTGTTTGAAAATTCTGGTAAATTATTTCTTTAATGTGACGAACGGATGTAACGGATGTGACGAAATATTACATACATCTTTACTGAGGGTCGCATTCGCACGGGATTAATATTACCTATGGTAATTCCCCCAGACCGTTTTACAGAAGGTGAAACTCGTTGTAAATTTCACAGACATACTCCGTTATGTTTACGGACATGGCGCGTTCAGACAGGACTAAATTCCCTGGTAATTATTACTTCACCCCATGTCACCCCATAAAACTAATCCCGTCCGAATAGGGCTTTAGTTAAAGCAGAATGTGCTTGTCTGTTGTTGTGACTTAGATGAAGATCAAGACACATTTTATGACCAATTTATGCAGAAATCCAAGTAATCTCGACGGGTTGACATACTTTTTCTTACAACTGTATGTGCTCTTTTACTTTTTCTGATACAACTCAAGATCACTCTAAAGACATTCAGGAAAGGTTTATTTCTGTCCTGTCAATAGGACTTTTTTAGTATCGATACCTGCTCTAATGAGTATCTAGTTTCAATACTAGTTTTGGTATTGATTAGTATCTGATTTTCGATACTTTTGCCAACCCTAGTCTAATTCTCCATAAAAACTGCTATCCCTGTAGTTCACACAGTCTGCAAATTCTGAAATAGTGTGATTCTGTTCATATTTCAGTCCATTGTCAATTCTCCTGGACAATTTTACTATTAAAACATAATTCACAATCATCATGCTTGTTAGAAAAAAAACGTAATTTGATATTTTCCCCAAATTGTTCAGAACTTCTGATTGATTTTGACCTCAAGAGCTGCTTACACAATATATTTGTACACATTTTACTCAAATACATGTGGCCTTTAATTAAAGCAGAGAAACTACTTAAAGAGGGAGTATTTTACTTCTATGGGGTATTAACTAATTACACATAACATATTTAGATCACCATGTTACCTTTGATTGTCTTGAGAATGCTGTTTTCATGTTAAGTCACTCCAGAGCACTATCTCAACACAGTCACTGTGCATCCCACTAATGAAACTACTGCACCTGCACTTAGCACCAGCTTTGTGAAGCTGTAGTGTATTGGATCATGTTTTTGTACATGTATGGAGAATTGTCATGTGGGAGCATGGGTGACAGAGACATAGGCTTGTGGGCGGAACATTGGACAGAATTGGTCTGCTAACCATAAGGAGGGTTTGGCCCAGGAGAGATCATGGTTACTGAAACATGCATGAATGACATCTAAAACCTCTTCAGGCATGTTTTTGATGAGATTAGAACATGGTAGAAAGCTCCAAAAAGTTGATTTTCCACAATACTCCTTCTTTAAAGGGATATGCCACCCCCAGGTCAAATTTGGGCATCTCCCCACAGTCCAGAGACTAAAACAAGTGATGAAAAGCGTTTTCCTGGTCACCCAGCCATTGTCCGAGTCTGTCAGCACTGACCGCTGCGTGAGCTGCTGCTCCTCCGCGTTAGACTGGAGGCTAACGGCGCCAGAGAAAGATTTCGGCCAAATTGAATTAATTTTCTCGATGCTTTTCCCAATTACTTTCTGTGTAGTGCGCATTCATATCGAGTTCAAATAAATGTGCAAATCAACACGAAGAACTTGCCTTGGTCATTTTGGGTGGGAACTATTTTTCAGTGCGGAAAAAGACAGACGAAGCACGCACCACGCGGACAGGGGAATCCCTGTTTACGCACCAGGAAGGGAGTTCCCCCGTTACGCTGCGTGCTTTGTGCTTCGCCTTTATTTTTCCGCACTGAAAAATAGTTCCCACCCAAAATGACCAAGGCAAGTTCTCCGTGTTGATTTGCACATTTATTTGCACTCGATATGAATGCGCACTACACAGAAAGTAATTGGGAAAAGCATCGAGCAAATTAATTCAATTTGGCCGAAATCTTTCTCTGGCGCCGTTAGCCTCCAGTCTAACGCGGAGGAGCAGCAGCTCACGCAGCGGTCAGTGCTGACAGACTCGGACAATGGCTGGGTGACCAGGAAAACACTTTTCATCACTTGTTTTAGTCTCTGGACTGTGGGGAGATGCCCAAATTTGACCTGGGTGTGGCATATCCCTTTAAAGATGCAGTATTTTACATTAAATGCAAAGTACTGCACCTTTAAAGAATCCTCCAGCTGCTTCTCTTAATTGAGATGTTATTGATTTACCTGGAATGTTCCATAGTATGGCATTAAACTTGTAGCCTATATGAAGACACTGAGGTGACAGCTCCATGTCAAGTTACAGGTTAGATCTATGGCCATGAGTTAGTCTTAGACTTGGATTTAGACAAACTTTATTAATCCACAAGGGAAATTATTTGGATACAGCAGCTCATGCATCACAATATAATAGAATAACAAAGAGTAAAACATATAAATGGTAATAATAATAAATTCTAAAGTCACAAAACAGATACAAGAGACAGATGTCAAATAAGGCATAATTATACAGTCAGGTCCATAAATATTGGGACATCAACACTATTTTCATCTTTTTGGCCCTGGACACCATCACAATGGATTTGAAATGACACAAACAAGATGTGCTTTAAGTGCAGACTTTCAGCTTTAATTTGAGGGTATTTGCATCCAAATCAGGTGAACGGTGTAGGACTTAGAACAGTTTCTACATGTGCCTCCCACTTTTTAAGGGACCAACAGTAATTGGACAAATTAAACAATCATAAATCAAACTGTCATTTTTTAATACTTGGTTGCAAATCCTTTGCAGTCAATGACAGCCTGAAGTCTGGAATGCATTGACATCACCAGACGCTGGGTTTCGTTCCTGGTGATGCTCTGCCAGGCCTCCACTGCAGCTGTCTTCAGTTCCTGCTTGTTCTTAGGGCATTTTCCCTTTGGTTTTCTCTTCAGCAAGTAAAATTTATGCTCAATTGGATTCAGGTCAGGTGACTGGCTTGGCCATTCCATAACATTCCACTTCTTTGCCTTAAAAAACTCTTTGGTTGCCTTCGCAGTACGTTTCGGGTGATTGTCCATCTGCACTGTGAAGCGCCGTCCAATGAGTTTTGAAGCATTTGGCTGAATATGAGCAGATAATATTACCCGAAACACTTCAGAATTCATCCTACTGCTTTTGTCAGCAGTCACATCATCAATAAAAACAAGGGAACCAGTTCCATTGGCAGCCATACATGCCCACGCCATAACACTACCACCACCATGCTTCACTGATGAGGTGGTATGTTTTGGATCATGGGCAGTTCCTTTCTTTCTCCAAACTCTTCTCTTCCCATCATTCTGGTACAAGTTGATCTTTGTCTCATCTGTCCATAGGATGTTGTTCCAGAACTGTATCGGCTTTTTTAGATGTTTTTTGGCAAACTCTAATCTGGTCTTCCTGTTTTTGAGACTCACCAATGGTTTACATCTTGTGCTGAAGCCTCTGTATTCACTCTGGTGAAGTCTTCTCTTGATTGTTGACTTTGACACAGAGACGCCAACCTCCTGGAGAGTGTTCTTGATATGGCCAACTGTTGTGAAGGGGTTTCTTTTCACCAGGGAAAGAATTCTCCTGTCATCCACCACAGTCGTTTTCCGTGGTCTTCCGGGTCTTTTGGTATTGCTGAGCTCACCTTCTTGCTTTTTAAGAATATTCCATACAGTTGATTTGGCCACACCTAATGTTTTTGCTATCTTTCTGATGGGTTTGTTTTGCCTTTTCAGCCTAATGATGGCTTGCTTCACTGATAGTGACAGCTCTTTGGACCTCATATTGAGAGTTGACAGCAATTCGATTCCAAATGCAAACTTCGAATGAACTTTTGTCTGCTTATAAATGAGATAATGAGGGAATCACACACACCTGGCCATGGAACACACCTGGCCATGGAACAGCTGAGCAGCCAATTGTCCAATTACTTTTGGTCCCTTAAAAAGTGGGAGGCACATGTAGAAACTGTTGTACACCGTTCACCTGATTTGGATGCAAATACCCTCAAATACCCTCAAATTAAAGCTGAAAGTCTGCACTTAAAGCACATCTTGTTTGTGTCATTTCAAATCCATTGTGGTGGTGTCCAGGGCCAAAAAGATGAAAATACTGTTGATGTCCCAATATTTATGGACCTGACTGTATATACAGGGGGTCCTCGGGTTACGACGTTGATCCGTTCTTAAGACGCGTCGTAACCTGAATTTCATCGTAAGTCGGATTTCGACATTAATCTTCCAACCAAAGCACCAATAACCTTTCCATATGAATAATTAGACCACTACGCTGCTTGGTTATCACTGCCGCTTCCATAGGAGCAGATCAGAGCCCACACCAGGTACTTCCGCCCACATTGGGCACGCACACGAGGCCGTCTTCTTCTCCCTACAACCACAACAAAGCGTATTCTTCCGCCGTGCGTCGCGCGCCGTTCGCGTTTGTTTATGTCGCTTGCCACGCAAAACCGCGTAAAACAGAATGATGCGTAATATTATTCATTTTTTTTAATGGGGGCGCGTTCGTAACCACGAAACGTCGTAAGTCGAGACCGTCGTAAACCGAGGACCCCCTGTATGTATGTGTATATATATATATATATATATATATATATATATATACACACACATATATATACTCAACAAAAATATAAACGCAACACTTTTGTTTTTGCTCCCATTTTTCCTGAGATGGATCCAAAATTCACTCCAGATACACAACACTACCATTTCTCTCAAACATTGTTCGCAAATCTGTCCAAATGTGTGACAGCGAGCACCTCTGCCCCGCCGAGACAATCCACCCCACCTCACAGGTGCGCCACATCAAGATGCCGATCCGACATCATGACCAGTGCACAGGTGCGCCCCAGACTGCCCACAATAAAAGGCCACCCTGAAATGTGCTTTTTTTTTTGCTTTATTGGGGGTCTGGGGACTCAGAACCAGTCAGTATCTGGTGTGACCACCATTTGCCTCATGCAGTGCAACACATCTTCTTCGCATAGAGTTGACCAGATTGTCAATTGTGGCCTGTGGAATGTTGGTCCACTCCTCTTTAATGGCTGTGCGAAGTTGCTGGATATTAGTGGGAGCTGGTACACGTTGTCGTATACGCCGGTCAAGCACATCCCAAACATGCTCAATGGGTGACATGTCCGCTGAGTATGCTGGCCATGCAAGAACTGGGACATTTTCAGCTTCCAAGAATTGTGTACAGATCCTTGCAACATGGGGCTGTGCATTATCTTGCTGAAACATGAGGTAATGTTCATGGATGTATGGCACAACAATGGGCCTCAGGATCTCATCACGGTATCTCTGTGCATTCAAAATGCCATCAATAAAATGCACCTGTGTTCTTCATCCATAACAGCCTTTGAAGAGGAGTGGACCAACATTCCACAGGCCACAATTGACAATCTGATAAACTCTATGCGAAGAAGATGTGTTGCACTGCATGAGGCAAATGGTGGTCCCACCAGATACTGGCTGGTTCTGAGTCCCCAGACCCCCAATAAACCAAAAAAAAAAAATGCACATTTCGGGGTGGTCTTTTATTGTGGGCAGTCTGGGGCGCACCTGTGCACTGGTCATGATGTCGGATCGGCATCTTGATGTGGCGCACCTGTGAGGTGGGGTGGATTGTCTCGGCGGGGCAGAGGTGCTCGCTGTCACACATTTGGACAGATTTGTGAACAATGTTTGAGAGAAATGGTAGTGTTGTGTATCTGGAGTGAATTTTGGATCTTTGGGTCCATCTCAGGAAAAATGGGAGCAAAAACAAAAGTGTTGCGTTTATATTTTTGTTGAGTGTGTATATATATATATATATATATATATATATATATATATATATATATATATATGGTATTTTTTTTCTTTGAGCTGTGGAACATTTCAGACAAAGCAAAAACATTTCCATGGAGACCAAAACATTTCCATGGAGACATACAGCTGAGAGACCTCTCACCAGAAATGTTACACCGTGTGCACTTTTAATTAAGAGGTTTGTGTTATGAGTTTGGGAATTAATTAAGCAGATACCAACAGATACTAGGCCTGAATTTATTCATTTAACAATTTGTTCGTTCTAGATGAACTCTTTCACGTCACACCATAAAATACACCATAAAAATACTCTTTCTTTAGACAATAGAATGTGATATTCAACATTAAATGGTAGTACTTTCTTCTATTTTTTCTTCTTCATATTTTCTTCTTACTTCTTGTTTCCATGTGGTCTTATACCTGTGTAATCCTCAGTGGTCCTGTAGGTTCATAGTGCTCCATGGGTGTATACTAGTCTATGTGCTCTTATACTTGTTCTGATGCAGCTCAAGATCATTCTAAACACATTCAGGAAAGGTTCATTTCTGTCCTGTTAATGGGACTTTTTTAGTATTGATACCTGCTCATGTGAGTATCGAGTTTGGAGTTTCAGTACTAGTCTTGGTGGCGATTAGTACTTTTGACAGCCCTACATTAGAGTAAATAGCCCAGGATGGATTGACTGCAACGTTGCTTACCTGTCAGACTTCTTTGACTGGCAGGTTGTCCCATCTTAAATATATGCATTAGTCATTTCCATTCAAACTGCATCCTTTTTACGCATCCAGGGACGGAGAGAGGGAGGGAGCAGGAGCAGAACAAATCCCCCATAGCTGAGGAGGGCATTCATAGTCCTCTCATGCACTATGCAAAAGGAGCAAGAGCCCGGGCACAAAACCAGGATCAATCTCTCTGCCTCTCTCTCTCCCACTGTGAGGCAGGGGCACTGAAGAGCCAGAGAAAAGCTGCTGCCGCTCACTCACTCCGACTCAGCCATTTTACATTCTGTCAGGTCACCACTGCAGCTGCTGGAGGATTTGACAAGAGAATCATGGTGGCAAAACTTAGCCTATTAAAATGACACTTTCACTTTATAATAACTACACCTTAATTAGCCTTAATAAAGCATAGAGGAAGGCTTGCATTTTATAATTTTTAATTGAAAACCACATACTAGAGCTGTTGGCCTTAATCGGTTGACAGTCTTATGATAAGCATGTATATGGAACAGCAGCAGAAAGGAGAATTGAGTGGGTGAGTGAGCTGAAGATTTTGTATTTTTTGGTATTTCAATGTGAAAAGGCAGATTAAACTCATGTTGTTTCCTAGTACTGTTTCTGCATAAATACTTGCTTTAGCATGAACTTGCCCTGCAGGTGTTGTCCTCTGAGTGCAGTTTGGGTCAGACACACATAGAGCTTTTGCAATGCCCCCATTTGAGTTTAGTTTAGTTTAGTCTTTATTTGAAGGGACAATGTACAGAGACATTATGTACAAAGACAGAGATGTTCTGCACCAGAGCATAGCTACAAAGCTAATTTCCATCCGCAGTCCCTGGTTACATGGATAAAAAACAACGGTCTATATCAATAAAAGCAATCAAAGATTTTCTCTCTTAAACACACACATACACACACAGCATCACACATTTAACTTTGACACACATCTCATTACGCAGCAACACAGCAAAACATAATACAGTGAACCCTCGCTGTATTGCGGTTCACTGTTCGCGGCCTCGCTGTTTCGCGGATTTTTTTTTCCTATTTTTTTAATTTTTTTTTTCTATTTTTTTTATAGTGTAACTTTTTTTTACAGTGTAACATTCTGTCCTGCGCCCTGATTAGCTAAGAGACTAGACCAGGACTAAACCAGGTCTAAAGCAGGTCTAAACCAGGACTAAACCAGGTCTAAAGCAGGTCTAAACCAGGACTAAACCAGGTCTAAACCAGGTCTAGACCAGGGATGGTGACGCAGGGTGGTAGGGACAGAGTCTCTGATGTCCTTCACGAGAGCGCCTGGGTGACAGGAGGTGTGGCCTTTGTTTACTTGCACGAGCCATGGAAGAGAGTGCGAGCCGGACAAATGGAAGAGCCAAGAATCAACATGGACGGGCCTGGCGCCTGGCCACGCGGCGTCCGGGGGAGCTGCAGCGGGGAGAGCCGCATTCGAGGGAGCCCGCAGCGGGGGGAGGACACTCGCGCGCACAGAAGAGACAGTGGCTCTTCCCCGTCACGCCGAGAGGACGAACCCGACCCCGTCCTAGAGAGCTGTGGAGTATTGGCGACGCATTGATAGCGGTCTGATTTTGGAGCCGGGGTGAAATGCAACCAACTCTTGTGAGCGCAGGTTGGTCTTACCTGGTCTTGTGGTGAGGACTGGTGCTCAGAGGCGTCTGTTAGCGGTTTGGCACTGTTAGCATTGGCTTGAGTCTTGCCCAAAATGATATCCAGGTCGCTTTCCACTCGACTTTCGCACATGGCATGGATATGTGGTACCAAAACAAACACACGTGTCCGCGCGCACGTGTCCGCGCGCACGTGTCCGCGTGTCACGTGCCGCCCCCCCCCCCCCCCCCACTATTAATATATTTTAATGAAAATCTACAAAAGTTTGAGTGTTTAAACAAGAGAAAAATGTTAATACCAGTCTCAGAAAGGTGTATAATGTGTCTGGTGAAGCGTTTTCAGCCTTAAAACATGTAGAATAATTGTAAAATATAAAATTGTCCTACTTCGCGGATTTCACTGATTGCGGGCTATTTCTGGAACCTAACCCCCGCGATAAACGAGGGTTCACTGTATACACCCACTAACATTAACCCAAAACACACAATCACACACATCCATGTACTAATTACACACCATATTATTCACAGTAACAATAACACATAAAAACATAATTCTTATATTTGATCTCAATGCTGTATTAAAGGAAAAGTAACATTTTTTTTTACAATCTGAGCCTTATTTCGGTAATAAATCAAGTTGTTTTACTCACCCATATCACTTTGGTGTCATATGGAGCATTTCCGGAGATGTTTTAGATTAGCGTTAGGCTAACGCCGTTAGCCTAGCGCGACTTATAGCCATAGCTCGGGGCATTCCCCGAGCATGTAATATGCCCCGTGCGGGCTCCAAATAACACAAACTTTAGCACTTTTCAAATCATAGAAGCTCGATGTCTTTAGTCTACGATTTTGTTTGAATCAAAAGTGGCCTGTAATCCGAGATTTATCCATAGTTTACAGCTTTGCGTTCCATGTTTGGGTCCCGGGAGCTGAGAGCACAGTCCACACATGCGCACTGGCCTCCTCATCTACTCGAAACTATGGCTAAATGTCGGATTACAGGCCACTTTTGACCAAACGAAATCGTAGACTAAGACATCGAGCTTCTATAATTTGAAAAGTGCTAAAGTTTGTGTTATTTGGAGCCCGCACGGGGCATATTACATGCTCGGGGAATGCCCCGAGCTATGGCTATAAGTCGTGCTAGGCTAACGGCGTTAGCCTAACGCTAATCTAAAACATCTCTGGAAATGCTCCATATGACACCAAAGTGATATGGGTGAGTAAAACAACTTGTTTTATTACCGAAATAAGGCTCAAATTGTAAAAAACGTTACTTTTTCTTTAACGGATTAACTGATTCACTACTGTATAACCTGCTGGTTAACGTGGTGTGTGCTGGCAGTTTTGATTATTCCACAGCCACTTTTTCAGTTCTGTGGAAAAGGTGGAATAGTCTGTTAGATTTATGAGATTAGTTGGTGTATCATTCCAGTCTTTAATGGCTCTGTAGGAAAAGGAAGATTGTGCAAATGTTGTTTTGAGTTTTGGTATATTGCAGTGGCTGTTGGTGGAAGCTCGTGTGGTTCGTGTTGTTACTGTGGATGTGTACTTGATGAAGTTCTTAAGAAGAGCTGGTGCAGAGTTATTTAGTATTTTGTGGGTCATTCTAATTGAGGCATATTTCTGAATATTGTTGAAGTTTAAGAGTGTATTTTTGGAGGATTGTGCAATGATGGTGTTGTCGCGGCTTCTTGTCTAAAATTTTGAGTGATTGTTTGTGGAGTGATTCTAAAGGTCTCAGTGTGGTTTTATTGGCCTGGGACCAGCAGGTTATACAGTAGTGAAACCGGGACATAATCATGCTGTTAAAATAGATTTGGGCTGCCTCTAGTGTCAGTGAGTTTCTTATACATTTGAATGTTTTGATATTGTATTTTATTGATATTTTATTTGATATTGTTTTTTGCGGTCAGTTTACCTGCCGCACATCTTAAGTCGACTACAGCTTAATAATTATAGAACAGGTATAGCTGATGTTTGAGGAATCGTCCAATAGAAGTAGATTGAGCATTTGTTGGGTCTTGACAATTCCCATGTCAAAGTTGAAGCAGATCTCACTATACATGAGATTTCCATCCATACATTTTTTTCCGCTTATCTAAGGCCGGGTTGCCAGGGCAGCAGTCTAAACATGGACTCCCAGATTTCCCTCACCCCAGACACTTCCTCCAGCTCCTCCGGGGGATCCCGAGGTGTTCCCAGGCCAGCCCAGAGACATAGTCCCTCACCCCATGTCGTGGGTCTTCCTCAGGGCCTCCTCCTGGTGGAACATGAACATCTCAGAGAGGTCAGCTCCTTCAGCTACTCAATTAAAACTATAGTTAGATGATAAATAATGTGTTCACTTAAAAATACTGCTTCCAAAATTGTACTTAAGTAAAAGTAAAAAGTAGACATGAAAAGTACTACTTAGAGGACTATTTTTTATTTTATTTATTTTTTACTGATTTTATTTTTTTTGTCAGTATTTTAGTAAGCAGTTTAAAGCTGAATTTAGTTGCCACAATCTAGACATTCTTTGAGCTGTCCAATCAGAGCAGGAAATGCTGTTCTGTGTGTTTGTGGGTTTGGAAAGGAGCAGATACAATTGTGAGACTGACGTGGATATGTGTAGACCTACCGTTCTATGATGTGTGTAGAATCCCTCAGTCGTCCAGGTAGAATCCGTGGTGTTCTATTGAAACCTAAAAAAAGCTTAATTGCACGTTCCCTTCAAATGTTCCCACCAGCTGCTCCGTGTCCCAGATATGGTTAGGGAGATGGTGTGGAGTGGTGCACAGGCAGAGCTCTCGTATGTGGAGGTGAGTGTATGCAGTGAGGATGTGTTTGGAGCCCATCCCTGGGGGAAAGACCTGATTAGCATCACTGATGAGCTATTTATGAGCCTCTGCTAATCACACTGACAAACAGCAGCGTAACATCCAGCCAGCACCCCCTCATCCTATAGCTCCAGACATAAACTCACTTTGTAAAGAGGAATGCACAGCAAACAGTATCTTCTATTGCACATTTTTGATGCACACTGCACATTTTTGGACATCTTTAAATAGGTATTTATTTATTCTTTTGCACTGCTTTCAGATTTTAGATTCTATATTTTAGATTTAAAATTTTTGTCTTAGATAGTTTTTGTTTTGTTTCGGCTTTATATTGTATTTTGTACACTGTCTTCTTGCACTACTTGGCCAGAGAGAAATGAAATTTTGATTCACTGTATGTTGAACACATATGGCAGAATTGACAATAAAGCTGACTTTCAACTTTTTGATCTTTGAGGATACAGCCAAGTGCAGTCTGGGGAATGACATTTGGGCAGTGTTGCCAACTTAGCGACTTTGTCGCTATTTTTAGCTACTTTCTGGACCCCCCTAGCGAGAAAATTAGACAAAAATGACTAACTTTTTTGGTGATCAGAGGCTCCAAGATCGCGGGAGGGGGAAAAAATAATTGCGCCGTTTTCTCTCTTTCCCCGTTCAGAGAAAGAGACAGAGAGGGGCAGTGGAAGAGAGACACAGACAGAGAGGGGCGGGGGCGGAGTTGAGAACAGCGTGGACTGTCGCTTCCTTGTTTTTTGTTCCTCATTCACTCACAGGCAGACAGACACACTCACCAGTCTCTCCTCTGCTCCCTCCCATCTCGTCAGATCACCTCGGCTACTTCTACAGCCCCCCCAAAAGTAGGGGGGGGAATCACATCTTTGTGTAAAGTGAGCAGTGAGAACTTTTTTTTTTCTGCACAAATGCAATGTAAAACGTGTACAATGCCAAAGTGATTTTAGGTTTTGGCTGGGTTTGCCATAGGCTCTGATTCTCAATAAGTGTATGCCTATGCGCTCTGATTTGTTTTCTTTTTCTTTTTGGCGACACAAAGTCACAAGTAGCACTGCTTAAAAAGCTAGTTGTACAGCACAGAAAAGTTTAAAAAAGCTAGTTCTTTAGCCCCAAAAAAAAATAAAATAATAAAAAGCTATAGTTTGCCCACTATAGCACAAAAAAAATTAAAAATAAATAAAAAGCTTTAGTTAAACTACAGCACAAAAAAACACAAAATAAAAAAGCAAGCTAAAAAATAAAAAACAAATAAAAAAATAAAAAACAAACAAGTATAACAACACCAATAAAAGGTTAGTGTCACGGGGTAAGGAAGGTTAGGATGTGCTGTCTGGAGCCCCCTGCTGACCCCCCCTCCCCCCGCTCTCACGTTTGGATTGGACCGCTCGCTCGTCTAGCTACTTTTAGCTACTTCTGGGCGGGCCAATAGCTACTTCCGATGCTGGGGAGTTGGCAACACTGCATTTGGCCGCTGCATAATCCTCGCTCATTTGTTGATTAGCTGATGATACTGTAAACACTGACTTTCAGATGACCTCAGAACATTCTAAAGACTAGGGTTGGGCGGTAATACGGTAATAGGGTAATACGGTATACTGCGGTATCTAAAAATAGCAACGGTATCAGATTCATTACCGTCATTAAAAAAAAAAAAAATCTTGCCCTAATATAATATTAACTATAATTAATTTAATGCCTAAATAAAGAGTGTTTGTCCAGCACTTATGTATGTGTGGTTGTGTTTGTTAATTTAATACTATTACAGTTTAAAACTAATATTACTATCGGAGAGATGACGTTCAATGTTCCGCTCAAAGTTCCTGGATGTTGCGTCGTCACGTAACAGGCATGCACGCTCATAAAGTTGTTGCTAGCCCGTGAACATTCATGTTGAGCACGGAACTGAAAAGACAGCCCCGCATTGATCGTTCATTCCAACGAACAATGCAACAACCCGGTTTTCTGTAGCTGTAGCGGGGGTGTTCTAACTCACCGACACTCTCTCGCGTTCTGCCCTTTCAACATCCATCTCTCTCAACTCTTCATCTGTATATTCCAAGCATCGGGGAGACCTCCAAACGTGGCCATGTCTGGATTGTAGAACAGGGCAGGCTACTGTACTCTACGGCTAACGACGACAGCTGAAGGTAAACAAATATCAGCTGGAAACCTAACTGCAAGGTGATATCACTCCGCCCATGCCTAGCTAGATCGGGGGAAAACACGCTGTTGCATAAGGACATAAATCCTTTAAATTACAAGGTTGATTATATTTCTAAAATTGTTCCATCAACACAGACATTTGCATCGACAGTCTGGCGTTATAGTTGACTTGTTTTGGGTGCACTATGGAGTGGGTAACCCTGATTTAAATCCGGCTACCATTTACCATTGACTTGCGCTAGCCTAGCATCTGAAAACTCTGCAGCTGGAAGGACTGCATGAAATTCGCTAAAAAGTGTCTCCACATCTCTGCAGCACTCTGGCTAACTCGGAAATGAGCCCCCATGTCAAAAATCCTGGAATATCCGTTTAATAGATTTTAAAAATATACAAACGAGCAGTATTTTCCACTGCGTTCTCAGGACAGGGTTATATATGCACATTTTCGGTTATGTCTTGTTATTTATTGTTCAGATTTTCTTATTTGATAAGATCAAGTATTTTATTTATTTGATTCCTGTTGGTTTGTTAGATTTAGCCCACAGACAATTTGTTATTTTGTCCCGTCGGTTGGCTGCTGTATTTGCACTTTAAACATTTGTTAATAAAAGTTACTAATTTTGTACATGTTTTGTTATGTTTTCAGTATCATTAGGCCTATGTAATGCTTGCTATTCTGTTTCTGAACGGTATAGGTGCAAGCTGCCATTTGGCGAGGCCACTCCACTGTAGTGCTACGAAGTTTTTTTGTTTTTTTTGTTTTTTATTTTTTTGTTTTTTTTTAGCCTTAGCAACGGTAATACCGTATACCCCGGGAAAATGTGGAGACGGTTTAACGGTATCAAAATTTGGATACCGCCCAACTCTACTAAAGACCCATACGTCTGTATACACAAACTGAAATGAGGGACGGATTTGTTACTGATAATATCTTATACTGATACTCTGCAGTGATGCTGGGGGTTTTCTACATATATGTGTGTGGTGGAATGTTCATCAGTTGGTGCTAAAATGCACACGTTCAATCACTGCCAAAAAGGTTTTAAAACTCGAGAAAATTGATTTAAACAACACATTTCCAGGAGCCTGTGATCAGTTCATGGTCCTGTTTAGGAGTTTGATTTTCAACAAAAAGGTGAAAGTGACTAACTGAAAAACTGTTGGCTAAGGCTTCCTAGCTTGTGACTGTAACTTAATGTGTAATTGATTTATTTAACAGTAAATAGCATCTCGGCTGCTGTAGTTCCAGCTAAGTCAACTGTTTTGAATCAGATTGTGTTACTTTAATCTGAGGTTAGTTTAACAGAGCTTCAGACAGAGTAGTGCCAACGGTTAGTATCAGACCCCCGGGGAATGTTGATGACATCAGCTACAAGTGTCAGTAGCTGTCAGTTTTCCAGTAGTTAAAAGTTGCTTTACAATTTCATGCATTATTCCTTCACTCAACAGTCGGGGGTGCTAAGATACTATTGTAGTCACACAAGCCCTGGAGCAGAAAGACTGAAGTGAGGCCCCTTTGACCACCACCAACTTTCACACTCACACTCACTCACACACACCACATTCTTACTAGGAAAAGTGAGCGAAGTGTCTTTTTCAGTCAACTGATTTCATTTTTTTTTGTCCCCAAGCAATTTAAACACATAGAGCAGTAAAACACAATAATAATAGAAAAGCATCAAAGCATAAAGTATCAGTGCAGCTCAACGGGTCATCAAATCCAGAGTCAAGGCAGTTTTAAGAGAACAGTCCTCAGGACAAAAGTGTCCCTCCTCTGGGTCTTGCAGCATAGCAGCCTCCAAGGGGAGCCAGGTAAAGACTAGAGACACAACAGGAAGGAATCTCCTAACCCTCTCACTCTCTCCTCTCCGTTGTTTGTCAGGGCTGAGATGACCATTCCTCTGGGATGTCTTCTGCCATGTTTGGTGTAGAATGTCTGTTGCATTGTTGTGACAAGTCTGTACCATTTCAGAACTAGCTGGTTAGCATAGCTAACTCCATACAAGGTAGATACAGGAAAAACTAACTGCTCAAATAACACAGTCCAATAATCATTAAAGGAAAATTAACGTTTTTTTTTACAATCTGAGCCTTCTTTCGGCAATAAAACAAGTAGTTTTACTCACCCATAGCAGTTTGGTGTCAATTGGAGCAGTATCGCAGAACTTGTGTTGTAGCCGTTCTGTTCTACCAATGATCCCGTATCCGTTAGCGTGAGTGCTCGGGGCACTGATTTGCGGTGTCCAAATAACACAAACTTTAGCACTTTTCAAATCACAGAAGATCGCTGTGTCAGGGTAGACTTTTAGTGGATTCCAAAACGGCCTGAAACCCGATATCCAGCTATAGTTTCATTTGATGACGTCATCAGAGAGGACAGTGCGCATGTGTGAACTCAGCTGTTTTGTAAACACCGCTAGTCCGAAAGAAGATAACGCCGCTCTGAACTTTACTTTTCTGTTGCGATATCGGGTTTCAGGCCGTTTTGGAATCTACTAAAAGTCTACCCTGACACAGCGATCTTCTGTGATTTGAAAAGTGCTAAAATTTGTGTTATTTGGACACCGCAAATCAGTGCCCCGAGCACTCACGCTAACGGATACGGGATCATTGGTAGAAAAGAACGGCTCAACATAAGTTCTGCGATACTGCTCCAATTGACAGCAAACTGCTATGGGTGAGTAAAACTACTTGTTTTATTGCCGAAAGAAGGCTCAGATTGTAAAAAAAAAACGTTAATTTTCCTTTAACTTTTGTCTTTTGAACCATGCATGCCACACTTCTTAATTGGTCAAAATTCCAAAATGTTATAGTAATGTTATAGTAAGTAATATTTTTCAGATAAAAGTTTAAAAAAATATATAAAAGTTTAAAAACTGACTGTGCCAGTCAACTATGACCATGGCAACTATTGAATTTTGGATACAATAACAAATTTGCCACTGGCATCACACTGTGGTATTCCCAGCACTCCATTTCATAGTCTTGGCTTTATTTTTAGTCATGTAGTTTGAAACACCATTGTGTTAAATGTGGTAAATGACTTTACCCAATGCCCACATCTGCTGTTCACTAGAGGAGTTTACAGTGTTTTGCCATGTAAAGGTGTGCAGTGTGTGGGCCACAGACATGAGCACATGTCTCACACTCATGGGGAGCAGCTACACTCTGGGAGACTCCCAAAAGAGTCAAAATCAACACAGGAGGACACTATGTAAACATGTGTGGAATCAGTCGTGCTTGTGAAGCCCTCAGGAGCGCTTTATTCCCTCTGCACTGTGAGCTGAAGGCTGGGTAAGGAGCCTCTTACACTCATTGTGGGATGAGAAATGATGATTATGAATTTTGTACAAGCTTTGTTCTGGTGCCCTTTGCTATCTAGTCTAAAAGTCCTATATTACACAAAACAAGATTTAAAGCATGTTATAATGTTACATGTCATAAATGTACCTAGAGTAGTGTTTTGTTTCATTTACATATGTCTGAGTAACCCATTATTCTCCAAAGCTCAAATGCCCTGTTTCACCTTGTGATATAATGTAGTGGTAGTTTTCAAGTTAAGGTAAAAAGGAATTCAACAGAGACTGGCAATTCTACACCTGAAATCATCCAAATTATTCTAGTGAAAGTGTATGCAGTACTCGAGTTGAGGGGGGATGGGGGGGTGGCATCCCCCCTGTGGGAAAAAATAGTCAAAATCATCCCTCTTCTAAAACGGGCATCCCTTCTTCCATCCCTTATGGCATTTTATCAATCAGGCATGAAAATCCCTAAACTTTTGGCGAATTTCGCTGTTTTTAAGTCAAAATGGCCAGTGCGCTCCAGCTTCCAATCATGTTGCAGCATAATTACGCACCGATACGCGCTCCCGCCAATCATGACGATTGCCGCTGTTGTGTTTGCGCCTGTTCGCCGATCAGCTGTGAGCCTGATATTTACACGACATTTCCAAGAGAAGAAGAATCCTTAACTTACTACGTTAATACTACGTAAGAAGGAACTCTCGCCTCGGGACACGGGATACGTTCGGGATTATGTCCTTTTCTCCGGAACTCCGGATTATTAAAGATAACATGGCAAACTGTTAGAATGGATCTGACCGCATTCTTATGGGTGAGTCATATTATCAGATTATTTCTGCATCTATTTCGGCACTAAACCAGGACTAAACCAAGACTAAACCAGGTTTAAACCAAGACTAAACCAAGACTAAACCAGGTCTAAACCAGGACTAAACCAAGACTAAACCAGGTTTAAACCAGGACTAAACCAGGTCCAAACCAGGACTAAGCCAAGACTAAACCAGATCTAAACTGGGTCTAAACCAGGACTAAACCAGGACTAAACCGGGACTAAACCAAAACTAAACCAGGTCCAAACCAAGACTAAGCCAGGACTAAAACAGGTCTAAACCATGTCTAAACCAGGACTAAGCCAGGACTAAACCGGGATTAAACCAGGACTAAACCAAGACTAAACCAGGACTAAGGTGATAACACGACACCTCAGAATACAAATAATTGCCCGTGAAAATTACTCATGGCTCACATGACCCCCGGAACCCGTGAGGAGGATTTAAACTCCCGGTGTCGATGTGTCCGGACCATCGCACCACGGGAGGAGGGAGGAGGCAGCAGCGCGGGGTGAGTAAATGATCGGGTTTAGCGTGATTTAGCGTGATGGGCAAAACTGACTAAGTCAAAACTGTGCACCCTTAGTCGCGTCAGAACACGCTGGAGAGGTTATGGGAATTGAAAATGGTTCAGCGCGGAGCGCAGCAGATGGGGAAACGGGCTCGTGTGTCTTCATGTGCTCTCCCCTATTAGAAGTGCATTCGTCTCTGTGCCGACCAATGGTAGCACGGCATTTCTCATCGTGTCATCGCTGTCCAGGGACAAGAGGGACCTGCTCCGTCACGTTTTTATCAATAAACTCGCCGTTCAAAGGCCCCACACGCCAAATTTAAAATGCGCGCGTATTGAATTGCTGCTCATAATTAATTGCGTTAATTTTTATAACGCGTTAATTAGCAGTGTAATTAATTAATCTAATTAACGCGTTAAACTGACAGCCCTAATAAATATAGCTGCAAGCAGCAATGTGGGGCCAAGCACCGAAGGTGACAGGGTTTAACAGGGTCTGACAGGGTCTAACAGGGTCTGACAGAGTCTGACAGGGTCTAACAGGGTCTAACAGAGTCTGACAGGGTCTAACAGAGTCTGGCAGGGTCTGACAGGGTCTAACAGGGTTTAACAGGGTCTAACAGGGTCTGTTAGCCAGGCTTCCCAGACTCCAAGGCTTCCTATGAAGGGTTCCCGAGATATGAGCTCACATGGGCTAGATCAAAGACACATCAAAGACAGATCAAAGGTACATTTCTGCATTGCTAGGCAACGCAGAAAATTCGTGAAAATTCCTGCAACTTTGACCTGCTGGTGGCACTAGACGGTTGGGGGTGGGGGGCTATAAATTGCTGTGGGTAATGAGGAGACTGGCTGGAATGTGCATGCCAAATTTCACAACTTTTTACCAGACGGTTCTAGGGGTTGCCATAGACTCCCATAGGTGGAAGAATAATGTATAATAATAAGAATCAGTAGAAACACTTTTTTTTTTTTTTTATCTTTTAATATTAGAAGAAGAAGAAGAAGTGACTTTATTGATCTCACACTGGAGAAATTCTTCTCTGCATTTTAACCCATCCTATATATATATATATATACATATATTAGGAGCAGTGGGCAGCACACATTAGGGCGCCCGGGGACCATCTCCATGATCTTCTTGCTTCGGTTTGGTCAGGACCTAAGCTGGAGGTACCTATGGTGCATGTTTTGGGTTGATGGGGGAAACCGGAGTGCCCGGAGAAAACCCATCCAGACACGGGGAGAAACATGCAAACTCCACACAGAAAGGCCCAGGCGACCCGGGGATCGAACCCAGACCATGCATGGAAACTCCACACAGAACACACACAGAAAGGCCTGGGCGACCCGGGGATCGAACCCGGAACCTTCTTGCTGTGAAGCAAGAGCGCTAACCACTCAGCTACCGTGCCGCCGGACAAGGTAGACGATAATACACATTTCAGGCACATAATAGTACATATTTCACCACCACAATAACAGTCACAAAGCACTTCTTTTTTCTCTCTTCAGAAAGATGTACCCTGTGGTACGGAAATGCACCACAAGGTACATACATTCGCAAAGCGCTGCCTAGCACCTTCGGTGCTTGGCCCCAATAATAATAATAATAATAATAATAATAATAATAATGCGTGAAAAGTCCCTCAGTCGTCCAGGTAGAATCCATGATAACAGGAGAAGTTCAATTTGTCAACTGGACAAAGTTTGTTTGGTTGAAAACGTTTCGCCGCTCATCCGAGAGGCTTCGTCAGCTCTAATAAGAATACTGGTAAGACACTTGCTTATATCTTGCTGTAGGGAGGAGCTACCTAGCTAACTACTTTCCGGAACTATCTCATTGGTTTCGGTCTTTTGTTTCTCTGGCGTCTAGCTTAACGATCCCTATTCATCCCTACACGCCTGCTTTTTCACACCTCTGGCCCTGACCTGGCTAGCCCCATTGTTTCCCTGTTTGTTTGATCTAGGCTTAATAATGGAATTGTAGATGGGATGCAAATTATATCTTACGCCACCATTTCTGTTCAGAGAAGGATTCTCTTTTTTGACAAAAATAGCCTCTTTAACTCCCCTCTCAAACCAATTCTTTTCCCTGGCTAAGATCTGAACCTCACTGTCCTCAAAAGAATGGCCCGTGGCTTCTAGGTGAAGATGTACGGCAGAAGTGGACCGTCTTCTGCCGTACATCTTCACCTAGAAGCCACGGGCCATTCTTTTGAGGACAGTGAGGTTCAGATCTTAGCCAGGGAAAAGAATTGGTTTGAGAGGGGAGTTAAAGAGGCTATTTTTGTCAAAAAAGAGAATCCTTCTCTGAACAGAAATGGTGGCGTAAGATATAATTTGCATCCCATCTACAATTCCATTATTAAGCCTAGATCAAACAAACAGGGAAACAATGGGGCTAGCCAGGTCAGGGCCAGAGGTGTGAAAAAGCAGGCGTGTAGGGATGAATAGGGATCGTTAAGCTAGACGCCAGAGAAACAAAAGACCGAAACCAATGAGATAGTTCCGGAAAGTAGTTAGCTAGGTAGCTCCTCCCTACAGCAAGATATAAGCAAGTGTCTTACCAGTATTCTTATTAGAGCTGACGAAGCCTCTCGGATGAGCGGCGAAACGTTTTCAACCAAACAAACTTTGTCCAGTTGACAAATTGAACTTCTCCTGTTATCAATAATAATAATAATAATAATAATAATAATAATAATAATAATAATAATAATAATAATAATAATAATAATAATAATAATAATAATAATAATAAATATAAGTGTACTTTTTTATATATTATGTAAGTATCGGATCGGGACTCGGTATCGGCAGATAGTCAAAATTAAATGATCAGAATCAGATTGGAGGGCCAAAAAACCTGATCGGGACATCCCTAATTTATACTCGCCCCGTTTCTTTTCTAAAAACAAGCCAGTTTGAAATGAAAAATGTATGTGTTTAACGTCACTAATGCTGTTATCTGAAACATGGAGAGGCTTCTTCATGATCTTAACTAGCACATTCTGCAAAAAAACGAGAATCACACATTTTGAAACTAAAAACTTGTTTATCTCAGATTCCCTAATGGCGACATGTGGACTGAATAGCCGTAGTGGGACACATATTACCAAATATTACAGATATCACTAGTCCGCTGCCAGGCTTATCTAACTTTGGGGTGAGATGCATTATTGAGGTCAGATTTTTGACTAGTTTGGTCTATCTATTCAATGTTTAAAGTAAAGATCTGTGTCTGTTTTGTTTTGGAGCAGCATTCAGACTGTTGTCCTGATCTACTTCGCCATTGATTATCTCATAACAGATAGACAGCCATCCATCTCTCTCTCCTCCTCTCCCTCACCCTGCCTCTCAGCTCCGTTATAGTCCATAACAGAATTTCACATTGGAATGCAAAAGAAGGCCCAGTCATGCTCTACCAAAACAAGACTATGTTTGTTATAGAGCTTCAGAGTCAGATTTAGACAGTTTCCAAAATAATGTTTCTTTTGCATTTCTTTAAAATGTTACTTAGTTTATGGTAGGACTGTCCACACTTTTGTCACAAGATAAGCTAAGATTTGATAAGACTTTATTGATCTTACATAGGAGAAATTTACTTGCCCCAGTAGCTCCAGGCAGAGACAGTTTGAACAAGAAAGAAAGTGCATGCAGGCAAGAATAAAATAAAAAACAGGGATGGAAGACTTCCGTTTTTTAGTGGATTCCCCTTTTTTGGCAGCCTTTTTTTATATCAGTGCAAATCCTTTGAGAAAGATTTTGGGTGTATATATATAGTTGTGTTTAGCGTTGCCAACCGTCACTTGAAAAACGGAATCGTCCCGTATTCAGAATCAAAAGTACGCATCTCGTATTAAAATTCTACCGGTGTGCAAAGCTTCTGATTGCAGCCCGTGTGCTTGTCTGGAGCTGTGAACACCACACATCACCGCGTGAACGAGCGCGCGCAGCTTGTTCGCGTGTAACTTTGCGTACCAGCATGTATCACAGGGCAGGTTAAACTTTATAAAACATCCTACCTGTCCGTGCCTCAAGTGAGCGCGCCGCTCCTCGCCTTTTCAGGCTCTCGCTCCTCCTGCTCATAGCGCACATGAGCTCCCTCCTCAGTTCGCTCTGATTAGAAGAGCAAGACTAAGTACAAAGCAAAAACAAATCTAAATTTATGTTTTAAAAAAAATCAAAGAAGGGGTCCTCAAACTGTGGGTGAGGGGCCCAAAAATGGGGCACAGAGTGTTTAAGTGCAGTACAGTTTGCTTGACTTATTTTAAAGGGATATGCCACCCCCAGGTCAAACTTGGGCATCTCCCCACAGTCCAGAGACTAAAATAAGTGGTGGAAAGTGTTTTCCTGGTGACACAGCCATTGTCCGAGTCTGTCAGCACTGACCGCAGCGTGCAGCTGCAGCTACTCCGCGTTAGACTGGAGTCTAAAGCCGCCAGAGAAAGATTTCGGCCAAAAGGAATTAATTTGCTCGATGCTTTTCCCAATTACTTTCTGTGTAGTGCGCATTCATATCGAGTGCAAATAAATGTGCAAATCAACACGGAGAGCTTGCCTTGGTCATTTTGGGTGGGAACTATTTTTCAGTGCGGAAAAAGACAGACGAAGCACACACCACGCTGACAGGGGAATCCCTGTTACGCACCAGGAAGGGAGTTCCCCTGTTACACAGCGTGGTGTGTGCTTCGTCTGTCTTTTTCCGCACTGAAAAATAGTTCCCACCCAAAATGACCAAGTCAAGCTCTCCGTGTTGATTTGCTCATTTATTTGCACTCGATATGAATGCGCACTACACAGAAAGTAATTGGGAAACGCATCGAGCAAATTAATTCCTTTTGGCCGAAATCTTTCTCTGGCACCGTTAGACTCCAGTCTAACGCGGAGTAGCTGCAGATACCGCGGTGGTCATTGGCGACAGACTCGGACAATGGCTGCGTCACCAGAAAAACGCTTTCCACCACTTATTTTAGTCTCTGGACTGTGGGGAGATGCCCAAGTTTGACCTGGGGGTGGCATATCCCTTTAAGATTAGAATTATTATATTAATATTTATTTCAAAAAATTGTGATAGATTTATGAAAACTTATTTATGTAAGTCAGCCTTTTCCCACATGAAGATCATTAAGCCCAAGTACTGTTCTACCATGACTGATGATCCTTTAGAAGTCAAGAGGGGGGAAAGGGAACCCCCCCCCCCAAAAAAAAAAAAATGGGTGGTTGACATCTTAGTTTTATTGGCTGGAATGACCCCAGATTGCATCTCAGAGCATCTAGAGTTACAAATTTTTTCAGGAGAGCATGCACCCGGACCCCCCTAGGATTTCGGTGACTTTCAGCTTTTTTCGTGTCTGGGCACTTTCATCCCTGATAAAAGTAATAATAAAATAAGTAATAATAATAAAAACAGTAATTACGAGAGTATGGAAAGAAATATTGCACGTTTGGCCTATATAGTATAATTATACAGATTATACACAAGGGCCACATTGAAACATATTCCAAGAAGAGGGTGGTAGTGTATACAGCCGGTCTTTCACCTTGTCAGCAGAGCCACTGCACTTGTTAATAAGGACTGGAACATTCCTTCTGTATCAAATAAAACTATCATGTTTTTGAGGTTGACCTAAATTAGCAGTAAAAATAGTGCCTATGATCATTTGGGCCAATTCAGCAGGAGGCCTGAAGGGCAACAATAATTCGTCTGAGGGCCAGATTTGGACAGTCATTTATGCCATTCGTGCTATGGAATCTATCCATCCAGCGTCTTCCTCTTTACTCACAGTCAGGTCATAGAGGGAACAGTGTGAGCAGGGGCAAGCTTCTCACAAGGCATTCCCAGGCCAGCCAAGAGTCCCTCCAGCATGTCCTGGGTCTTCCCCGGGACCTCCTTCTCCATGGAGGCATCCACAACACATGCCCTCCTCTCAGATGCTCCTCTTCTCTGAAGGAGTCACTCTACTACAAGCACCTCAGATTAATTAAGATTAATCTTAGGCTTAAGATTAATCTTAGGCTTAGGCTTAAGCCTTTATTGGTCTCACACACAATGACACACAGTGACACACGGGAGAAATTTGACTTCTGCATTTGACCCATCCTTTTCAGGAGCAGTGAGCAGCCATCTTTTTCAGCGCCTGGGGGGCAGTACCGTGAAGGGTCTTGCCCAAGGACCCACACTGGTTAGCTCATTGCCCGGGGGGGATTTGAACCCACAACCCCCAGGGGGAAAGTCCATGACTTACCAGTTGAGCTAACCAGCCGGTGTGACTTGACGCTTCACCACATTTCAAAGGTAGCAACCACTTATCAGCCATTTTGGCCTTTGGGTTATTACCCAAAGCTCCTGATGTTAACTCATTAATGACCACTTCCACTGGAACTGCACTTATTTAGGTCATGTCCTTGCAGAGAACTGACCAATCTCTCCATGGGCTCTTTCATTCTGTGTAAAACCCTTTAGTTCACACCTCTGCAGATTCTTGAATTCTTTTACCATATTTAAGATAAGATAATCCTTTATTTGTCCCACAATGGGGAAATTGCAGTGTCACAACGCAAGTTTCAGAAACAGTTGGAAAAAAGAGCATGCATCAAAAATTAAGATAAATAATAAGTATGTACAATCAACTAAAAAAAACACAACACTGTAAGGTTAAAAGGCACAGGAACGCTGCACAATAAATGTCTTTGATTCTGAGCAGTGAACAAACAGCAGTTAGTGTGACTCCAGTTCAGTAATATATAATATCACTACAATAAAGTGACTCAGATGATTGTGAACAGTGCAGTGATGGACAGTGGTTGTTACACAAATAAGTAGCAGGTAAAGTGACTTTAAATAATATTGCACATGTAATTATTACTATGGAGATGACACATGGTTGCTATGGAGATGAACATGACTAGCATTGATCATTGTACAGTCTGACAGCAGCAGGAAGGAAAGATCTGCGAAATCTCTCTTTAACACAGCGAGGGTGAATCAGTCTGTCACTGATGCTGCTCTCTAGAGCCGACAGAGCGTCCTGCAGGGGGTGACACTCATGGTCCAGCATAGACATGAGTTTAGCCAGGTCCCTCTTGTCCCCCACCTGCTGCACCGAGTCTAGAGGACAGCCCAGGACTGAGCTGGACTTCCTGATGACCTTGTCCAGCTTCTTCCTCTCCCTCTCTGTGACGCTGCTGCTCCAGCAGACCACATCGTACAGGATGGCTGATGCCACCACAGAGTCATAGAAGGTCTTCAGGAGTGGCCCTCTCACAAAAGACCTGAGTCTCCTCAGGAGATGGAACCTGCTCTGGCCCTTCCTGTACAGTGCATCTGTGTTATGAGTCCAGTCCAGTTTATTGTTATTTCTCTCAAATATAAATATTGCCTCTAGCTTCTACATACCCATTGGCTTAGCTAGGAATTCTCTCTCCCCAAACATGGAAAGTAGCCTTAATATGCTACCTGACATAAGCCTGGTTTATTCTTATGTGACTGTGTTTGCAGTAAAATCAGCACAGTGGTTTATAGTGCGTTATAGTATTTGTTAGTTCAGCTGTGGACTTGTTACTTACTTGGCGTGCTTTGGTTTCACTTTGCACTTGCCAATAATGTGTCTCCTAAGTCTTCCTAAGTGAATTGATGTCACAAACATCTGACTGGAATATTACATGGTCCTGACTGTTCTTTGTGTAACTCTAGGGCTTGCGTGTTCATCTCACCAAGAAATCCAGACTTTTTGGTGTACTGGCATTCAGGTTTGTAATATGCAGAGGTAGCCAAAAACTCAAGTAACTTTACATGAAAATAATATTACTCAAGTAGAAGTACAAAGTAGTGACTGAAGAAATTACATAAAAAGTATTTAAATAAAGTACTACTCAAGTTAGAGTAACTTAAAGAGTAACAATTTATATACATATATTTACAGGGATAAATAAAGGAAATTAAATTAAAATTAATTGTCTATTCTTTTTGTGTGTGTGTGATACTTCAGCCTCAACCAAGACATTTACAGACACTTTCTTCCTACTTTCTCTAAGTGTTAAAGGTCCCATGGCATGAAATTTTCACTTTCTGAGGTTTTTGAAAGTTAATGTGAGCTCCCCTACCCTGTTTAGTTGTGAAATGTCTAAACTGAGCATTTGCAATCCTTTTCTGCGTTACAAATTTTTTTTTTTGTATTTTGAACAAGGCACCTTATTGACGTCAGATCGAAAAAAGAAATGCAAATGCAGTTCCACCCCCGTCTGTCTGAACTCAGTGTCTCTAAATCACGCCAGAGAGTTTGGACTGCGAATGCTCTAGGCAATGAGAAATGCGTTTTTTTATTTGCCTGGAGGCACGTCCGAGTGTTTCTAGGCTCGGAAGTCCTTTATCTGAGCCTCTGGACCTTTGAACAGCAGTGGTTTAATTTTATTTTCTGTGGAAATGTGTTTATTTTTCAATGGAACGCTTCAAATCTCTCCCCCCGTGCAAAAACACGGAAATGGATCAGCTGAGAGCTCAGAGCGGAGAGTTTGGCCACGCCCCCACCCTCTACTATAGGCCATCTCTTTTCTCCTCATTTGCATTCAAGCAACAACACCCATAATGGCCTGTTCAGAGAGAGAAAAAATACTCTTTCTCATCTTATCTCTGTTTCTCATGCACTGAGTGTTGATTTTGAAGAAGGATTCATTTACAGTATTAGGGAACCATTAAGGAGCCATATAAAAGCATCAAGAAGTACCATGTCATGGGATCTTTAATCCCTTTCTTGGTGCACTGGTAGCTTGTATGATGGGAGGCCCTTGTGCAGGGACTACACGGCGCAGGGCTCTCAGAGGATCCATGTTTGTGTGGTTTTAGCACACTTGAGTGGACTTCGAGGGAGGCGTACAAGCTGCATCAGTCATGTGTGATGTGTTCTGACAGACCTCTGTGTAACACCCCGGACTCACACTTATGTTGACATCCTGCGCCAAGATGCTAACATATGTCCACTATCTCCATGGTAACATGATACAATGGCACACGTCTCCAGGGGTCAAAGGATACCTCAAGAACAGGATGTTTGTGCCATTGTGGGAGGAGATTGAATCATGGCACTCAGGAGAGGTTTACAATCTGAAATAAGTACAGTAGTAACTAGTACACAGTTAATAATTAATGTTACAGCAAACTAGACAGAAATTAGAAATGTTCTTTTTTTTCATTATTTGGGATTTTTCTTACAAAGTTGCTTTTATTATTATTTTTTTCTATCTTAAAGCCCCAGTGTGTAGGATTCGTGGCGCATAGGTGGATGGTGCTATTGCACTTTCTGTTTTAGCTACGGCAGACCTCAAGGGTCACCCGGGCGCGCGCACCAGCCGCGCGGTCCCGTTTTTGTTTTGTTTTTTTCTCATGAAAACACACATTCCCGATCATGTACCATGACACTCTACACATCAAATGAAACCTTAGAGTCTCTTCTTTTTGACTATGCAATTCATTTCCCTGCACAACAATCACTCCCCGAGCACATGGGGCTTTTATACGGAAAAGCACAAAACGAGGTTAGCTTGCCTTAGAATGCTTTGCACAGGTCAAACTCTATTTCACCATAAACTTGCTCTCAATTTGTCCGTAAGGATCCAGCGAATAAAATCCAGTAAAACAATTTAGTCCAAAACACGTGTTAGATCCATTACGACGTCTGATCCAGCAGCATGCTTGTGTTGTTTACCCAAAACCACGAGCTTTGCCGAAGGCGAAGGCGAAGCCCAAATGTCCTTCTGCAGCTCTCGTATTCAAAATGGCTGCCTCTGCATGGGGAAGATCCCCCTGGCGGCACGGTGGCTGAGTGGCTAGCGGTCATGCTTCACAGCAAGAAGGTTCCGGGTTCGATCCCCGGGTCGCCCAGACCTTTCTGTGTGTGTTCTGTGTGGAGTTTGCATGCATGGTTTGGGTTCGATCCCCGGGTCGCCTGGGCCTTTCTGTGTGGAGTTTGCATGTTCTCCCCGTGTCTGGGTGGGTTTCCTCCGGGAACTCCGGGAACTCCGGTTTCCCCCACCAACCCAAAACATGATGATGATGAACATGAGATGGTCCCCGGGCGCAGTAATGTGCTGCTCACTGCTCCTAATAACAGGATGGGTTAAATGCAGAAATGGAATTTCCCCACTGTGGGACTAATAAAAGGCATAGCTTTTATGTGACTATATCTAAGTCCAAAAGAATACTTTGATTTCATGATGGAAGTGAAAAGGCTTGGAAAACAATGTATTTTTGAATGGGTATCTTCAATTTCAGTAATTAACGGGTAAAAATCTTACACACTGTCCCTTTAAATTTTTATTATTGACCTGTAAAATAAGATGTGTTCAAATAAGGTGAAATTATTGTGCCAAAAATTATTGCGGTTATAATGCCTCACAATCTTAAAATAATGTGAAGTGTTTCTTAGTGGGGTGATTCCAGCTGCCACAAATGAATGCTGCCGTTGTGCCCTTGGGCAAGACACCCATCTGTGTGAATGGGTTGAGTGAGACCTTGATGTCAAGCGCTTTGAGTGCCTTGAAGCTGGAAATGCACTGTATAAAAATGTGACATTTTGACCATTGTCTAGTAGTGGTAGTGGTAGTAGTGGTAATGGTAATGTTAGTAGTGTTAGTATTGTGTAGTTAGTAGTGGTAGTAGTACAAAATAATTGGAAGAATGACCAAAATTTAAGTGAGTTTGTTCCATCGTTATAATTACTCAAGTAGGAGTAAAAGCATGGTGTCTTTTATTTAAAAAGTTACTAAAACAAATGTACTCAGGTAAATGTAGCTGCTTTCATTGTAATTGTAATATACTGCAGTGTTGTGACCATTAGAGCCCAGAAACAGTGAAAGAGCAAGTGTCTTTCCAAACGTGAGCTGTTTCTTCTTGAGAGGCAGAGCAGTGTTGTAGTCATTTGTGTGTGTGTTTTTCACTTTCAAATACTCTCTGCAGTTTGTGTAGATTATATAAGATTAGCAACATGAAATATTGATACACTTTTGGCAGCTCTGTGATTTTGATGATTAGTGGGAGAAAAGCAATGGGTTCTAGCTGTGTTTATCCATCCATGTTTTAATTAGGGGCTGGTGTCTAAGGTGAGATTTCTAAACTAAGGAATAGACTAGATACTCAACACTGATAATAATTTTAAAGATCCCATGACATGGTACTTCTTGATGCTTTTATATGGCTCCTTCATGGTTCCCTAATACTGTAAATGAATCCTTCAAAATCAACACTCAGTGCATGAGAAACAGAGATAAGCTGAGAAAGAGTAATTTTTCTCACTCAGAACACTCTATAATGGGCGTTGTTGCTTGAATGCAAATGAGGAGAAAAAAGCTGGCCAATAGTAGAAGGTGGGGGCGTGGCTAAACGCTCCGCTGTCTGCTCTGAGCGCTCTCTGATCCATTTCCTTGTTTTTGCACGGGGGGAGAGAGTTGAAGAGTTCCATTGAAAAATAAACACATTTCCACATAAAATAAAATTAAACCACTGCTGTTCAAAGGTCCAGAGGCTCAGATAAAGGACTTCCGAGCCTAGAAACACTCGGACGTGCCTCCAGGCAAATAAAAAACGCATTTCGCATTGCGTAGCGCATTCACAGTCCAAACTCTATGGGCGGGATATACAGGGACGCTGAGCGGAGACAGAGGGAGGGGCTGGAGCTGCATTTGCCGATCTGACGTCAATAAGGTGCCTTGTTCAAAATCGCCCGTTTGAGCTCTGATTTTTTGTAACGCAGAAAAGGATCGCAAATGCTCAGTTTAGACATTTCGCAACTTTTAGCCATGGGGGGGGGGGCCCTAAACAGGGTAGGGGAGCTCACATTAACGTTCAAAAACCTCAAAGTGCCATGGGACCTTTAAAAAAGCCCTTTCTTTAGACAATAGAATGTGATTTTCAACATTGAATGGTATTCATGTGTTCTTCCATCCATCCATCCATCCATTTTCTTCCGCTTATCCGGGGCCGGGTCGCGATGACGGTAAATTTATAGTTTTCGTACAGCAATAGGTTAAAAAAAAGGGTGGGGGGGGACTACATAGACCATGATCCTGTGCTTTGTTTCAGTGCAGACTACATGAAGAAATAACAGGTTCTAAGCACCTTTAAATTTGGATTAAGTCATGTCAAGGCATGTCAAGACAGTTTTGTTAGAATCCAATCCAATGTTAGGATTTTTTTCTCAAATATTTTTATTAAGATTTTACATATTGAAAGATAAAATGACACACAACATGCATCAAGACCCTCCCCTCACCCCAAAACACAGCTCACTCAACTTGAACCGTGATCTTTACATGTCAAAATTATTTACAATGCGCAAAAATAGCAACCAAATGTGTTTTAAAGTCCTTAAGTTTTCCCTTAGATATGTAGCTCAGCATCTCCTGTGCCAAATTGCTGGGCATTAATTTAATCCACTGGTTTACTCTGGGTCTCTCCATTTCCTTCCAATTAAGAGCAATAACATGTTTGGCCTGTAGTAAACAAAACTATTACAAGCTTATTTTTATTCAAATTAACACTAAAGCTGTTGGGGAAGATCTGTAGTATCCAGAGTTTACAATCAAATGGCATCTTACGTTTAATTAAATCTGAAATTACAGTACACTCGTGCCAAAACAGTTGGAGTTCTTCACACTGCCACATACAGTGGTACCTCACCTTACGAAAGACCCTACATACGAAAAATCCTAGTTACGAAACGCCTTCACGTTAAATTTTGGTCTCTATATACGAAAGAAAATTCAAGTTACGAAACGCGAAATCTCAAAAATTCAATTAATGCGCGCTCAGATGCACGCCCCGAAACGTAAATACACTTTATCAACACACACGGGGTTAGGTTCCAGAGGTGGCCCGCGGTGGGAGAGGTCCACGAGGAAGGACAACTTTGTATTTTGCAATTGTTCTACATGTTTTAGGGCTGTAAATGCCTCACCACACACATTCTACGCTTTTCTCAGACTGAAGTTGGGCTTTTCTCGCATTTCTCTCTCGTTTGAACACTCAAACTTTCATAGATTTTCAAGGGAATGTGTTGATAGTGAAGCATGGGGGTAGACACGGCGCAATATAGTGCCGAACGCGCGATGGGAGCGGAGACACAGGATTACTATCACAACAACACATCATCAGTTTGGTAAAACTCACCTGTCTCACGACGGTCTAAACCTAGCTCACGTTCCCTTAGTGAGTGAACAATCCAACGCTTGGTGAATTCTGCTTCACAATGACAGGAAGAGCCGACATCGAAGGATCAAAAAGTGACGTCGACACGGCGCGGGATGGAGCCGCGGCTCCTGGGCCGTGCCTCCCCCTCGGGGCCACGGGCCCGCGCGGCTCGGCCCGCCCGAGTACAGGGTGATTTAATCTTGGTCTGGTCCCGGTTTGGTCCGGGTCTGGACCTGATCCGGTCCTGGTTTAGACCTGGTCTAGACCTGGTTTAGTTCTGGTCTAGACCTGGAAGTCACATAGAACGAGAGCCCGCCCCGAGCGAGACCCCGCGGTCTTGCCCGCCGATAGAGCACCTTTCTCGGCCTGTTAGCTCACAGTGTCAGCCCCCCGGCTCTGGAGGTCAAATAGAAGCAGAGCCCGCCCCGCCCCGCTCTTATTCCCGCTGAAAGAGCGTCTTTCTCGGTCTCTTAGCTCTAGCGCGGAACGCACAAGGAGCGCGGAGACACGAAGACACGAGCAACGCGCTCCTCCAACGGCACTGCCATGTCCCGGGATAATCCTGGTTTAGTCCAGGTCCAGTCCAGGTTTAGACCTGGTTTAGTTCTGGTCTAGACCTGGTTTATTCCAATCAGGACGCAGAACACAAATGTTACACTATTAAAAAAAAGTTACACTATTAAAAAAAAAAAAACTTGGAACGGATCAGGCCTTTTCCATTGAAGTAGCTACTCAACTTACGAAAAATTCACGTTACGAAACCACTTCTGGAACGAATTAATTTCGTAAGGTGAGGTACAACGTTCCCTCTAAGCTGCGCGCCTGTGCAATTGCGCACTGCTCGCACATTCTCAGCGCACAAGAAAACCCATGCAGCGCAGAGATGAAAGAGTTCCGCTTTTTTTCAGCCGCGGGGTCATCTGAATATGGGGGAATCGTCCCGTATTCAGAAACAAAAGTATGTGTCTCGTATTAAACTTCTACCGGTGTAAGCCACGAGCACGCGCAAGCCGCGAGCACGCGCAGCTCTTTCGCAACAGCATGTAGCGGGGGTGCATGTCGGATGTCGCGCACAGGAGTCCAAGGAGCGCTCAGGGAGTTAGTGCGTTTGCTCAGACACATAAAACATTAGGGGGAACATTGGTGAGGTACCACTGTATTTTGAGGGGACAGTAAATTTACAGTGTTAAACAAGCTGTACACAGACTATTTTACATTGTATCAAAGTGTCATTTCTTCAGTGTCCCATGACAACAGTTCTGAGCTGAACTGAACTAAAGAAGCAGCTTGGATGAGCTGCGAAACGTATTCGACCAAATAAACTTTGTCCAGTTGACAAATAGAATTTCTCCTTTTGCCATGGATTCTACCTAGACGACTGAGGGATTCTTCACAAATCTTAAGAACAACCATGAAAAGATGTAATTAAATGTTTGCAGTGTGCGGGGTGTACTCATTTTTGTGAGATACTGTATTCTCTATAGAACAGAGTGGGGGTTCCATAATTGACTTCAGCCTAGTGGTTATAAGACTTCTAACCTGCAGATACTTAACGTGTTTTTAGGTAAGATAAATGTATTTATCAGTTGTTCAAAAGACATTAATGCTCCTTCACTGTACAAATCCCTTATTTCACATATACCTTTGTTAATTCATAGTTTCTGGTTTAAATTTATGATTTCTCCACATTGGTGGCACATGAAGGCTTAGACTCCTCATTTAGTGCAATGTGTGATTGGTGCCAAAGTAGCACCACTTAATGGGGCTGCCCAATAGTACAATTTGATGTTTGGTAATCTAAGCCCACCTCGGTTGTAAGGTAAATATAGAAGTGACAATCGCAATCTGGGGTGCCTATCATTCTATATGAATTTGGTAAGGTTTTTAGGAGGAAAAAGGGATGCTGGAGGAAAAAGGGATGCTGTGATTTCCATGGGTATGGATTGAAAGAGATAAAGACATTTCAGGAGAATAAATAATGTTAATGCGACCTATCATTGACTTTGGCATCCCGCCCCATCTCTTTGGTGACTGTCAGGAACAATTTTAATACCCAAGTAAGTAAAACCTTCATCGGTACTTGTAAACTGTGTTTGAATTGGTGGGTTATTTCTGTTCGGTAGTAGCAAGGAGTTTTTCTTTTGATTAACCTTGTACCCTGAAAATGTTCCAAAAATGTGCAGTATTTGCAGTATTTTGCTCACTGCTTGCAGTGATTTCTCGAGATCGGTTAAAAACAAAACATCTTCTGCAAAAAGAGATATTCTGTGTTCCAACCATCCTATTTTAATGCCAGTGATATCAAGGGAGCTGCGAACAGTCATCGCAAGTGGCTCAATGGGAAAAAGGAACAGAAGGAGGCTCAGTGGGCATCCTTGTCTAGTTGATCTACAAAGGTCTATAAGTTTTGACATCTGGCTGTTTGTTACAACTGTGGCTGTTGGCTTTGTATATAGTAACTGAATCCATTTCAGATATATTTCTCCTAGGCCAAATCTCCTCCTCCTATATAGTATATTAATTAATCATCTTATGTTATGAAATGCCTGACAGCCAAGAATGAATCTGATTTGGTCATTTAAAATTAATTTAGGAATATGTGATTCAATCCTTCAAGGTAAGGTCTTACATAGTATTTTTGTGTCACAGGACATCAACGATATGGGACAATAGGAACCCATTTCTTTTGGAACTTTATCTGGTTTTAAAAGAACCAAAATAGCTGCCTGCCTTAAACATGGTGGCAGGATGTCCCTCTTGTGGGACTCATTAAACATTTCCAGTAGGTGGGGTAACAGTTAATCTGAAAATCTCTTATAGATTTAAATTGGGAGGCCAGATGATTAAGTGGTTCTTTAAATTTTTCAGTACTTTATCAAGATCATTTTTGGCCTCCTCAGACAATGTAGGAAACTGAAGCCGGTCCAATTTTCAGGGTATTGAAATTTATATAGATTTTCATAGTATTCAGCAAAGGCATTGTTTATACTCATTGGATCAACAAAATTCTCTCCATTGTTGAGAGTAATTGAATTGATTGATCTATTTGTTTGAATTGTTTTAAGTCTTCAGGCCAGAAGCTTTCCAGCTTTCTCCCCTTGATCGTAGTATGATTGTTTAAGCCACAGAAGCAGTATCGCAGTTTTGATTGTACTGAGCTCGTTATATCCAGATTTTAGAAGACTTTTTTGCTTTTCTGCATCATCAGTGATACAATTGCTCCTGCAAATCCTTTATATGCTTTTCAATATCCTTCAATTTATTCATGTGAACTTTTGATATTTGTCTGGTAAAGCTTATTATTTGCCCCCGTATTTAGGCTTTAGAAAGCTATGCCTTTATTAGTCCCACAGTGGGGAAATTCCAGTTCTGCATTTAACCCATCCTGTTATCAGGAGCAGTGAGCAGCACATTACTGCGCCCGGGGACCATCTCCATGATCTTCTTGCTTCGGCTTGGTCAGGACCAAAGCTGGAGGTACCTATGGTGCATGTTTTGGGTTGGTGGGGGAAACCGGAGTGCCCGGAGGAAACCCACCCAGACACGGGGAGAACATGCAAACTCCATACAGAAAGGCTCGGGTGACCCGGGGATCGAACCCAGACCATGCATGCAAACTCCACACAGAAAGGTCTGGGCGACCCGGGGATCGAACCCGGAACCTTCTTGCTGTGAAGCATGAGTGCTACCCACTCAGCCACCGTGCCGCCAAAGGAAAATTAACGTTTTTACACTCTGGACCTTATTTCGGTGATAAAACATCACGGTCATTTACCCACCTATTGTACTTTGGTGTCATTTGGAGTATTTCCGGAGATTTTGGAGTTTAGCGATATCCGTTTAACGTGAGTTGTCGCAGCATACGGTTGCGGTCACCAAATAACACAAACTTTAGCACTTTTCAAATGACATAAGTTCAAGTTATGAATGTCTTCTAAGCAAAGTAGTGGAATTAATGCGTGCATGTGCGCTGTCCTCGATGACGTCATCCAATCGGAACCATGGCTGGATATTGGATTACAGGCCACTTTTGACTCATTTGAAAAGTGCTAAAGTTTGTGTTATTTGGTGACCACAACCGTATGCCCCGACAACTCACGTTAAATGGATATTGCTAAACTCCAAAATCTCCAGAAATACTCCAAATGACATTACACATGACAAGTACAATGGGTGAGTAAATGACGTTTTATCACCGAAATAAGGTCCAGATTGTAAAAACGTTAATTTTCCTTTAAAAGCTTCCCATTTGATTGATACACTACTTTGATTTGTATTGAAAGAAAAATGCAGATTTTAGCCATCTTGCTTGGAATCTAAATGGGCATGGAGATTAATACATTTTTCAAAATTGTATAGATAAAACAACTGAAGCATGATCATAGCAACAGTCCTGGACCGTAGATAAAAGACTAGAGGAGATTTCTTTTTTAAAGGTCCCATGACATGGTACTTCTTGATGCTTTTATATGGCTCCTTAATGGTTCCCTAATACTGTAAATGAATCCTTCTTCAAAATCAACACTCAGTGCATGAGAAACAGAGATAAGATGAGAAAGAGTAATTTTTCTCTCTCTGAACACTCCATAATGGGCGTTGT
Organism: Paratrypauchen microcephalus; assembly: GCA_036785185.1. NCBI lineage: Eukaryota > Metazoa > Chordata > Actinopteri > Gobiiformes > Gobiidae > Paratrypauchen > Paratrypauchen microcephalus. The sequence goes on from JAVJIX010000033.1 coordinate 6,735,313, forward strand.
TGCTTGAATGCAAATGAGGAGAAAAGAGCTGGCCTATAGTAGAGGGCCAAACTCTCCGCTCTCCGCTGTCAGCTCTCAGCTGATCCATTTCCGTGTTTTTGCACAGGGGGAGAGATTTGAAGCGTTCCATTGAAAAATAAACACATTTCCACATAAAATAAAATTAAACCACTGCTGTTCAAAGGTCCAGAGGCTCAGATAAAGGACTTCCGAGCCTAGAAACACTCGGACATGCCTCCAGGCAAATAAAAAAATGCATTTCGCATTGCCTAGCGCATTCGCAGTCCAAACTCTCTGGGCTTAATTTACAGAGACGCTGAGTACAGACAGACGGGGGTGGAACTGCATTTACATTTCTTTTTTCGATCTGACGTCAATAAGGTGCCTTGTTCAAAATCGCCCGTTTGAGCTCCGATTTTTTGTAATGCAGAAAAGGATCGCAAATGCTCAGTTTAGACATTTCGCAACTTTTAACCATGAGGGGGGGGCTAAACAGGGTAGGGGAGCTCACATTAACGTTCAAAAACCTCAGAAAGTGAAAATTTCATGCCATGGGACCTTTAAATCTGTACAAGAATAGGTTTTATAAGTGCTAGCAAAACATGAGCATTCTGTCTTATTGGGATGAAGTTGTCTCCAGATTTCAACTAAGTTAAGGTCCTTGATCAGAGCTATTTGATCTGTCCACTACAGGGTTAATCACACAATTAAAATTATATATTGACCACTAGATGAAGATCACGTGGTTTAAAAAAAAAAAAATGCCGGATCATCTCCAGTAGAGGCATACAAACATACCAAATAAACTAATGTAGAAATTTGCCAACTAGACCTAATTCTATTCATATCCTTTTCTAATAAATGTGTTTCCTGTAGAAAGCAAACAGAGCATTTCTTCACCTTAATCCTGCCCAGCACTTGTTTCAGTTTAACAATTTTATTCAGATATCTAACTTTCCAGCTGGAGATATTTATAGTACTGTCAAGCAAGTTGTTAGATTAGGGAAAACCCTTTTTATTATCATTGTTAAGTAGAAATGTGGACATGAGTAATAAACCACCAACACACACCCCACATTTCCCCAAACGAAATGTGACCTTGACCCCTCTAGACTATGAACTTTAGTTATATAGAATGGTCCATCCACACTGTGGGTAACACTGAACTGTGCACACATAACTAGCCTACAATCACATGCACTCCCTGGCAAAAAAAATAAGGAACCAAAAATAAAAATGGAATGATAATAAATAATAAATAATAATGCACCCGGACACGTGCACCCGTGGTCACAAAACAAGGCAAAGAGCCGCAATTCTGGTTTAGACCTGGTCTAGTCCTGGTTTACTCCAGGTTTAGACCTGGTCTAGTCCTGGTTTAGTCCAGGTTTAGACCTGGTTTAGACCTGGACTTCCTACGGATCCAGTGACTCATGTCTCGGCTCCTCGTGCATCCGGCCCTGGAGCCCGGTGCGGCTCGGAGTGCTTGTCATTCAAACACAGTGTGAGCACAGAGGGACGGGCAGGGCGCACCGCGCTCATCCCACAGCACTGCCACGTCTTGGGACACGCAGGTTCTGAACTATAGTGGGAACGCATCCGTGCGCTTTCAGGACTGGTTCCGGAAACACTGCCACTACTTCCCGCATTGACCACCCGGAGAAGTGTACGCGCGGACACGGACGTGGACCCGAGAAGAAACACAACTATTTCTGCAGAACGAACTGGTGGAACCTGGAGTCCAGGTGGCGGAACCAGTCCTGAGAGCGCACAGGTGCATTTCTACTACAGTTCAGAACCTGCGCGTCCCAAGACGTGGCAGTGCAGTGGGATGAGCGCGGTGAGCCCTGCTCATCCCTCTGTGCTCACACTGTGTTTGAATGAGAAGCACTCCGAGCCGCACCGGGCTCCGGGGCCGCACGAGGAGCGGAGACATGAGTCACTGGATCCATAGGAAGTCCAGGTCTAAACCAGATCTAAACCTGTACTAAACCAGGACTAGACCAGGTCTAAACCAGGATTGCGAACACAATGTTGATATACAATGTTGAAAAAATTGAAATTTTAAAAATAAATAAATAAATCTGCGAAACAGCGAGGCCACGAAAAGTGAACCTCGATAGAGCGAGGGACCACTGCAGTTTTAGGGTTTTAGCTGCGAGCCATCCACGCATGTGTCTGCACTATTCCATAACCAATTCCCTTGTGTGATACTTTTTTTTTAATCGTATCGCCCAAGTCTACTGCATTATCCTGGCGTGTCACAGTGAACAGATGATTTTACTCAGTTGTGTCCATAATAAACAGGTCCTGATGAGTGTCCACTGTCCTCCTCTGGGACAGACTGTGTGCTCTGGCAGCTTCAGTCCTCTGTCAACAGCTCCAAGTGTCCCCCATCTCTCTTCACACACAACCCAAGGACGTCACAAATGTTTGGATTGGATTGTCCAAGAGCTCCCAGGGCAAATGTAGACGCTGGCCAAACCTCCCATCCACACGATTCCAGAGCATCCTGTTGCCAGCCTATTAGTCTGCATTTCCTACAGCATGACTGACAATCTAATGCTCCAAGTAGATCAGTCATATAAGCATCTTTAAATGTATTGGTGGTTTTCAGATTCTAGAATGTGATTATGTCATTACATTAAATACCATAAAATCTCCAACAGGTAAATTCACAAATGTTGATCCTGGTGTTTTCAATTATTGACTAAACTCCAAGAACACTGTATTACAGCATAATTTTACATTTTAACTATTTAAATTTTAGCTGTGATGTCATCTGAAACCCAGCAATAGCAAAAAAAATGCAATTCTATCAAGGCTTCAATTGCAAGTGACTTCATTCACTTCTGTTCAGACACTGGTGGACACTGCCTCCTATCTGCTTGAAGGGAGTAGCTAACTACATTAAAACTAAGCTGTAACTAACACAACTGCTTGCTTACAGTTTCTGTAATAGGTGTTAGACTCAGTGTGATCACCTTCTCCAGCTGACAGAATTGCTTTTGCTATTGCTCCTCCCTGGATGACTGAGGGATTACGCAGACATGTTTAAAGGTCCCATGGCATGAAATTTTCACTTTGAGGTTTTTGAACGTTAATGTGAGCTCCCCTACCCTGTTTAGCCCCCCCCCCCCCATGGTTAAAAGTTGTGAAATGTCTAAACTGAGCATTTGCGATCCTTTTCTGCGTTACAAAAAATCGGAGCTCAAACGGGCGATTTTGAACAAGGCACCTTATTGACGTCAGATCGAAAAAAGAAATGCAAATGCAGTTCCACCCCCGTCTGTCTGTACTCAGCGTCTCTGTAAATCACGCCCAGAGAGTTTGGACTGCGAATGCGCTAGGCAATGCGAAATGCGTTTTTTTATTTGCCTGGAGGCACGTCCGAGTGTTTCTAGGCTCAGAAGTCCTTTATCTGAGCCTCTGGACCTTTGAACAGCAGTGGTTTAATTTTATTTTCTGTGGAAATGTGTTTATTTTTCAATGGAACACTTCAAATCTCTCCCCCCGTGCAAAAACACGGATATGGATCAGCTGAGAGCTAGAGCGGAGAGCGGAGAGCGGAGAGTTTGGCCACGCCCCCACCCTCTACTATTGGCCATCTCTTTTCTCCTCATTTGCATTCAAGCAACAACTCCCATTATGACCTGTTCAGAGAGAAAAAAAATACTCTCTCATCTTATCTCTGTTTCTCATGCACTGAGTGTTGATTTTGAAGAAGGATTCATTTACAGTATTAGGGAACCATTAAGGAGCCATATAAAAGCATCAAGAAGTACCATGTCATGGGATCTTTAAATGTATGTTTGATGCCACGAAAGTATCTAAACCCATCATTTGCAGCTATTGGCCTTTTTGACCTGCACGTACAGTAGAGTGGGTCACAAGTGCTCTGACCGCTTTTCTGGAGAACTTAGTTTCAGCAGTGACCTGTGTAAATGGACAACATGAAACTCCTCCATTACACCTCCCCAGGCAGGTGTCCAGGAGCCGTATGGAACATATGTGTGAGCTTCAGCTAGCTCCTGTTGATGTGAAGGAGCAGCAGCTCTACTCTGAGCTCCATAAAATGTTCAGAACCTAATTCATCTGAGACATTGTATTTATTAAAAGTGTGGATTATCTGATTACAAAGTTATTTTATTGATTTTTAAACCTGGTGTGCAGTTGGCATGCTAGTGGAGTGAAGGCAAATGTCCGCCCTGGCCTCTGAAAGTTGTGTAACATCCTTATCAGCTCATCACAGTGGATTATTGGGATACTAGAATTAGTTTTTAATAAAGCCAGCTACATAATGCTGGAATAGGAACCCATTACACAACGAAAACGGTCTGCATGATGTTCAGTAAAAAAGCAAATGAGCTGCAGCGGTCCAATGTCTTTCTGGACGGGGTGGAACTCAGCCTCGTCAAAGAGTTTAAATACCTGGGACTGACGTTGGACCCGACATTGACATTTAAGAAACACATTAAGCACCTCACAAAAACCGTTAATTTTAACTTAGTGAATTTTAGACAAGTAAGACCCTTCATGACTCTATATGCGGCACGAATGTTTTTACACTCTATGATTCTGTCTCATATAGAGTACTGTATTACCACATGGTCACTTGCTGCTGGCACAACACTAAAACCAGTTGAATCACTTTTTAAAAAAGCTGTGAAAATATTAGACAAGAAACCATTCTCAGTTCACCACTGCACAATTTTAGACAAGTACAACTTACTCCATTTTAATAATTTTGTTCATTTTAAATACGGTTGTTTTATATATAAAGTTTTACATGGACTTGCTCCTCCTCCGCTGCAGAATTTTATTAAAACAAAGACTGTCAGTGGGATGGGAACAAGGGCCTCAGCCCAGGGGAACTGTGAGGTTCCACACAGACGCACTACATTTGGACAAACTGTGCTCTCAGTCAGAGGCTCTAAGTTCTGGAACACACTCCCATTATCAATAAGAGAGACTCCAACACTGGCCACTTTTAAACCATACTTGAAACGGTGGCTAAAGGAAAACCAGACTTGTGGACATTTTTAATGTTTTAATGTTTAATGTTTTAATGTTTTAATGTTGGTGTTATTGTCAATTGTCATTGTTTTATTGTTTTTGCTGTGGTGTCACCTGCCTAGGGACTACAGATGGAAATTATCATTCTTGCTATAATCTGGCATATTTACACTGCAATGCTGCAGATGTTCATTAATATGCACTGTCCCTATTAAATAAAGAATAAATAAAATAAAGTGTTCGAATGAAACAGAACATCACAACGTAAAATAATGTGATGTTTCTTCACACAATACAAAAATCATCACACACAAGTATAAGATTGTGATTGCCCTTGTTTACTGAGGAAAGCCCACTCTGTAAAACAGTTGTTCAATTCTATCTCTATGAAATCTTCACTCCAGTAAATGTGAGCGTGCTTTGATGTGCTGGAAACTGTGTGAAAAATCAATGTACTAAGTCAGATCACAAAGCCCCCTTCCCTCCTCCCCACCCTTTGAACTGTCATTGCGCCTCCATCTTGTATGTATTTATGTCAGCTGGAGTTAGCCTCATCAGCGCACCCTGCCTCGTGCACTAATGCTAACCCTATGTACGCAGCTTTTAATAGTCTGCACAAAAACATCTCCCAGAGTAAACAAAGTGGTGATTAGAATGTTAACATGCAGGGAAAAGTTGCTCCAATATTGTAGTAGTACAGTGGCCCCTCGCTCTATCGCGGTTCACTTTTTGCGGCCTCGCAATTTAATTTTTTTTTAAATAGTGTATTGTGTTCTGCGGGATGCAGCAGGGTGCACCCCACTCATCCCACAGCACTGCCACGTCTTGGGACACCCAGGTTCTGAACTGTAGTGAGAACACTTCCGTGCGCTCTCAGGACTGGTTCCGCCGCCTGGACTCCAGGTTCCACCAGTTCGTTCTGCGGAAACAGACCGCGGCCGTGTCCGTACGTACACTTCTCCGGGTGGTCAATGCGGGAAGTAGCGGCAGTGTTTCTGCAGAACGAACTGGTGGAACCTGGAGTCCAGGTGGCGGAACCAGTCCTGAGAGCGCACGGAAGCGTTCTCACTATAGTTCAGAACCTGCGCGTCCCAAGACGTGGCAGTGCTGAGGGATGAGCGCGGTGCGCCCTGCTCGTCCCTCTGTGCTCACACTGTGTTTGAATGAGAAGCATTCCGAGCCGCACCGGGGCCGGATGCACGAGGACGGGAGGCATGAGTCACTGGATCCGTAGGAAGTCCAGGTCTAAACTAGGGATGCACCGATCCACATTTTTCCACTTCCGATCCCGATACCTGGATTTGGATATCAGCCGATGCCGATACTATTCCGATACCAATATCGGAATAGTATCGGGGGGGCTCCATAACTGTAGCTCATTGAGATACTCCTCCGTTCAGGAAATTCATTCCACAGCAGAGAGCAGAGCTCGTGACGTTATTTCAGCAGATAATGTGTATATACAGACATGGATCATGGATCGAAAATTTTCGCAGGTTGGATCGGAATTTCCGATCCGTGAATTGCGTTGATATCGGAACCTGATACCGATACTGGATCGGATCGGCCCCATCCGGCTGGTTAGCTCAACTGGTAAGTCATGGACTTTCCCCCTGGAGGTTGTAGGTTCAAACCCCCCCCGGGCAATGAGCTAACCAGTGTGGGTCCTTGGGCAAGACCCTTCACGGTACTGCCCCCCGGGCGCCGAAAAAGATGGCTGCTCACTGCTCCTGAAAAAGGATGGGTCAAATGCAGAAGTCAAATTTCTCCCGTGTGTCACTGTGTGTCATTGTGTGTGAGACCAATAAAGGCTAAAAAAGCCCAAGCTTAATCTTAATCCCTAGTCTAAACCAGGTCTAAACCTGGACTAAACAGGACTAAACCCCCACGCTTCACTATTAATACATTTTGTTGAAAATCTACGAAAGTTTGAGTGTTTAAACAAGAGAGAAATGTGAGAAAATGTTAATACCAGACTGAGAAAAGTGTATAATGTGTGTGGTGAGGCGTTTACAGCCTTAAAACATGTAGAATAATTGTAAAATATAAAGTTGTCCTACTTCGCGGATTTCCCATATTGCGGGTTATTTCTGGAACCTAACCCCCGCGATAAACGAGGGACCACTGTAGTAGTAGTAGTAGTAGTAGCAGTAGCAGTAGCAGTAGCAGTAGTAGTAGATCATCTTTGTATAGATATAGGCCGCACCTGTCTATAAGCCACAGGTGTCCACCTCTTCAAAAACGTTTTCGGAGCATCTGCTTTTATTACCTCTCTTTTGTCATCTTTTCGCATCGAATTTGTTCATCACACTGCTGTGGCCAACGTCTCTCCACCGACTCATCGATGCTGAGCTCACGTGCAGCAGCTCTATTACCCTCTTCGACAGCCAGATCGATTGCCTTTAGCTTAAAAGCTGCATTTCTTCATGTGTTTTCCATGAGAAGGGTGTGTGCACTCTTGCACCCCGTCATTTCACGCTCTACTGCGCATGTCTCCTGCAGAAAGAGCCGCTGTCCTGTCTGGAATCATGTCAGTGTCTCATAGGATTTCAAAAGTCTTTGTTAAAGGTCTCATGGCATGAAATTTTCACTTTCTGAGGTTTTTGAACATTAATGTGAGCTCCCCTACCCTGTTTAGGGGCCCCCCATGGCTAAAAGTTGCGAAATGTGTAAACTGAGCATTTGCGATCCTTTTCTACGTTTGAAAAAAAGACAGCCCAGACGGGCGATTCTGAACAAGGGAACTTTCTGACGTCACACTCGTGGAAAGGTTTCCACCCCCCGTCTGGATGTCTACCCACCGTCTCTGGAAATCACGCCCAGAGAATTTGGACCGTGAAGGAGCTACGAAATGCGAGATGCGTTTTTTTTATTTGCCTGGAGACACGTGAGAGTGTTTCCAGGCTCGGATGTCCTTTATCCGAGCCTCCGAACCGCTGAAACAGCAGTGGTTTAATTTTATTTTCTGTAGAAATGTGTTTGTTTGTTTTTTTAATTGAAAGCATCTCATATCTTCCTCCGCGCTTAAATGCGGAAGTGGGTGACAGCGCACAGTGCACCGCTAATCCAGGAAACAGTGGCATGTTTGGCCACAACCCACCCGCTGCACTGGCCTGTCTGTCCTCCTCATTTGCATTCAAGTAACAACACCCAGAATAAAGCGTTTCAGAGACATATTTATGACTCTGTCTTCATGAGGCTCTCTCATGCACTAAGGCTTGATTTTGAAGAAGGATTCATTTAGAGTATTAGGGAACCATTAAGGCGCCATATAAAAGCATCACGAAGTACCATGTCATGAGATCTTTAAACCTTATGATTATGAAACATCCATCCATTTTAATCATCAGCTATGTCAAATGTATTGCATAAATGAGTTTCCATTCTCTGAACAAGCAACAAAATTGTAGGGCCGTCACAAAATAATTTGGCAAAATATACACAAACCATACAGCAGCCCACGATATCAATACTGTATTAATATATCAGTATTTTTGCACAGGGATGTTTCCTTCACCACCCTCACTATTGATTGGCTATTTGGTTGCTTTGATATTTGCAGTCAGATTTCCAAAGATGTAAATATGGAACTCCAAATTAGCCGAACAGTATGGGTGACATCATGCTCACTTAGTCCACTTCGTTATACAGTATTTGGATTATACCCAAGAAACGAAGTGTGAGTGGAGCTCGTGTGAGCTGGAGATCGCCCCATCAGTGCTAACCCTATGCACACAGCTTTTATTAATGGATACAAAAACACCTCTGAGAGTGAACAAAATGGTGATTAGAATGTTAAGATGTGGAGAATAGTTGCTAATGAAATGATTTGTGGGCCGTTCTTTTTGTGTCCCTCTCAAACAGATACAACGCAGGAAAAAATTTGTAATCAGCATTTAAATCAAATGTGATTCTTGTTGTGTGATTGTTCAATTAATATGCATTGTGTTCTTGACTCCAATCACAGTGGTGCATATGTAAAAATGTCCAATTAAAGAAAAGAGCAGACTAATTTAAAGGCACTGTACCTGATTGCCTGACCACAATCTTAAAGAGGGGGTATTATGCAAAAGTGATTCATTCAAACCCTCCTTAAAGTTAGCAGCAAGATTCTGTCCAAGGCTCCACAAGCTGATGTCACCCATGCTCCGACATGACAATTCTCCATAAATATACAAAAACATGATACAAAACTATACACAGCAACTTCACAAAACTGATGTGATGTGCAGTAGTTTCATTAGTGGAATGCATGCTGATTGTGTTGTGATAGCGCTCTGAAGGGGGAGTGATTTAATGAGGAGAGGAAAGGAAGGGGAGTCTGAGTGTCAAAGGTGAAACATGTTGATCTAAATATGTCTTTAAATTGTTTCCAGTGGTCCAAACTTATTCCTCACTTTTCTAACGTATTCTGAATTATAGCACTTATAATTCAGAATACAAAACTGCTCACCTACTTGGAGTTGTAGCCATTTGAAACTAGCACTTAGTGAATTCTTTCTCTCCTCCTTTTTCCTCATCTCCCATCTTCCGGGATTTGTTTTTGTTTAATTATATTTGCGAGGTCTTCTCCCTCTGAACAGATCCAAGCTCTAAATATAAACAACTGATAGTGGAACATTTTTACAACTTCTGCTGAGTTGCTCTGACCATTTGATCGCTCACATTTCCGGCATGTTCAGTAAATGAAGGATGGAGTAATAATTTTTTTGAGTCAATATTGTGGGTATTCTTTTTAATAGTGGACAACTTTTTCTAATTGTTCTGTACTGCTGAGATTTGAGCTGTAAAGGGTTGAATACACTCAGATATAAACTAATTACTTTTTTTTAAACTATTTTATACATTTATTGTATAAAATTTTGAGAATCTTTCTTTAGAGTTGTGTCAGTGGCATAAATTAGTACAGTGGTACCTCACCTTACGAAATTAATTCGTTCCAGAAGTGGTTTCGTAACGTGAATTTTTCGTAAGTTGAGTAGCTATTTCAATGGAAAAGGCCTGATCCGTTCCAAGTTTTTTTTTTTAATAGTGTAACTTTTTTTTATAGTGTAACATTTGTGTTCTGCGTCCTGATTGGAATAAACCAGGTCTAGACCAGAACTAAACCAGGTCTAAACCTGGACTGGACCTGGACTAAACCAGGATTATCCCGGGACATGGCAGTGCCGTTGGAGGAGCGCGTTGCTCGTGTCTCCGCGCTCCTTGCGCGTTCCGCGCTAGAGCAAAGAGGCCGAGAAAGAGGCTCTTTCAGCGGGGCTCTTTAAGACCGGGGCGGGGTCTGATTCTATTTGACCTCCAGAGCCGGGGGGCTGACACTGTGAGCTAACAGGCCAAGAAAGGTGCTCTATCGGCGGGCAAGACCGTGGGGTCTCGCTCGGGGCGGGCTCTGGTTCTATGTGACTTCCAGAGCCGGGGGGCTGACACTGTGAGCTGTGAGCCGCGCGGGCCCCGAGGGGGAGGCACGGCCTGGGCGCCGTGTCGACGTCGCTTTTTGATCCTTCGATGTCGGCTCTTCCTATCATTGTGAAGCAGAATTCACCAAGCGTTGGATTGTTCACTCACTAAGGCAGTGCTTCTCAAATAGTGGGGCGGGCCCCCCTGGGGGGGCGTGGCGTGATGCCAGGGGGGGCGAGTATGACCCTGGGAAACATGTTTTTTTGCTGTACTGTACTAGAACTAAGTGTAATTGCACATCAACAACAGTAGTTGGCAGTGGCGTTCTCACATGCGATTTACGCACCATTAACAGAACATCCTCTGTCACAGAAAAAACACGTATATTCCACTGAGTCGTGTCCTTTAGTCCGACAGAAGCTGACGCATCAGTGGCACAAGGAGAGAGCGTTTTTTTCAGTGCTTTTAGCTTATGCAAATGAGGTGGTTTTAAGTTTCATTTCTGTAAAACGTAAACAAATGTGCGCAAAGCTGCATTAAAAACACATTAATATTTGAGTCCTCAGTGCAGTCTTTGTTGTAAGTTTTTTCTTTTTTTGTTTATAATGTTAATAAAAGGATACAATGGTGTTCTAATAACAATTTTCTAGACAAATACTATTTATAGTCGCGCGCAGGAAGGGGGGCGTGAAATTTTTTCTTCTTCCTAGGGGGGGCGTCACAGAAAATAATTGAGAAGCACTGCACTAAGGGAACGTGAGCTGGGTTTAGACCGTCGTGAGACAGGTGAGTTTTACCATACTGATGATGTGTTGATTGTAATCCTGTGTCTCCGCTCCCCTCGCACGTTCAGCGCTATATTGAGCCGTGTTCCCCCCACGCTTCACTATCAACACATTCCATTGAAAATCTATGAAAGTTCGAGTGTTCAAACGAGAGAGAAATGCGAGAAAAGCGTAGAATGTGTGTGGTGAAGCATTTACAGCCCTAAAACATGTAGAACAATTGCAAAATACAAAGTTGTCCTACCTCGCGGACCTCTCCCACCGCGGGCCACCTCTGGAACCTAACCCCGTGTGTGTTGATAAAGTGTATTTACGTTTCGGGGCGTGCATCTGAGCGCGCATTAATTGAATTTTTGAGATTTCGCGTTTTGTAACTTGAATTTTCTTTCGTATCTAGAGACCAAAATTTACCGTGAAGGCATTTCGTAACTTGAAATTTTCATTTGTTGGGTCATTTGTAAGGGGAGGTACCACTGTATATTATCATATATAGTCTATATTTTCTTCAGCAATATATCGAACTGTGTGTTACTGTATGTGTTATTAGGACAGGCCTACACATTGCCTAGTATGAATGTGGTGTATGTGAGGCTGATGGTGCAGTTTGGCAGCCACATTTCCATCAGACTGTCCCAGGGCAGTTGTGGCTACAGTAGGGTGACCATTCATCCGGATTCCAGCTGGACAGTCCGGTTTTAGAGCCTCCTGTCTGGACCACTGTTAGGCGTCCTCATTTTTGACATTTTATCTTCATTTCGGACCCTCGGCCGCCTCCATTGCACGCTGCATCACCACAAATCTCCACTCAGATTGCACCTGCGATGCTGCGATAGCAATGTTTGAAAATGTCTGCTGTTGAACAAAAGCAAATGCCAAAGAGATCCTTTAAACATGCTTGGTGCTCAGAGCATCGTTTTGCCAGCAAGAGCATAGTATCCAAAGGAGGATACTATGTCTTCTGTAAGCTCTGCCATATTGACATTGATGTGAATATGTAGCCGAGGTAAAGGTGCACAGAAGCATACACAGAACACAAGGAGAATGCTAGCAGTGCTGCACACTCTTCTTTAATATCTTCTTCGACATCATCGGGGAATGTTGATGACATCAGCTGCATCAGTATCTATGCTGCATGGTGGGAGTGGGCTCAGATGCTGCAGATTCTCTCACTGTGCACTGTGTGGAGCGGTGATGGCAGAGGAAATGAATCCTCATTAGCCAGCGCAGACAGAGGTCAAGTGCTATGCAAACCGCATGTCACCACCTCCACTCCCTCCATCTGTCGTGTTCCCTTACCCGCCCACCACTTCCTGCTCCAGTACCAGAGAGGGGCTAACATGCTAACTATTTGGCGTTTAAACTGCGCGGCGAGCTAATGGATGAGCGCAGAGTCAACAGCACATCTCACACATGTGGGCTGACTCCGGACGCTCTGCTAATGAAGTCTTTCGAGGTGTGGGCTCAGAGCATGTGTTGAGCTGCAGCAGATAGTCTTTTAACTCTTTTAATGAGTCCCAACCAGGCATACCCAGACTGACCCATCATTCAAACACAGGCTTATGTGCTCTTAATAGGGAGAAAAAAACTGGTTTTCAGTTCCCACTACACAATGTTGCCTTACGTGCTTTCTTTGACTATGTAAGTAGCCCGCATTTTGGTTTGGATTCTTTGAAGAAGACATATAGTGCTTGTGTGTGCGCTCTATAGTTATAATCTATGACACCTGTGCATCATCATGACATTTTTTTTTTACATTCTAAATCTCAATATTCGTCTAAAACAAAGAAACTAAACTTCTGCGTTAGAAAGAACTTCTAAATTGTTCCACTCCTATGGAAAACTGCAGATGTCACTAGTGGATAAATTTGGAGTAAGTAATAAAGTAAGTGCAAAGCAGTGAGAGATCAGCAAAATGGTGTCTTTGGGTGAATAAATGGTTGGGGGAAAAGCTCTGAATACCAGAGCTCAACTAATCTGAGAACCTAAGGATTGGACCGGGACAGCAGTGTGGCATGTGGTACAGTCAAAAACTGTTGTTGCATTCTTGAGAGAGACACACAGAAACAGTCAGTGGCCTTTGTGTCTTAGTCAAGGGTCTTAGTGCAGTTTAACAGGAGGACTGGTCAAGTAGGATCAGCAGATCCTGTGAAAGAACCAAAAGTGTCCCTGCTCTGTGACCTGCAGCATCACAGCAGTGTCCAGGGGGCGCCAGGAGAACACAACAGGAAAGGCCTCACTCTTACTCCGCTCTGGTATTTCAGTTCTTGATGAAATGGTAAATTCCCTCCAAGTATTTCCTCTGAATGGTCTTCTGCCACATATGGTGTAAAAAGTCTGTAGCATCTCCAATTAATTAATTAAATAATCAATTAATGAATTTATCATATCATTTATATAGCGCCTTTCAAGACACAGAAGCACTTTACACTTCATTGTTCATTCACTCCACACTTGGTGGTGGTAAGCTACTTTTGTAGCCACAGCTGCCCTGGGGCAGACTGACGGAAGCGAGGCTGCCAGTCTGCGCCATCAGCCTCTCCGGCCACCACCAACACTCACCTTTCATACTAGGCAATGGTGGCGAAGTGTCTTGCCTGAGAACACAAAAACAGTTTTTGTGCTGGCGCCCCCCCTGTGGCTCCTGGTTGTCCCAGTGGTCTCCCATCCAAGTACTACCCTGGCCCTGCTGAGCTTCTGACATCTGACGGGATCAGGCTTTTGGCCACAAATGTCCATAGTTGGCTCCTTAGTTAGTCCCTTGCATGGCCTCCTACGTAACTGCTAAATCATAACATAATTAGATCACTGTGTTACCTTTTATTGTTATGAAAATGTTATATCCGCCAAAAACATCATATTAATATGTCATGTAAGATTTGATTTTGTTTTAAAACAATTTCGCTTGTGGATCAATAAAGTTTGTCTAAGTCTAAGTCACTCCACATTCAGAGTGCTGTCACAACCCAATCTGCATCCCGCTAATGAAACTTATGCACATCACGTCAGGTTTGTGAAGTTGTAGTAGTCGTGCGCGATTTATCGATTGAATCAATTAATTCGAATTTACAGTTCAAAATGATGTGTTTTTATGAAAATCAATTTTTTAAATTATTTTTTACATGCGAGCGGAATTAATGCGCTGCCATGCACTACATGGGTAAGTTAGCGGGGCGTACCCAAACATTGTACGAGGTAGCGTGGCAGCGAGTGAGGGAAAGCCGGAGCTTGTACCAAACAAAGGTGTTTACATCTTATAATGTTATATGTTATATGGAACTGGTTTGGTTTTCATGCGTAGGACTTAGAACAAACGAGTGCTCGCTGTAAGGACTGTTCAAAAGCTTTTGCAACCAAAGGAAGCAGCGCGACCAATTTATTCTAGCGCCTAAAGCAGAGGCATGCAGCGGAGTTGTAGAAGTGAAGGAATGAAAATAGCCACAGCGTGAGCACACCGTCCAAAGTCAAACAAGCAACAGCCCCTGAAACATTTTCGAACTGTGTACCATATGATAAGCATGGGCCACGATGGAAGGCCATCACACACACTACCACGATGTATATTGTAAAAGACATGGTGCCCATATATACTGTGGAAAAGCCCGGATTCATTAACATGGTGAAAGATTTGGACCCGAAGTATGTGCTACCAAGACGCAAATATTTTTCTGAAGTTGCCACAACTGTATAGACTGCACAATGCTGTAGGTACGGGTCTTCAAGTTATATATATATTAAAACAATAACAGCTTAATTGATGCAAGGTGTAATGCATTTGTTTTATAAAAGAACGTTGGATTATTTTGAGCCATTTGTCATCTGTTATTTGTTTTTGAGTAGGGCAGAGAAAAATCTATTGAAATCGGAAATCGGATTTTTTGTTAAAAAAAAAATCTGAGATTTTATTTTTCGGCCTTATCGCCCAGCTTTAAGTTGTAGCATATTGTTTTGTATTGGTACTTTTGTATAATTATGGGAAATGGCTGTGTGGAAGTATACTCTACTGTATATACTGGGCTGACCATTGGCCATAATCTCATTGCTAACAGTAAGGAGGGTTTGAATAGGGCCTGGGAGAGATTGTTAAAAAAATAATCAAACATGGATGACATCTAAGACCTTTTCAGGCATGTTTTGTTTGAGGGAACAATGTTATAACATAGTAGAATGCTACAGTCAATTTAGCATAATACCCCTATTTAATATGATCACTCCAGGTTAGCTGTACAACTTTTGTGTATAATAACATTTGAAGCACTTTACCTTAGTGCTGGCATAGAAACCATTTAAAGCCAGTCTGTGTGCACCAGTTTCATCATTTGTAGTCAGTCTAAGCCAGCCACATGCCATTCTAAACAGCTGTACCAATCAACTCTCCCATAAGGGAGACACAAGGGAGACAGATGAGGAGGATTAAGTATCAACACATTTTCTCCAAAGACATACAGTATAAACCAAAGCATTCTGTCACCACAATAAGGCTCTGAGTGCGACATCTAAGCGTGGTGTACTTCCATCTCCACACATGCACTGCAAAATACTCTATGAGATTATGGAAATATAGTTTTGGTTTAGTGGGTTTTTATTGAGGAGAATGTCACAAGAAAGGACTGTTAGTGCTAAATGCTAGGCCTTGTAACCATTTTGTACCCATGTATTTGAACAAAATCTCCCTTGCTCCAGTACAGATATATTGCATAAGACTGCTGCATACTGTCTGAATCTGATTAGAAAGCATTTTATTGTATGAGAATTAGGAAGTGTGTTAGCATACTAGTTGTTAGCTTAACAGTTTAAAATGACCTAGATTCTATTTTTCATGTTTTAAAGATCCCATGACATGGTACTTCTTGATGCTTTTATATGGCTCCTTAATGGTTCCCTAATACTGTAAATGAATCCTTCTTCAAAATCAACACTCAGTGCATGAGAAACAGAGATAAGATGAGAAAGAGTCATAAATATCTCTCTCAAACTCTTTATTCTGGGCGTTGTTGCTTGAATGCAAATGAGGAGAAAAAAGCTGACCAATAGTAGAAGGTGGGGGCGTGGCCAAACGCTCCGGTCTCTGCTGTCAGCTCTCAGCTGATCCATTTCCTTGTTTTTGCACGGGGGAGAGAGTTGAAGCGTTCCATTGAAAAATAAACACATTTCCACAGAAAATCAAATTAAACCACTGCTGTTCAAAGGTCCAGAGGCTCAGATAAAGGACTTCCGAGCCTAGAAACACTCGGACGTGCCTCCAGGCAAATAAAAAAACGCATTTCGCATTGCCTAGCGCATTCGCAGTCCAAACTCTCTGGGCGTGATTTACAGAGACGCTGAGTTCAGACAGTGAGTGGAACTGCATTTGCATTTCTTTTTTCGATCTGACGTCAATAAGGTGCCTTGTTCAAACTTGCCCGTTTGAGCTCCGATTTTTTGTAACGCAGAAAAGGATCGCAAATGCTCAGTTTAGACATTTCACAACTTTTAACCATGGGGGGGCCCTAAACAGGGTAGGGGAGCTCACATTAACGTTCAAAAACCTCAGAAAGTGAAAATTTCATGCCATGGGACCTTTAAGATGGTAAAGATTAGGTACAGACCCTTTAAAGTCCTTAGAGGGTACATTTGGCATACCCTCACTGCTGGGGCAGAAGCAGTTGGTTTGCAGAACCTGGAGGCCCATGCACAGATCTTGAGCCTAGTCTTGGTCTACTTTAGCTCAGTAGGATTTGACCTATTGTGGGTGTTTTGGCTTGAACGTTACGAGATGCTGTCTCAAACAAGGTCTGCATCAGGTGCTGCTACCTTGATGAAAAATGGGTTCCTGGAACAAGGCGGAAATGGGCGCGATGCGAGAACAAGGCTCTGTTGGAATGCTACTACTCCAGTGACCCTAGGCAGAGGGGTTACATGAACAGGATGTGGGAGAAATGGTTACTTCGATACCCACAGTCCAAACTAACGGCCAAACAACTAGTAGCTCAGTGTTCCAACATCCACAAACGACAACTGCTATCAGAAGTTTTTTTTTTTTTTTGCTTTTTTTTTTGGTCAATATGATTTTTGATTTTACATTTTAAATCAAAAGGCTGGCTAGTCTTCTGTTTTGTTTTTCTGCGGTTGACATGACCTGGTATGTCTCCTTATCTTGCAGCTAATGGGAGCTTTGAGGCTTTTCTAGATATGACCATATTTTTTCCTTCTGACAAATCAAACCATCAGCCCCCAATTCTTCTGCATTGTTTTGAGAAAACAGATCTGAAGCACTGCTGAGTCAGGGTCACGGGAAGGCCAGGACTCAGAAGTGTATTACTGTAACCTGCCTGATACATCTTCCCAGATTCTAATGATGCGTCCCTGGCAAATCACACTCGGAAAAGTCACATAGGCATCCATTGTAGTTTTTTCCATTTTTTTATCAGATAGACAGTTATTGCCTGTTGGTTTTTGCCCTTATTATCAAATAATTTGCAGCAGACAAAAGGGGGGGGGGGGGGGCGCTTGAATTGCGTGCAAGAGTTTTTTTCTCTGAAAACGCGCGGTGCCTGCATAAACTGAGCCACACAGACCGATTTTCTGGGCACAAAAAAAAATTAAAATTCAGCGTGAGAAATGCCATGTGTGGTGTGGGAACACGTCGAATTGCGTGTGTCACACTCTCAATGCGTGAGACTTGAGAGCCCTCTTCTTCAGGAATACATTGAACTTTAAATTTTGTTATTGTGACAGGCCTAACTTTAGTGCAGCACAAGCTTTCACAAACCTGGAAAGCACATTGCAAGTGTAAGCAGTAGGTATGTACTAGTAGGGAGTTTTGTAATAAGTTAGTGGTATGCATTAGCCAGTAGTAGTAGCTTTTGTCCCTCTAAAATGATATTGGTACTAATATTTCAAGTTGCATGACATCCTCCTGAAAAAAAGCACTTTGTTCCATATGGTCTTTTGCTGAATTATGTAAAGGGTCTTTTCAGGCTACAATACGGTTGCTTTGCGTAAGCTCTGTCTCTCTTGATTTCCCAGTGGATGTATCAAATAAGGAGGAAAAGTATGACTTGCATTTCTAAGATGAAACAAACCCTTCTTTTCACCGATAAGGAGCAGTGATGGTCCAAGTTACACAATTCCCAGTTGACCTCGGTATCTTCTAAACAAGAGCCAAAGCAAGCGTGCAGGAAAGCATTAAGGACGTGGTAATTGATTATTTTATCCACAGCTGCTGCTCTGGCCTTCAGTCACAACAACCTCCGAGTAGTGATTCATGGCATTCTAATGAGCCAAGTTCAAATATTGTTCTGTGAAATGTTACTGTATTCCTCAATGCGTGAAGAGTCGCTCAGTCGTCCAGGTAGAATCCATGATAAAAGGAGAAATACAATTTGTCAACTGGACAAAGTTTGTTTGGTCGAAAACGTTTCGCCGCTCATACGAGAGGCTTCGTCAGCTCTGGTTCTAGTGCTGGTTAGACCCTGTTTATATCTAGCTGCAGGGAGGAGCTCACTACACTGAAATAGCTCTGAAAACTATCCCAGCTCCTCTGTCTCTTTTGTTTTACGAATTCCTCTGGCGTCAAGTATTAGCATATCTATAAGCCCTAGGAGGCGCTCACTACACTGAAATGGCTCTGAAACTATCAACTAATCTGTCTCTTTGTATTTCAAATTTCTCTGGCGTCCATTTTCGTCTCCCTATTCAAGACAAACGACCCTCTCCACCCCTCTGCACTGGCTTGTCTGTCCTAATGTTTCTTTGTCTGTTTTTGACTTGGTTTGAGAATCGAATTATAGATGGGAGACAAGTTGTATCTAACTCCCCCATTTCTGTTTAACGACGGATTCTCTTTTTTGACAAAAATAGCCAATAGCCAAGTGCCAGAGTGGACCGTCATCTGCCGTACATCTTCACCTAGAAGCCGCGGGCCATTCATTTGAGCCAGGGAAAAGAACTGGTTTGAGAGGGGAGTTAAAGAGGCTATTTTTGTCAAAAAAAAGAGAATCCGTCGTCAAACAGAAATGGGGGAGTTAGACACAACTTGTCTCCCATCTATAATTAGATTTTCAAACCAAGTCAAAAACAGACAAAGAAACATTAGGACAGACAAGCCTTTGCAGAGGGGTGGAGAGGGTCGTTTGTCTTGAATAGGGAGACGAAAATGGACGCCAGAGAAATTTGAAATACAAAGAGACAGATTAGTTGATAGTTTCAGAGCTATTTCAGTGTAGTGAGCGCCTCCTAGGGCTGAATAGATATGCTAATACTAGACGCCAGAGGAATTCGTAAAACAAAAGAGACAGAGTAGCTGGGATAGTTTCAGAGCTTTTTTCAGTGTAGGTAGCTCCTCCCTGCAGCTAGATATAAACAGGGTCTAACCAGCATGAGAACCAGAACTGATGAAGCCTCTCGTATGAGCGGCGAAACGTTTTCAACCAAACAAACTTTGTCCAGTTGACAAATTGAATTTCTCCTTTTATCATGGATTCCTCAATGGAAACTGTCATCTGTTGCTATAGAGTTGGTAGGAATATGGACTGGTTAACATTATATTATATATCTGGGAGCAGACATATCATGCAATTAAGAAAACACATTAAAGTCATAGGAGAGGCATTTCCAATCTCTTACAAGGTAGAATTTATATGGACTTATAAAGTAATTTCTGTTAAATACTGAAGAAAGGAGACAGTTCCTGGAAAGTAAAACTACACTTCTGTCATTTTAATTTACGGTAGATCTTATTACCAAGTGGATAAATATTTATGCAGTTTTAAGAAGCAGTAGTTCTAAATGTAATACACTTTCATTTACTGTACTTGGGTCATTTACTTGGGCCTTTGACTGGGTGAATTGTCAAAAATATTTCAGTACATTTTTGTTTTATTATTATTATGACAATATGGCTGATGGTCACTCAGTTTCTAGTGTTTGTCCACTGATCCGAAGGTTGGTGGTTTGAATCCTGCTCTCGACACAATCTTGCTACGAGTTTTAGAATTGATTAGTGTCATGGTATGTAGAATGATACAGTCATGTTCAAAACTCTCATCACAGTTCATATTCTGAAGTCATTTGAGGTGTAGCAGGTGCACTTGACTCTCTTCTTCAGCTGAGTTGAAGCTTCCTCGCTCTGGGCTGACCCTTCTGCTCTGACCCTGCCTGTCTGTGCTCTGTGTGGGTCTGCATGGGTGTGTGGAGATGGAGGTCTGTCTGGAGGTCTGGAACAGGAGAGGCAGAGCTTGTTCACATTCAGGCCCATATTTGTCTCAGCGCGCCGGGCTGAGGTCAACCCCCCCCCCCGTCCTGCATCTCAAGCCGGGCAACCATTGATTTCCTTTAATTGGACTGAGAGTGTGAACGTGGATGAAAGGGTCTGGTCGGCTCCAGTTTGGATCAAGTTCATGGTGGATTCTCATCCGAACTTGATCCTGGTGCTCTCCTCATGAGTGTGACTCAGTGTTTAGATTGTGCTTTGGTTTAACTGCAGGGAAAAGCATTGTTTCTTGACAGAATGCAGCTTATGGCTTTTTTGATTCAGCCTTATCCCATTGAGCGCTCAGATTATTGTCTGGGATTGATTTAAGCTTCAGAAACATCACATTGGTTTTGGGAAGCTGTATCTCTTCTAGAAACTGTATGTATTTATTATTACTCTTATCACATTCAAGGGTTGGGGTTCGCAGGTGCTGGGGTTTAGGTAGATACCATTCAGATCAGATAGAGTCCTTTTAATGTTTAAACCAATTGGAATTCAATATTGAAATTGCATCACAATAATTGCTATGCGTGAAAAGTCCCTCAGTCGTCCAGGTAGAATCCATGATCAAAGGAGAAGTTAAATTTGTCAACTGGACAAAGCTTGTTTGGTTGAAAACGTTTCGCCGCTCATCCGAGAGGCTTCGTCAGCTCTGGTTATTGTACTGGTTAGACCCTGCTTATATCTAGCTGCCGGGAGGCGCGTCCTACAATGACAAAAGCTCTGAAAACGATCCCCCCTAATCTGTCTCTTTGTTTTTCAAATTACTCTGACGGCTGGTTTCGACCCCCTATTCAACGTCTAACGACCCTCTCCACCCCTCTGCCCTGGCTCTGTTTGACTGGTCTAAGAATCGCATTATAAATGGGAGACAAGTTATGTCTCACTCCCCCATTTCTGTTTAATGACGGATTCTCTTTTTTGACAAAAATAGCCTCTTTAACTCCCCTCTCAAACCAGTTCTTTTCCCTGGCTAAGATCTGAACCTCACTGTCCTCAAAAGAATGGCCCGTGGCTTCTAGGTGAAGATGTACCGCAGAAGCCGGTCCACTCTGGCACGCCCGCCTGTGTTGGTACATCCTCTTGTGAAGTGGCTGTTTTGTTTCCCCAATGTAGCGCTTACTGCAGTCTTCACTACACTGAATGGAGTAGACCACATTGCTTTGTTTGTGGCTCGGTGTTCTGTCCTTTGGGTGGACCAGTTTTTGTCTTAAAGTGTTTGTGGGTTTGAAATAAACTGGAATTTCATATTGTCTGAAAATCCTCTGTAGTTTTTCCGAAACGCCGGCCAGGTACGGAATCGCTACTCCTTTGCTCCTGGGTTCGGATTCTCTGTTGTCTTGTTTATTGTCCTTGTCTCTCTTGGTTTTGTTGACAGCCCATTTAGGATATCCACAAACAGAGAGGGCTTCCTGCACATGTTGCTCTTCTTTCTCCTTGCCCTCTGTGCTTGTGGGAACCACTTGGGCCCTGTGTTGTAATGTCCGAATAACACCCAGTTTGTGCTGCAGTGGGTGGTGTGAATCAAAAAGCAGGTATTGGTCTGTGTGTGTGGGCTTCCTGAAGACTTCTACTTGGAGTCCCCGGTCTCCTCCTATCGTTACTGCACAATCTAAGAATGCCAATGTGTTATCCTTGGCATCTTCACGGGTGAATTTGATGTTCGGATCTACAGAATTGATATGTGCAGTGAAAGGTTCCAAATCTTGAATTTTGATTTTTGTAAAATTATCATCAACATAACGAAACCAATGTGTGGGCGGAGAGCCTGGATATGAAGCTAAGGCACTCTGTTCAAATTGTTCCATGTATAAATTAGCCATGATAGGGGAGACCGGTGAGCCCATCGCACAGCCATGAATTTGCCTGTAAAAGTTCCCTCTGAACTGGAAATAGGTGGTATTTAGACAAATTTCCAGCAGTTGGCAGATTTGATCAGGAGAAAGTTTGGTTCTCTCTTCTAGCTTGGAATCCTGTAGTAAACTCCTTCTCGCTGCTTCTACCGCTACAGCTGTGGGGATACAAGTGAAAAGAGAGGTTACATCAAAGGAAACCATTGTCTCATCCTGACCAAACTGGAGAAACTTAACTTTGTTTACAAATTAGGCTGTTTTCTCAATGTGGTGCTCCGTGTTACCCACCAATGGCGCCAAGATGGTTTTAAGGTGTTTGGCCAAATTATATGTGATAGAGTCAACACTACACACAATGGGTCTGAGTGGTACCCATGGTGGGTAACACGGAGCACCACATTGAGAACACAGCCGAATTTGTAAACAAAGTTAAGTTTCTCCAGTTTGGTCAGGATGAGACAATGGTTTCCTTTGATGTAACCTCTCTTTTCACTTGTATCCCCACAGCTGTAGCGGTCGAAGCAGCGAGAAGGAGTTTACTACAGGATTCCAAGTTAGAAGAGAGAACCAAACTTTCTCCTGACCAAATCTGCCAACTGCTGGAAATTTGTCTAAATACCACCTATTTCCAGTTCAGAGGGAACTTTTACAGGCAAATTCATGGCTGTGTGATGGGCTCACCGGTCTCCCCTATCATGGCTAATTTATACATGGAACAATTTGAACAGAGTGCCTTAGCTTCATATCCAGGCACTCCTCCTACACACTGGTTTCGTTATGTTGATGATAATTTTACAAAAATCAAAATTCAAGATTTGGAACCTTTCACTGCACATATCAATTCTGTAGATCCGAACATCAAATTCACCCGTGAAGATGCCAAGGATAACACATTGGCGTTCTTAGATTGTGCAGTAACGATAGGAGGAGACCGGGGACTCCAAGTAGAAGTCTTCAGGAAGCCCACACACACAGACCAATACCTGCTTTTTGATTCACACCACCCACTGCAGCACAAACTGGGTGTTATTCGGACATTACAACACAGGGCCCAAGTGGTTCCCACAAGCACAGGGGGCAAGGAGAAAGAAGAGCAACATGTGCAGGAATCCCTCTCTGTTTGTGGATATCCTAAATGGGCTGTCAACAAAACCAAGAGAGACAAGGACAATAAACAAGACAACAGAGAATCCGAACCCAGGAGCAAAGGGGTAGCGATTCTGTACCTGGCCGGCGTTTCGGAAAAACTACAGAGGATTTTCAGACAATATGAAATTCCAATTTATTTCAAACCCACAAACACTTTAAGACAAAAACTGGTCCACCCAAAGGACAGAACACCGAGCCACAAACAAAGCAATGTGGTCTACTCCATTCAGTGTAGTGAAGACTGCAGTGAGCGCTACATTGGGGAAACAAAACAGCCACTTCACAAGAGGATGTACCAACACAGGCGGGCGTGCCAGAGTGGACCGGCTTCTGCGGTACATCTTCACCTAGAAGCCACGGGCCATTCTTTTGAGGACAGTGAGGTTCAGATCTTAGCCAGGGAAAAGAACTGGTTTGAGAGGGGAGTTAAAGAGGCTATTTTTGTCAAAAAAGAGAATCCGTCATTAAACAGAAATGGGGGAGTGAGACATAACTTGTCTCCCATTTATAATGCGATTCTTAGACCAGTCAAACAGAGCCAGGGCAGAGGGGTGGAGAGGGTCGTTAGACGTTGAATAGGGGGTCGAAACCAGCCGTCAGAGTAATTTGAAAAACAAAGAGACAGATTAGGGGGGATCGTTTTCAGAGCTTTTGTCATTGTAGGACGCGCCTCCCGGCAGCTAGATATAAGCAGGGTCTAACCAGTACAATAACCAGAGCTGACGAAGCCTCTCGGATGAGCGGTGAAACGTTTTCAACCAAACAAACTTTGTCCAGTTGACAAATTGAACTTCTCCTTTGATCAATAATTGCTATCAGTAAATGCTATATCTGATCTGAACATGTTTACCTCATATCTGAGTGACAGTTCTTGGACACCACCTCACACATTATTAGGCCTACCGTAGGCACCTTTTGCCCAGAGGCTTTGTAGGAGCCAGAGTAACAGAGCAGCCTTTGTGTTGTGTCATAGCTCCTCTTGCGATAAACCAGCCTGTGGCTCTTTCCTCCTCACCTACATGTTTTAAACCCCCTGCGACTCAGGCCTGTGCCTGTGAAGCGGAGGGACTGTGAGGCTCTCAGGAGAGCAGGCTGCAGGGCACATGCTGCACAGCTCTCTGTATATGCTATACACAAGTACACACTGCACACAGCTCACACATGTGTGTGTCATGGGCTCCTGTCACTGTCCACTCTCTGGAGACAGGAGCAGGACACCTGTGAGCAGCTGCCTCGTAAAAGCACTCACCCCAGTTTATTTCATGGTCTGAAAAATGCTGTTATAAAGATGTGCACACAGCTCAGCATGAACACGTGTGAATATGTGTGCTGTGGATGTTACATAGATTTAAGCACTGATCTCTGACATATGCAGTGTCGTGTCAGCTTCAACTACAACTGTGTTACTGTTTTGAAAGAAGCAACTATTACTAGATTACCATATGATTTGATAATGTAAAAAAATCCATATAAAAGTGCTGCCTCCATTCTAAATCCTCAGTTTAGAGTAGACAGTGTGGCCTGGGTCGTATTAGCTGGCAAAGTGTGAATGTGCTCCAGATCAGAGAGGATCATCCTCCATATCCACTTTCATAAAACTCATGCTGTTTGCTCTCCAAATGTTGACCACAGACCTGTCCTCCACAGCAGCGCTCTCCTCTCCTCCTCCTAACCCCCCATCCCCCCATCCACTTACCTATTATTTATTTATGAACACACCCATAATCAGAGACATTTATTCTGACTGTGGCTCCGTGGTCAGAGTGCTCATCCACTAACGCAAAGGTCAGTTGGACCAAGTTGTATCCTTGTGTCCTTCTGCCACATTACCTAATATGAATGTGGTGTGTGTGTTGGTGCTGGTTGCGGCTGCAGATGATGCAGATTGGTCTGTCCCAGGGCAGCTGTGGCTACAATAATAGCTCATAGAGTGAATGAATGAATAATTGTTGCTGCTGCTGTTGTTGCTGCTGTCGTTACTGTTGCTGTTGTTCCTGTTGTTGTTGCTCCTGTTGTTGCTGCTGTTGCTGCTGCTGTTGCTGTTGTTACTGTTGCTGCTTTTCTTTTCTTTTTTTTTCCTGGCGGCACGGTGGCTGAGTGGCTAGCACTCATGCTTCACAGCAAGAAGGTTCGGGTTGCCCGGGCCTTTCTGTGTGGAGACTGCATGTTCTCCCCGTGTCTGGGTGGGTTTCCTCCGGGCACTCCGGTTTCCCCCACCAACCTAAACATGTGCCATAGGTAAAATCCTCCAGCTTAGGGCCTGACCAAAGCATAAATAACAAAACAAAATCATGGGGATGGTCCCCGGGTCAAATATAGAAACAACTTCTCCTGTGCGAGATCAATAAAGGTCAATCTTCTAATCCTTGACCACTGTAGGGCGCTTTGTGTTACAATTTTGTATGAAAAGCGCCTTATAAATATTGTTTGATTGATTGATTGATTGAATTTGTAAAGCAACTTTGCACTATATGAAACATGGGGTTTGTGTAATTGTAATTTATACTAAAACTAAATGTAACTAGTCAACTGAATAAGTATGAGAAAAAAAGTTTTATTATTAGGTTTTGTTTTATCATCTTCCACCCTTTTGAATCTTATCTAGTTTAAGTTCTCTTGTTCAACTTCAGTGTTTCTCAAGCCTAACCTTGTGCAGCAGGACACATACTCATGATATTTTTGAGTTCACAAACTCCAGAGGGAAAGATGTCTGTGCTTTTCTCTCAACTGGATGTCACACAAGTTTGTTTTCTCGCCTTGTTCAGCTGTTAATGTTTTGACCAGTGAGATTCAAATAATCATCATTCTATTCTGCCTTTTCCTTATCGCTGTCTTTGAGAGCCGTTCCAGATCGACAATGTGTAGGACTCTATTCAAAAAGAAGGAAGGAGGAGAAGGAAGGAGGTATTTTAGCCCCATTTGGGATTGCGCCCTGGTTCAGATCTGGCGGTGCTATCATCACATTGCTGCAGCATCCCCTTTAATGCCTGTAGCTCCATGCCCACTCACACATGGAACACTGGGGAGGCGTCGCCATAGTAACAAGTCAATATAGGTCCCTGTTCCCAGAGAGCTCCATCACAGAGGTGCAGCTGAAGACGCCCACAAGAGGAAGGGGAAACAAGGGAGAAGAGGAAGGGGAAAGGAGGGAAGAGAGCAGGCATGACAGCACTATTCCCCCTCCGATCATATGTGCCCGGCCACGGAAAAACAGACACAAGTCGTCCCGGAGGCGTTTGAGTTGTTCACAGATTCTGAAAGTGTAGATTCTAAGCTTTCCAACGATGCCTTACACATGGAAATCTGAGCACATTTGAAGAATTTAAGATAAGATGAGGCTTTATTGATCTCACACAGGAGAAATTCACTTGCCACATTAGCTCCAGGCAGTTTAGTGCAAGAGAAAGTTTGAACAGAAAGTGCATGCAGACAAATAGCAGTAATAATAAAAATGAGTAAATAAGAGAGTATAGAAACATCTAAAACCAACGAGCTGAGAAAAGCTTCTCTAAAGATTCTCTAACTCCAGGCCTTCAGAGCTCATTTGCATGACATTAAGCTAAGCCCTCCCCCTGCAGATCATCTATCACCTGTGGTGTGGTGTTTCAGGGCAGGTCAGAATTACAAGGTACTTTGTTAAAATGGAAATGCTTTTATAACAAAAAGCTCACATAATCATTCAGTAATCAATACACAGGATAATATGTAAAGTCAAAGTCACCTGTATTGTCAATTTAATACAATACAATATGAAATGTATTATACAATGTAAAATGAAAAAGAGAGAAAGAATAAAGATAAAAGTAAAAAATACATTTTAAAAAATTAGCAGTATATAGGTAAATATAGGCTTAATGATCTTAATGTGGGAAAAGGTTGACTCACATAAATAAGTTTTCATAACACTATTTCCATTTTATCTGATAAATGTTCATTTTAATCTTAAGTACCTGGGTGTTCACCTCAACAATAAACTGGACTGGTCCCATAACACCGACGCCCTGTACAAGAAGGGCCAAAGTCGCCTCCACCTCCTGAGGAGACTGAGGTCTTTTGGAGTGTGCAGGCCTCTGCTCAAGACTTTTTATGACTCTGTGGTGGCCTCTGCTCTCCTCTACGCTGTCGTCTGCTGGGCCCCGAGCAGCACAGAACGGGACAGGAAGAGACTTGATAAGCTGGTCAGGAGGGCCAGCTCTGTCCTGGGCTGTCCTCTGGACTCTGTAGAGGAGGTGGCTGAGAGGAGGGTGCTGGCCAAATTCACGTCCATCATGGACGACACCTCTCACCCTCTGCACCGGACTGTAGAGGAGCTGAGCAGCTCCTTCAGCAGCCGACTGAGGCACCCCCAGTGCAAGAAGGAGCGCTACCACAGATCCTTCATCCCCACCGCCATCAGACTGTACAACTCCACTGTAGAGTCCAGACGTGTAATATTTTCTATACTCTCTTATTTACTTATTTTTATTATTATTACTATTTGTCCGCTGCCCTTTCTGTTCAAACTTTCTTTTGCACTAAACTGCCTGGAGCTAATGTGGCAAGTGAATTTCTCCTGTGTGAGATCAATAAAGTCTTATCTTAAATGCATTTGTACACTTTTTATTAGGCAAAATTCAACCACATGTCCCAGTAGACCTGCTCTGTGCTGTAGACCTGCTCTGTGCTGTAGACCTGCTCTGTGCTGTAGACCTGCTCTGTGCTGTAGACCTGCTCTGTGCTGTAGACCTGCTCTGTGCTGTAGACCTGCTCTGTGTGAACACTGTAACATAAATTTAGATTAGTTTTTGCTTTGCATTTAGTCTTGCTCTTCTAATCAGAGCACATTGAGGAGAAGCCTGTCTGTGCGCTATGAGCGGAGAGGAGTGAGAGCGTGAAAAGGCGAGGAGCGGTGCTCTGAGGTGAGGCAGACGGACAGGTAGGATGTTTTATAAAGTTTAACCTGCTCTGTGATACATGCTGGGACACAAGGGTACAGGCTGTAGTGGACAAGCTGTCTGTGCTGGTGTTACGTGTTGTGTCACACAGTGTCCGTGGGTTCCAGACAAGCGCACAGGCTGCAGTGAGAATCCCCGTGCGGTCCCGTACTGGTTAAAGTTTATTGCTGACTGCAGCGGCCGTAATGAAATATGATCGCCATACGAAAGCTGAATTAGTATTTAAACAAAATGAAGCGTAAATATTAACGACATTCGCTCACAGCTGATAGGCAAACAGGCGAAAACAAAACAGCGCTACTTATGACATGAATGGGCAGCAGCCGCAGTATGGTTTCTTTACGAAAAACAAGCCAATTTGAAATACAAATTGTATGCTTTTAACACAACATGGAGTGGCTTCTTCTTCTTTAAATGTGATTTTCTCGGTTTCACGAATGCCGTGAATGTGACTGGTTTTCTCGTGGTGGGTCACATATACAAGTGTGTGCGTTTACAGTGTGTAGTGCACAGTTTTTATAGGTTTTTCCCATTAGAATAGTTTTCCCTCAGCATTACTTTAGGTACAGCTAGGTCAGGTCACAATTTCTTTTAGAGCTGAGATCAAGATTTCAATATTATTACAATGTATGACGTTACTGTATTTGTATCTGCTCTTAAAGGTCCCATGGCAAGAAATTTTCACTTTCTGAGGTTTTTGAACGTTAATGTGAGCTCCCGTACCCTGTTTAGCCCCCCCCCCCCCATGGTTAAAAGTTGTGAAATGTCTAAACTGAGCATTTGCGATCCTTTTCTGCGTTACAAAAATCGGAGCTCAAACGGGCGATTTTGAACAAGGCACCTTATTGACGTCAGATCGAAAAAAGAAATGCAAATGCAGTTCCACCCCCGTCTGTCTGTACTCAGCGTCTCTGTAAATCACGCCCAGAGAGTTTGGACTGCGAATGCGCTAGGCAATGCGAAATGCGTTTTTTTATTTGCCTGGAGGCACGTCCGAGTGTTTCTAGGCTCGGAAGTCCTTTATCTGAGCCTCTGGACCTTTGAACAGCAGTGGTTTAATTTTATTTTCTGTGGAAATGTGTTTATTTTTCAATGGAACGCTTCAAATCTCTCCCCCCGTGCAAAAACACGGAAATGGATCAGCTGAGAGCGGAGAGTTTGGCCATGCCCCCACCCTCTACTATAGGCCAGCTCTTTTCTCCTCATTTGCATTCAAGCAACAACGCCCAGAATAAAGTGTTTGAGAGATATTTATGACTCTTTCTCATCTTATCTCTGTTTCTCATGCACTGAGTGTTGATTTTGAAGAAGGATTCATTTACAGTATTAGGGAACCATTAAGGAGCCATATAAAAGCATCAAGAAGTACCATGTCATGGGATCTTTAAGGGGTAACTAAAACCATCTTCTGTTACTGAGGGTTCACACTTCACTGTGATTGGTTCACCTGTCACCCACTCAAACAAAGACAGAAGCAGTGACAACACTTAAGCACAGAAAATAAGTCCAGTGGTTCAGGAGTGAGGCAGATGTGTCTGTTGCCGGGCTTTGGTCCACCACCTCCAACCTCCAAAGTCCCAACCGTGTGCACTCAAACTGGACACACATCACCAAAGCTTTAGGGTGGACTGGGCTGCTGTGAGCTCACCCTAAGACTAGGGCTACGTTCACACTGCAGCCTGAAGTGACCCAAATCTGATTTTTTTGCCCCTATGCGACCTGTATCTGATCTTCTAATGACAGTCTGAACAACACAGATCCGATTTTTTTGTTTTCAATTCCGACCCAGGCCACTTGGATATGTGGTCCTACAACCGATACATATCCGATCTTTTGACATGCGACTTCAGTCTGAACAGCCAGGTCGCGTTCATCCGACCTGGGCGTGTTTCCTCCAGCGAGAGCGGTACAAGTAGAAACTCACAAACGTTCTTCTCGTCATGTGAAAATAGTATATGAACTCTGTATCAATGAAGCAGCGAAGCAAGTAGCAATCCCACCGCGCTTGGCTGCGACTCCGCACCCACACGTTAATTTTTACGGACGTTGCTGCCACTGCCCCACAAAACGCCGTGGGGCATGCGGGACACTTTTGAGGCGTTTAAAGTTCACACTGGAGATCACATACAAGCTGCATTTAATTGGAAATGTGAACGACCTCGCAAAAAAAAAAAAATCGGATTCCACAAAAAAATCAGAAATGAGCATTAAGCCCTGTCTGAACGTAGCTTATTACAGGCTGATTTTGGAGCAGAACATCTTCTACTGCTTGAACTTTGGCTGTTACATAACACTATTGGATCTGTTGTGTTGTTGTCAGATCTAAAACCCCCAAACTTCGCTCCCTGAACACATCGCAAACCAAAGTGTTCAGCGGGAGACTTCATGAGTGTGTCCAGCTCACTGTCCAAGGTCATGTTTTCATGAGCCTGTATTCATGTGGCAATTTCTGTGGCAAGCCCTACAGCGACAAGGTCTGGGGTTCAATTCCCTGATTCAATTCCCTACTGCTCAGTCTTGCAGTTACGATAAACGATTTACAAAAAAAAGCATATGTCTTTAAAGGGACAGTGTGTAAGATTTTTACCCGTTAATTACTGAAATTGAAGATACCCATTCAAAAATACATTGTTTTCCAAGCCTTTTCACTTCCATCATGAAATCAAAGTATTCTTTTGGACTTAGATATAGTCACATAAAAGGGGGATCTTCCCCATGCAGAGGCAGCCATTTTGAATACGAGAGCCGCAGAAGGACATTTGGGCTCCGCCTTCGCCTTCGGCAAGGCTCGTGGTTTTGGGTAAACAACACAAGCATGCTGCCGGATCACACGTCGTAATGGATCTAACACGTGTTTTGGACTAAATTGTTTTACTGGATTTTATTCGCTGGATCCTTACGGACAAATTGAGAGCAAGTTTATGGTGAAATACAGAGTTTGACCTGTGCAAAGCATTCTAAGGTAAGCTAACCTCGTTTTGTGCTTTTCCGTATAAAAGCCCCATGTGCTCAGGGAATGATTGTTGTGCAGGGAAATGAATTGCATAGTCAAAAAGAGGAGACTGTAAGGTTTCATTTGATGTGTAGAGTGTCATGGTACATGATCGGGAATGTGTGTTTTCATGAGAAAAGAAAAGAAAAGAAAAAACGGGACCGCGTTTTATTTATACAGTAGCGGTGTGCGGCTCGTGCGCGCGCCCGGGTGACCCTCGAGGTCTGCTGTAGCTAAAACAGAAAGTGCAATAGCACCATCCACCTATGCGCCACGAATCCTACACACTGGGGCTTTAACAAATATTCTGAAATCTGACGCCAGTGTTACCTTGGCAGCAAGTTCCTAATTTGTCCACACATTTGTACCATCACTCAACTGGCATCCTCCTCCTCCTCCTCTTCCTCCCAACACACACATGTACACACAGGTGCACACACACACACATACACACACACACTTCCAGAAACATCTCAAAGTCTGGGACCAGTTTAATTACTAAGTGCATCCTTGCTTCTTCTCCTCCCCTCTCTCTCTCTCTCCCTCCTCTGACACTCCCATGTCGCTCTTCTCGCTCTTTCCCTATCCCACTCGCCATTCCTTTTCTGTCCTTCCTTTCCTCTCTCCCTCTATATCCCTCCTCTCTTTCCTCCCCCTCTCTCTCTCTTTCCTCTCCAACACTATCCCTCTTCTCTCTGTTCCTCCTCTCCTCTTGCCTCCACTCCTCTGTCCTTCCTCTCCTCACTCCTGGGCTTCTCTCCTCCTCCTTTTCTCCTCTCTCTCTCCATTCCATCCCTCCTGTCATTCCAGTGCCCGCAGGCTTCTCTCTATTTTAATTAATCCTCACAGAATGGACCCTGCTGAGAACACACACACACGCACACACATACGACTCTTACTTTGAAAGTGTGTCTTTGGGGAGGCCCTTTAAACCAAAAAAAACAAAAAAAAGATCCTAAATGCATTCCTTAAAGTGAAACTAAATACGAAATCAACTCTTTGTTTGCTACTAAACTAACTCGAGTGGATTATCTACTTCCTTAGTCCTTTTTTATCAACTTTAGTACAAACTAGTACTCTAGTGGCCACTATCATTATAAGCACTATGTGACATCACACAGGACTGCCCTGATTTTGTTATTCGTTTTTTTTTTACTTTTTGCATCTTTCTTTATATTTGCCGTTCTTGTACTTGACTGTTGACATTTGACACCAGAGTCAGTCCCCTGTATTTTTTCCAATAGCCATTAGCATTAGCCCCAAAACAAAATGAATTCTGAATAATCCAGAGTGTGTTGGCTGGTACGTCCCATCACCACATTGTGTCAAGTAAGACTTGTTTAAAGGTCCCATGACATGGTATTTCTTGATGCTTTTATATGGCTCCTTAATGGTTCTCTAATACTGTAAATGAATCCTTCTTCAAAATCAACACTCAGTGCATGAGAAACAGAGATAAGATGAGAAAGAGTCATAAATATCTCTCTCAAACACTTTATTCTGGGCGTTGTTGCTTGAATGCAAATGAGGAGAAAAGAGC
Source organism: Paratrypauchen microcephalus (assembly GCA_036785185.1). NCBI lineage: Eukaryota > Metazoa > Chordata > Actinopteri > Gobiiformes > Gobiidae > Paratrypauchen > Paratrypauchen microcephalus. The sequence continues at coordinate 6,768,211 of JAVJIX010000033.1, forward strand.
TGGCCTATAGTAGAGGGTGGGGGCGTGGCCAAACTCTCCGCTCTCGGCTCAGAGCTCTCAGCTGATCCACTTCCGTGTTTTTGCACGGGGGGAGAGATTTGAAGCGTTCCATTGAAAAATAAACACATTTCCACAGAAAATAAAATTAAACCACTGCTGTTCAAAGGTCCAGAGGCTCAGATAAAGGACTTCCGAGCCTAGAAACACTCGGACGTGCCTCCAGGCAAATAAAAAAACGCATTTCGCATTGCCTAGCGCATTCGCAGTCCAAACTCTCTGGGCGTGATTTACAGAGACGCTGAGTACAGACAGACGGGGGTGGAACTGCATTTGCATTTCTTTTTTCGATCTGACGTCAATAAGGTGCCTTGTTCAAAATCGCCCGTTTGAGCTCCGATTTTTTGACAAACATACAGCACTACACACTGCGAGCGATCAAACATTTATATAAATTTGGCAAACTGAACACATTCTGTACTGTACAGGAGCCACGATGCGGAGGAGAACAACTGACAAACCGGCAAAGGTTTACAGTCCCTTAGCTAATCAGGACGCAGAAATGCGCGTTGATACACTAAAAAAAAATTGAAAAAAAAAAAAAAAAATCAGCGAAACAGTGAGCCTGCAAAAAGTGAACTGCGATATAGCGAGGGACCACTGTATTTAATTAAAAGAAAAGGATCGCACATGCTCAGTTTAGACATTTCTTAACTTTTAACCATGGGGGGGGGGGCTAAACAGGGTAGGGGATCCCACATTAACGTTCAAAAACCTCAGAAAGTGAAAATTTCATGCCATGGGACCTTTAAAGTTGATGTTGAGTGTGTAAACCTTTTGGTGTTTTATGTTAGGTCAAAAACAACTAAAAGCCACATTAAACTTGAGATTTCTGAATTTGTGTTGTTCTGGTGAACATGTAGTCATCTTTAGACACTGATCCTCCTCTTGTACATGAGGAGAGCAGAGACATGACAGAAACATCCTGCGATACGGGTGTTATGTACTTTTAAAGCTCCTATATTACGCAACATTGACTTTTGTAGTTGTAAGAATATTGTTACCTCATCAAAAACAGGCCTGGAGTTTTGTTTCATTCACACATGTTTGAGTTCTGTTCTGTTCCACCTTGTGATGTCATGTAGTGGTAGTTTCAAGTTAACCGCTCCTTTTACTGTTTGTTCTGTAAAGGCTGGCAATGCCTGAAATCATCCAAATTATTTTAGTGAAGAAGAAGAAGAAGTGACTTTATTGATCTCACACTGGAGAAATTCTTCTCTGCATTTTAACCCATCCTATATATATATATACATATATTAGGAGCAGTGGGCAGCACACACATTAGGGCGCCCGGGGACCATCTCTATGATCTTCTTGCTTCGGTTTGGTCAGGTCCTAAGCTGGAGGTACCTATGGTGCATGTTTTGGGTTGGTGGGGGAAACCGGAGTGCCCGGAGGAAACCCACCCAGACACGGGGAGAACATGCAAACTCCACACAGAAAGGCTCGGGCGACCCGGGGATCGAACCCAGACCATGCATGCAAACTCCACACAGAACACACAAGTGAAGGTGTGTGGAACACAGTGGAGTACTTCAGTTACTACTACTTACTTCAGTTTCTGTTTGAGTGAACGAAATGTGCAGGGTTTGTGTGTTAAACATTTGTGAATTAAACAAAAAACAACACTGTGATGGAGCAGCCTCGTCAAAGCCGGCGCTAAGTATGCACAAACAAGCATGTGCTAACCACTTACTGTACCTGTGTTCATTCATTCCACTCCATTTTCAGTCTTCACTCTCTTGTACAGCCTCCTGAGACCCGCCCATTCATTTGTGTCCTTTATAGTGGACATCTTTTAAGTTTTGAGATAGACTCTAGTTTGTGGCTGTACTATGATAAAAGAAGAAAGAAGTAGAAGTAGAAGTAGTAGTAGTAGTAACATTAGCAACATTAGTAACATTAGCAACATTAGCAACATTAGCAACATTGGCAACATTAGTAACATTAGTAACATTAGCAACATTAGCAACATTAGCAACATTAGCAACATTAGCAACATTAGCAACATTAGCAACATTAGCAACATTAGTAACATTGGCAACATTGGCAACATTGGCAACATTGGCAACATTGGCAACATTGGCAACATTGGCAACATTGGCAACATTGGCAACATTACTGCGCCCGGGGACCATCTCCATGATCTTCTTGCTTCGGTTTGGTCAGGACCTCAGCTGGAGGATTTTATCTGGAGCATGTTTTGGGTTGATGGGGGAAACCGGAGTGCCCGGAGGAACAGAAAGGCCCAGGCGACCCGGGGATCGAACCCGGAACCTTCTTGCTGTGAAGCATGAGCGCTAACCACTCAGCTACCGTGCTGTAAATAATAATACTAAATCAAAAATATATGAATAAAATACATTAATAAAAATGCATAAATAAATAATACATACAAATTTTTAATAAAACATGAAAAATAATAAATAAAAATACATAAATAAATAACTTAAAAAGGAGTTTAAAACATTTTTTGAGGCGACTGTAAAACCGACCGAAAAAATGTTTTTGTTCGGTTTAGGTTAGGTTAACTTCACATGGATTTAACACTGTTACCGTCCATTACAGAGGACATGTTACAAAAATATGAATAAAAATAAAATAAACAAAATGTAAATGCTAAGGTGTTCATTTACCTCCAAATAGAAAATTTAAATAATAATAATTTCGATGCACTTTTTTTCTGCGGGTCCCAGGAGGATGTAGCACTCTTCAAAATTTTGGGGACGTCATTAATTAAATCATCACATTATAATAGTGTAATATGGGTCCTCTAACATGGGGATTGGCTATATTTGTATGTGAAGGAGGATTTGATTGAAAAACTCCATAATGCTCCTTTTATATTGTGTGATGCTAACACATGTATTCCCTTGTGTTTGTGCTCACAGGGCTCCAGCGGCAGTATGCAGCTAATGGAGACTGAATTCTCCAAGACGCTGGGCGAGATGGTCTCTCTGCACCTGCACCACCAGAAGAGCATCCCAGCATTCCTTTCGGCGGTGACCCTTGACCTCTTCAGCAAACAGACCATGGTGTGAGGGCAGAGTTCACACTTCTGGACAATTCCATCTTTTTTTTTTTTTAGTCCTGGACATTGTAAAAACACTGCAAACAACTCACTCAACTGTGATCTTTGGATTTCTGCATCTTCTGCATTTGACCATCCTTCAGCACTTCGGGACTTTTTAGATTTCGATTAGGGAGGGCCTATCTGGAGGTTTTAGGGTTTCCTCACAAACAGGTGTGATGCATATGTTGCCTGGCTTTCAGATTTTTTGAACATTGCAAATGAAAAATCGATTATTTGGAGCTCATCAGAAAGCTGCCTGAAGAGGCTGTAGATGTTGTTCATGCACGTTTCAGTAATCGAGCGTCTCTCCCAGGCACAGCTTGACAAACCTGATGTGATGTGCAGTAGTTTCTTTAGCGGGATGGACGCTGATTGAGCGCTCTGTGGGGGGGAGTGACGTAGCGTGGGGAGGAAAGGGAGACTCGGAGTGAATGAAACTTCTAAAACATGTTATAATATTATAATAGAGCATTGTCAAGACAATAACAGGTCACATGGGGATCTAAATACAGTGGTACCTCACCTTACGAAAGACCCAACAAACGAAAATTTCAAGTTACGAAACGCCTTCACGGTAAATTTCTCTAGATACGAAAGAAAATTCAAGTTACGAAATGCGAAATCTCAAAAATTCTAATAATGCGCGCTCAGCCACACACATTATACGCTTTTCTCAGACTGGATTTAAACTTTTCTCACATTTGTCTCTCGTTTAAACACTCACTGAAGTGTGGGGGGGAAGGGGGAGGGGGGAGAAAACTGCGCTCTGACACGTGTGATAGCGCAGCATGACCCGGCGCGGGGCTGTCAGCAGGTCTAGACCAAGGTCTAAACCTGGACTGGACCAGGACTAAACCAGGACTAAACCAGGACTAAACCAGGACTAAACCAGGACTAAACCAGGACTAGACCAGGTGGATTAAAGCAGCGAGGAGGGGACTGCACGCAGTCTGAGCGCATGAACGCATGAACGAGACCCATGCAAGAGCCGCGGTGGTCTAGACCTCCTCTAGACCTGACCAGGTCTAGAGGAGCCGCGGTGGTCTGGACTAAACCAGGACTAAACCTGGACTAAACCAGGAGGAGCCCGCGGCTCTTGCATGGGTCTCGTTCATGCGTTCATGCGCTCAGACTGCGTGCAGTCCCCTCCTCGCTGCTTTAATCCACCTGGTCTAGTCCTAATTTAGTCCTAGTATAGTCCTGGTTTAGTCCTGGTCCAGTCCAGGTTTAGACCTTGGTCTAGACCTGCTGTCAGCTCCGTGCCGGGTCATGCTGCGCTATCACACGTGTCAGAGCGCAGTCTTCTCCCCCCTCCCCCTTCCCCCCACACGCTTCACTATTAATACGTTTTGTTGAAAATCTATGAAAGTTTGAGTGTTTAAACGAGAGACAAATGTGAGAAAAGTTTAAATCCAGTCTGAGAAACCAATCAGGACGCAGAACACAATGTTACACTACAAAAAAAGTTACACTATAAAAAAAAAACTTGGATCGGGGCCTTGGAACGAATCAGGCTTTTTCCATTGAAATAGCTACTCAACTTACGAATTTTTCACGTTACGAAACCACTTCTGGAACGAATTAATTTCGTAAGGTGAGGTACCACTGTATGTGATGCGTTACAGTTAATACCCCAGAGAAGTAAAATACTCCTTCTTTAATTTCCCTTATTATACCTTCTTAAGACTTGCGTTTATGATTTGTGATTTCAGTGGTTTAAATTAGACGGATTAGTTAATAGGGATGGGTGATATATATCGGTTCTTCAGTTGTTATTATAGAGCAAATTTTCTGTATTGGACAAATGATTTAGTTTCCCAGATAAATGCGTATTGTTTTTTAAAAAGTGAAAACGTTAATTGGCGATCTTTATTCACAACTTAAACTTTTATACAACTTAAAGGTGCATTATGTAACTCTGGTTGGGGGTCCGTCACCTGCTTGTTTCTATGGATACATCATTGCTCTGCCTGGAATGTTCCACAGTGTAACTTTAAACAGCTCTACATTACATGTATTCAATCACAGGTGGTTTTATAGCTCAAAAATACCTAGAAAAACAGGCACTCTGACCGTGAGCGGAGTCGCCTCTCCACAGATCTGAGCTGTATCTTTGTCTGGTTTGGTCTCCATGAAGATAGAAAGGTTTAATGCCATACTGTGGAACATTCCAGACAAAGCAATAACATCTCCATGGAGAAAAGGATTTGACGGACCCTCTGTCAGAAAAGTTATACTCTCCTCCTTTAAGATAAATGTGGAAGCTTTGCTATGGATTTTAAAAGCCAAATATCAGTGTCTGCAAATACTGGTATCGGCTCAAGAAATCCATCCCTGTTTATTCATGTTACTTCAAATATACTGGTTGATTAAACTCTTTTGAAACATGTCAAAGCAGATTTTGAAGTTTATTTTTTAAAAATCATTCTGTAACAATAAAGAAAAAAGGAAAACTAATGTCTGTTTCTTTTGGCTGGGTGCAATATGGGAGAAGTCTGATTAGCAAAGTACCTCATGCATTATGTTTGGGGTTTTTTTTATGTATTTATACTGGGGGCGTTATACAGGACAGTACAGTTTTGGCTTTCCAAGTACAATGAGATCTTAACCAGGTCTGCAACAGAAGTCCAGGTCTAAATTAGAGCTAAACAAGGTCTAAAATGGGAATACAGTGGTACCTCACCTTATGAAATTAATTCGTTCCAGAAGTGGTTTCGTAACGTGAAAAATTCGTAAGTTGAGTCGCTATTTCAATGGAAAAAGCCTGATTCGTTCCAAGGCCCCGATCCAAGTTTTTTTTTTTTTTTATAGTGTAACTTTTTTTATAGTGTAACATTGTGTTCTGCGTCCTGATTGGTTTCTCAGACTGGATTTAAACTTTTCTCACGTTTGTCTCTCGTTTAAACACTCAAACTTTCATAGATTTTCAACAAAACGTATCAATATTGAAGTGTGGGGGGAAGCGGGAGCGGGTAGAAAACTGCGCGGACACGTGTGACCCCGCGCAGAGCTGACAGCAGGACTAGACCAAGGTCTAAACCTGAACTGGACCAGGACTAAACCTGGACTAAACCTGGACTAAACCTGGACTAAACCTGGACTAAACCTGGACTAGACCAGGTGGATTAAAGCGCCGCGTGCGGGTCTATTTCCTGGTTTCTCACGAGTCACAGGTGAGGAGGGGACCGCAGGCAGTCTGAGCGCATGTGAGCACGGCTCCTCCTGGTTTAGTCCAGGTTTAGTCCTGGTTTAGTCCAGACCACCGCGTGGCTCTTGCTCACATGCGCTCAGACTGCCTCCTCGCTGCTCGCCTCAGCTGTGACTCGTGAGAAACCAGGAAATAGCCCCGCACGCGGCGCTTTAATCCACCTGGTCTAGTCCTGGTCTAGTCCTGGTCTAGTCCTGGTTTAGTCCTGGTTTAGTCCTGGTTTAGTCCTGGTCCAGTCCAGGTTTAGATCTTGGTCTAGTCCTGCTGTCAGCTCTGCGCCGGGTCATGCTGCGCACACGTGTCCGCGCAGTTTTCTCCCCCCTCCCGCTCCCCCCCACACTTCAATATTGATACGTTTTGTTGAAAATCTATGAAAGTTTGAGTGTTTAAACGAGAGACAAATGTGAGAAAAGTTTAAATCCAGTCTGAGAAAAGCGTATAATGTGTGTGGCTGAGCGCGCATTATTTGAATTTTTGAGATTTCGCGTTTCGTAACTTGAAATTTCGTTCGTATCTAGAGACAAAAATTTACAGTGAAGGCGTTTCGTAACTTGAAATTTTCGTTTGTTGGGTCATTCGTAAGGTGAGGTACCACTGTATCTTTATTGCTCAGAGTGAAGCATTAAAGCCCCAGTGTGTAGCATTCGTGGCGCATAGGTGGATGGTGCTATTGCACTTTCTGTTTTAGCTACGGCAGACCTCGAGGGTCACCCGGGTGCGCGCACGAGCCGCGCGCTGCTACTGTATAAATAAAACGCGGTCCCGTTTTTGTTTTTTTTTCTTTTCTCATGAAAACACACATTCCCGATCATGTACCATGACACTCTACACATCAAATGAAACCTTACAGTCTCCTCTTTTTGACTATGCAATTCATTTCCCGGCACAACAATCACTCCCCGAGCACATGGGGCTTTTATACGGAAAAGCACAAAACGAGGTTAGCTTACCTTAGAATGCTTTGCACAGGTCAAACTCTGTATTTCACCATAAACTTACTCTCAATTTGTCCGTAAGGATCCAGCGAATAAAATCCAGAAAAACAATTTAGTCCAAAGCACGTGTTAGATCCATTACGAGTCTGATCCGGCAGCATGCTTGTGTTGTTTACCCAAAACCACGAGCCTTGCCGAAGGCGGAGCCCAAATGTCCTTCTGCGGCTCTCGTATTCAAAATGGCTGCCTCTGCATGGGGAAGATCCCCCTTTTATGTGACTATATCTAAGTCCAAAAGAATACTTTGATTTCATGATGGAAGTGAAAAGGCTTGGAAAACAATGTATTTTTGAATGGGTATCTTCAATTTCAGTAATTAACGGGTAAAAATCTTACACACTGTCCCTTTAAAGCTGTCTATATCTATGAAGAAGGCAATAATACTCCCTACAACTGTACAACAACTCCACCAGAAAAGTTACACAGTACACCTTTAAGTTACTCTTACTTTAGTAGTTTTCCTTTTTTTTTTTTTTTTTTAATCTCACTTGAGTCATTTCTGGGACCATCACTTTGTACTTCAACTACTGTATAATATCATTTTGTAATATCATTTTGATGTAACGTTACTTGAGTAACCTCTGATCAGATCGATGGAAAAGTGACCCAATATAAATGTGTTTTCCAGGTATTATCTGGCAGTTAAAACTGCTTTTGCTCTCTTCCAAACTCCTCTTCTTCTTTTATTCATCCCTTTATCTTTATTTCATCACTCCATCAGCTGCAGTCCCAATCAGACTTCAGATTGCACATGAACAATGGATGAAGCTCCTCTTTCTCTACATAAACTGCAATTTAAATTCCAATAATCATAAATAAAACAGTGCAATACTCATTTCATTTGAAAGCTAATTTTAGGCACCTGATTTTTCATTCCTATAGATGATGATGGGGATTTGGGTCTCCCTCATAGCCCACTGTACTTCACTCTCACAGTCTTCTCTTCTCATGGCTCATCTCCTCTACAGTGATCTGAAATGTTCATTTGACTCAATTTGAATGCGCTTCGCTAAAGGGCTAAACCGGCTGCTCCAAAACAACTTTGGGAATTCAAAAGCTGCTCTCTGTCCTCGGGCACACATCAGACACTTGTAATTCATTAAAGTGCATATGACACGATTATCATCATTATATTTAACATTACTAACCATCTGACCTTGTTTTTTATTTTTTTGGTGAGGTTTATAATGTGATAGGCTTACGCAGAGGTAATCAAACTGTTACCAAGCAACATACTGTGAAAGGAAAAGTAACGTTTTTGGTTTTTTTTACAATTTGAGCCTTATTTCGGTAATAAAACAAGTTGTTTTACTCACCCATAGCACTTTGGTGTCATATGGAGCATTTCCGGAGATGTTTTAGATTAGCGTTAGGCTAATCTAATCCGCATGCGCGGAGTGTGCTCTCAGCTCCCGGGACCCAAACATGGAACGCATAGCTGTAAACTATGGATAAATCTCGGATTACAGGCCACTTTTGATTCAAACGAAATCGTAGACTAAAGACATCGAGCTTCTATGATTTGAAAAGTGCTAAAGTTTGTGTTATTTGGAGCCCGCACGGGGCATATTAGCGTTAGGCTAACGGCGTTAGCCTAACGCTAATCTAAAACATCTCCGGAAATGCTCCATATGACACCAAAGTGCTATGGGTGAGTAAAACAACTTGTTTTATTACCGAAATAAGGCTCAAATTGTAAAAACGTTACTTTTCCTTTAACAAGGGCCAAAACTTGTCTAAATTGAGCAGTAGTTACGTTTAGACCAGGGGAGTCCACTATGGCCCGGGGACCCCCACGGATACTTCTGAATTGGCCCAAATGATCATAGACAGTACTTTTTACTGCATATTCAAGTATTTCTATGACCTCAATAACATCTCACTGTGATACAGACCTTACACTTTTCAAGGGTGTTGTGGTTCTGTTTGACCACTGGACCATGTGGTCCTCCACTATTACTATGTCTCTATAGGTGAAAAAGGTTTGGACACCCCTGGTATCCTTTTTTATTTTGGACAAACTCAGTCAAATGAAAGTTAAACTGTCAGAGATAGTCCTTCCTTGTGGGTAAATTGTCTTTGGATTGAGTTTTCAGTGTTGATTTCAGATTCTGTTTTACAATTTATCTGTGCTTCTTGTACTTTTGTATCTATTAAAGATCCCATGACATGGTACTTCTTGATGCTTTTATATGGCTCCTTAATGGTTCCCTAATACTGTAAATGAATCCTTCTTCAAAATCAACTCTCAGTGCATGAGAAACAGAGATAAGATGAGAAAGAGTCATAAATATCTCTCTCAAACACTTTATTCTGGGCGTTGTTGCTTGAATGCAAATGAGGAGAAAAGAGCTGGCCTATAGTAGAGGGTGGGGGCGTGGCCAAACTCTCTGCTCTCGGCTCTGAGCTCTCAGCTGATCCATTTCCGTATTTTTGCGCGGGGGGAGAGATTTGAAGCGTTCCATTGAAAAATAAACACATTTCCACATAAAATAAAATTAAACCACTGCTGTTCAAAGGTCCAGAGGCTCAGATAAAGGACTTCCGAGCCTAGAAACACTCGGACGTGCCTCCAGGCAAATAAAAAAACGCATTTCGCATTGCCTAGCGCATTCGCAGTCCAAACTCTCTGGGCGTGATTTACAGAGACGCTGAGTACAGACAGACGGGGGTGGAACTGCATTTGCATTTCTTTTTTCGATCTGACGTCAATAAGGTGCCTTGCTCAAAATCGCCCGTTTGAACTCCGATTTTTTGTAACGCAGAAAAGGATCGCAAATGCTCAGTTTAGACATTTCACAACTTTTAACCATAGGGGGCTAAACAGGGTAGGGGAGCTCACATCAACGTTCAAAAACCTCAGAAAGTGAAAATTTCATGCCATGGGACCTTTAAAGGAACTACATTTCCATGGAAACAAGCAGAAGGCATGTTTTTCAGTGCAATAAAAACAACCAAAATGAAAGAACATATATTCCACAATATGGCATAAAACCTCTCTCTGTGGAGAATGTTCCAGAGTATGATGTGTGTAGAATCCCTCAGTCGTCCAGGTAGAATCCATGGCAAATGTGAAATTCAATTTGTCAACTGGACAAAAGTTTATTTGGTGGAATACTTTTTGCAGCTCATCCAAGCTGCTTCTTCAGTTCTGAAGAAGAACAGAACTGTAAACCTGTAAACCTTTGTCCAGTTGACAAATTGAATTTCTCCTTTTGCCACGTTCCAAAGTATGGTCTTAACTTTCTATATCCATGAAATCATCAGGTAATCTGCTGCCTCCAGCAAGTGACGTACTGTATCTTTAGGTATATTTATTTACTAAAAATAAAATAATTAGACTATTCCAAAATATTAGAGCTAATCCATCTTTACTCCTCTTTGTTCGAAGCTCATCATTTTAGTTTTGCTGATGTATTAGACCTAGTTTTATCAGTGACTGAAGTTTCAGAGCATGTTGAGGTCAAATGAAGTAGTTTTGAAACTTTATTTCAAATGATTTCTGGCAGTAAAACCTGAAGGATTTCTCATCTTTCTCCTAAAATAGGTTGCCTCTGTAAGCTCAAAGGAAAACTGTGTAGTGCATGCTGACTCTTTTATTTATTAGCTTATTGATGCTAACACAGAATGCCAGATCATATTCACACAAACTACCCCAGATTGTGAGTCTGTGCACAGGATCCTACAGTGTGGTAAACAGATGATGTAATCAAAGCTCCCTCTTCTTTACATAAAAGCTGTTTTTCTCCTATTGTCCTGAATATGTCAAACTGCTGCTAATCAAAGCTCCACCTCGCTCACAAGTGCAGCTGATTACAGTGTGCTCAAGTAAGCAGCTAACCCAGGGATGGGCAAAATTTAACAGAAGGGCCGGACCAGGAGCAGGTGGATTTAGTGTTTTGGTAAAAACACTAAAAATAACATGGGATATGTAGAAAACATGTGCATTATTTCAATTAAAAATGAACAAAAACATTAAAACAACATGTCCATCTTTCAAGTTCCACGGTATTTAGCTAATTACTGAAATGACTCTTAAAACACAGGAAATTTTATTAATAAAATACAGCTTTTTTTTATTACTAACAGTTACTATTTTTAAAGCACTGAAAGTTCTGTTCTCCTTCAGGTTCTTTCGTTCTTTCGTTGACTGCTTGTTAGCATGTTTTGTGGCAAAGTGACGGCTGATATTATATTCTTTAAAAACCACTACAGTCTCTTGGCATATCAGGCAAACAGCAGCTGATAAATATTCGGTGAAAAAATATTTACTTGTCCACTCCTTATTAAACACTCGACATTCTCTGTCTTTTCTTTTCTTAGCTCCGCTCATCTTTCCAGGAGGGCTGAAGGGTTAAAGAGTAAAGCACAAACATGGAGCAAAACGCCGCACCTCAACAAAAGTCAATGTATCTAGTGCACCAGCTATTGGAAAACGCCAGAATTGCAGGGAAATTAAAACATTAAAACATTTACAAGGTTTATTAATATCATTTCTTCAAGTTCGGCGGGCCGGATTAAGAAGCTTAACGGGCCGCATATGGCCCCCGGGCCGTAGTTTGCCCATGCCTGAGCTAACCACTAACACCACTAATGCCACTAACACTGCTAACACGAACGCCACTAACACCGCTAACACCACTAACGCCACTAACGCCGCTAACACCGCTAAAACCGCTAACACCACTAACGCCACTAACACTGCTAACACTAATGCCACTAACACCGCTAACACCACTAACACCACTTATGCCACTAACACCGCTAACACTAACGCCACTAACGCCACTAACACCACTAACGCCACTAACACCGCTAACACCACCAACGCTGCTAAAACCGCTAACACCACTAACGCTGCTAACACCACTAATGCCACTAACACCGCTAACACTAACGCCACTAACGCCACTAACACCACTAACGCCGCTAACACCGCTAACACCACCAACGCTGCTAACACCGCTAACACCACTAACACAGCTAACACCACTAACACCACTAATGCCACTAACACCGCTAACACTAACGCCACTAACACCACTAACACCGCTAACACCACCAACGCTGCTAACACCGCTAACACCACTAACACCGCTAACACCGCTAACACCGCTAACACCACTAATGCCACTAACACCGCTAACACTAACGCCACTAACACCACTAACGCCACTAACACCGCTAATACTAACGCCACTAACACCGCTAACACCGCTAACACCACTAACACCACTAATGCCACTAACACCGCTAACACTAACACCGCTAATGCCACTAACACCACCAACGGTGCTAACACCGCTAACATCACTAACACCGCTAACACCACTAACACCACCAACGCTGCTAACGCCGCTAACACCACTAACACCGCTAAGACCACTAACGCTGCTAACACCGCTAACGCCACTAACACCGCTAACACCACCAATGCTGCTAACACCGCTAACACCACTAACACCGCTAACACCACTAACGCTGCTAACACCGCTAACGCCACTAACACCGCTAACACCGCTAACACCACCAACACCGCTAACACCACTAACACCACCAACGCTGCTAACACCGCTAACACCGCTAACACTGTTCCAGTCAACTCCAATGACAAAAGGTTTTGGTCTATTTTTCCAACTCTGAGCTAGTTTGTCCCACTTTGTCAGCTTGTGTTTTAACTTTTCATCAGTGTAGCTGTAAAAAAAGATGGCTGAAGGATTTAGAAACAGATTTTTCTGACCAGTGCTGTGATCACTCTGTGAGGTTGTTCTTATCTGAAAAGATGTAGACCTAATCATTCTTTCACCCAAGTGCATACACCTTCACTAGACTCAATCCCACCATTTCAGTGAGTCATTTGCCTTTACTACAAGTCATCAAGCAGTCCAGCTCTGTCCCGGGCTGTCCTCTGGGGGACAGGAGGGTCCCGGGCTGTCCTCTGGGGGACAGGAGGGTCCCGGGCTGTCCTCTGGGGGACAGGAGGGTCCCGGGCTGTCCTCTGGACTCAGTGCAGGAGGTGAGGAACAGGGAGAGAATGCAAGCCCTGCCCAGGACCTCTGTATAAATACTAAACGCACATGGATAATGTTATTAAATGGAAGGAATGCGAAATAATTCACTTTCTCCTCATTTTGATTCTCAAATTGGAGCAAGGCAGATGTCGGATTCTCTCCTGAGCCCGAGCACATTGTGTCCTCCTGTAGTAAAACTAATACAGTGAAGTCTCTTAAAGGAAAAGTAACGTTTTTTTTTTACAATCTGAGCTTTCTTTCGGCAATAAAACAAGTAGTTTTACTCACCCATAGCAGTTTGGTGTCAACTGGAGCAGTATCGCAGAACTTATGTTGAGCCGTTCTGTTCTACTAATGATCCCGTATCCGTTAGCGTGAGTGCTCGGGGCATTACTTTGCGCTCTCCAAGTAACACAAACTTTAGCACTTTTCAAATCACAGAAGATCGCTGTGTCAGGGTAGACTTTTAGTGGATTCCAAAACGGCCTGAAACCCGATATCCAGCTATAGTTTCATTTGATGACGTCATCAGAGAGGTCAGTGCGCATGCGTGAACTCAGCTGTTTTGTAAACACCGCTAGTCCGAAAGAAGCTAACACCGCTCTGAACTTTACTTTTCTGTTGTGATATCGGGTTTCAGGCCGTTTTGGAATCCACTAAAAGTCTACCCTGACACAGCGATCTTCTGTGATTTGAAAAGTGCTAAAGTTTGTGTTATTTGGACACCGCAAATCAGTGCCCCGAGCACTCACGCTAACGGATACGGGATCATTAGTAGAACAGAACGGCTACAACATAAGTTCTGCGATACTGCTCCAATTGACACCAAGCTGCTATGGGTGAGTAAAACTACTTGTTTTATTGCCGAAAGAAGGCTCAGATTGTAAAAAAAACGTTAATTTTCCTTTAACCTGCTCAGGCTTTGACAAGCCGGCATGGCCACATGACAGTAACTTTGTGTTTTCTTCTAATAAGACAACTTGGTAAAAAGCTAAATAGCTTATTTACCTGACATGTTTTGGCGGCAGCACTTCTGCCTTCATCAGAGGCGAGAAGCTATTGAAATCAGGAAGCAAGTTTGACGGATCTGTCAGATCTATCAGACTGACCACACGTAACATGACCTGGTGGTTTCTGGAGAAGTGAGTCCCATGTGTGACCCGGGGTAAAGGCCCCCTCATCTCTGTTGATGGTCTGTGTGCTCCACTTCCTGATTTCAACAGCCTCACACCTCGGACCAAGATGGAAGTGCTGCTGCTGAAACATGTGAGATAAACAAACTGTTTAGCTTTTGTCTTATTAGAAGAAAACACAAAGTTTCTATATAACAAGACAAAATGAATTTTCTAAACATGTACGTGATAGTGTTATTTTACTGAATATTTTTTACTCTACTCTTTTTAATAGTTATTTATGTTGATTTTAATTCCATGTGTCCTAATCTTCAGCTGTTGTAATTTCCCAACATTGTAATTTCCCTGTAGGTGGACAAATAAAGGTTCAGTCCCTGTGAAAGACTATGCAGATTTTGTATCATTGTAAATCATTATGGATGTTATTAGTAAATCAAACATGTGATTAAAACACTTCATATGTGAGGATAGAAATGTGCCGTGTTGTATAGTAACAAAGTAATAATACTTCACTACTGTACTTAAGTACATTTTGGGAGACTTTGTACTTTACTTGAGTTTTTAAAAAAAAGATTACTTTTACTTTTACGTCACTACATTTCCGAATTTAATTGCATACTTTTACTCCGATACATTTTCAACGTGCCGTTTAGTTACTCGTTACAAAAAAAACCTCTACTGACTGAAGGAAGTCAGGACGTGCCTGGGCTTGTTCACTACTTGCGCATGACAATCAGCCTACACCTGTTGGTTTCATGCAGCTAGTTTAATCAATCAACATCCCTGATGGAAGAGGAGACAGCATCCATGTCGGCTACAAATGAAGGGGGACCTGACGATGAGCATCCCTGGCCGTACTTAAACACAATGTTCTCTTACGCTGATATGAAGGATTCGTCGTATCGCATGAAGTGCCTCTTGTGCCTTCCAAGAAACGTGGAAATCCTATCTTACAGAAACTGCCCGTCCAACCTCAAGAAACACATCGAGGTAAGTTCTAGATTAATGAAATTGTTAGTGTCTATATTCCAATTTCAGTAACCATAGCATGGACATTCTAGACACCGTTGTGAAACCTTGGGCATAACATGTAGAAATTAACTTTGTGTGACATTGTTTCGGTTACACAAAGAGTATCTGACGATGTTGGAGCTAACAGGCTAACTAGCTTTTTCGGCTCAAGGGAAGGCATAGCTGTAGGCGAAGTGTAACGAATGAGAAAGGACAAAAAATAAGATTAACATGTGCCTACTTTTAAAAATGTAAACAAGCGCTGTGTGTTTGTGCTCTCTAAGTAACAAAGCGAGGGTTAGCTTCAGACTGCCTTTGCTTCATACTTTTACTTTTAATTACATTACTTGAGTACATTTATTTTTACATTACTTGTCATACTTAAGTACAAGAAGTTCCAGATACTTTAAGACTTTTACTCAAGTAACATTTCAGTCAGTGACTTCGACTTTTACCAAAGTCATTTTTGGGAGGGGTACCTGTACTTTTACTTGAGTTTGATTTTCCACTACTTTATACAACACTGGAAATGTGTGTATGTGTATTAAGTATTCCAGAGTACTCCCACTGCCTGTACCGCTCTACCTTTCTTTGTACCTGTAAGTTGAACAGAATCTGTCCCTTTGTGTCATGAATGTTTGGTGCAAATTCACAAAACCAAACAGCTGTATAAAGGCTAGTTTATTGTGCTCATCTTTAATGGTTGGCAAGAAAAGAAGCAATGCAAGCCTCTGAGAAATCCTATGGCAAAAATCCCCTGGGACCCCCTCCTCCAACAGTGTCCGGCCTGCCCAAAGGGTCCTTCACTGCCCCAAACCAAGCACATGGCTACATCCAGATACTCACAGGAGGGTCAAAGGTCAACCCGTGAGGCTGTGTGGACTGAGAGTGGACAGACTGTACAGAGCAAAGGAAAGTCTTAAGATGACGTGTTGTCTTAAGGCTGCTGGAGTCAAAGTCATAACGGTGGAGGGGTGACTCGTCCGCCACAGGGCTGTGGTGCGTTCAAGTGCAAATAACCAGAGGGTGACCAGACTAGTGTAGTCACAAGGACAATACCAAACTCACTAATACGAATTCGAATACGAAAATATGTAAAGAAAAAATGGAACTTTCCCAAATGGATGCCATTTTCAAGACTTTTTACCACCTTTTCCCAACACTTGTAATGGTGATATTCAGGTTATAGACTACATCAGGCATGTCCAAACTATGGCCCCTGGGCCAAATGCGGCCCTCAGACAAAATTTTCTGGGCCCTCGGGCTTCCAGGTGAATTGGCCCAAATGACCTTGAGCAGAACTTTTGACTGAAAGTTTTTTGGAAATCTACCTTGATGAGACAATATTTTATATTTATTGTGTGATAAAAGGAGAAGTTCAATTTGTCAACTGGACAAAGTTTGTTTGGTTGAAGACGTTTCGTCGCTCATCCGAGAGACTTCTTCAGTTCTGGTTCTAGTGCTGGTTAGTCCCTGTTTATATCTAGCTGCAGGGAGGAGCTCACTACACTGGAATCATTCTGAAACAATCTCAGCTAATGATAAAAGGAGAAGTTCAATTTGTCAACTGGACAAAGTTTGTTTGAAAACGTTTCGCCGCTCATCCGCCGCTCATCCGAGAGGCTTTTTCAACGTTTTCAACCAAACAAACTTAGTCCAGTTGACAAATTGAACTTCTCCTTTTATCATGGATTCTACCTGGACGACTGAGGGACTCTTCACACATTTATTGTGTGGTTTTGAGGATATTAGCGTGAATAAAGGACTGTGTGATGTGTTAAACATGCAGATATTTCAATTATTCACTGTCCTGAGCACCAGTCTGTGGCCCTCTGCTTCGTCTGTGTTTAGACATGTGGCCCTTGATGAAAAAAGTTTGGACACGCCTGGACTACATAAATCAATGATTATTCTGTAAATTTTGTAACAAATTTTGGTTTAAATTTCTATGAATTTAATTTGGTCTTTTTTGTTGTTTTTTATATTCATCAGACCCCCCAGGATTTCGCGGGCATTTTTTGTGATTGTTGCGGGCTAAAATGCCTGAATTTGCGGGAGCTTTTCCAAAAAGTTGCGATGAAAGTTGCGGTGCTTTTAAGGTTTTTGTTGCGATTTTGTTGCGGGAGGAAGTGAAAGTTGCGATAAATAGTTGCGATTTTCGCTTTTTGTAATTAAAATTGAGTAATATTTTGAATACTGAGTTATTACTGACAAAGAATAATACAAAGACACAGAGATCACAGATATGGTCCTAAAACAACCAACATCGAAAATAAATTACTACTAGGAGGGGAACTGTTTCAGTCTTTTGCTGTTATTTTTATGGGCAAATGGCGCCGCAGACATGTTTCTTTGCCATTAGAAGTCGTGTCCCAATTCCCAGAGTGCGCAGCTCGGAGCGTGGCCCGAAGGGCATGTGCGTCACACATTTCGACAGAACACCGGCGCGACCACTGCTGTCCCACTTCTTTTTTGTCCCACGCGCAGTTAACATGCAGGCGTTAAGCGGTCCGCGGACTGCAGTCGGGGCTGAGCAAGTGTGCACCTCCTTGACTGCAGTCTGAGCCCCCTTCGAGCTGTGCGCTCTGGGAACTGGGACACGGCCGCAGTTTCGTTTCGTCACACGGAAGTAAAGCAGAAGGAAGTTGGTCGACGTGAGTTCAATACGTCGCCGATGATTGGTCAAAATGAGTAAAAATTGCGGAAAAGTTGCGGTGATTGGTCAAAATTGCAACAGCACCCTGAATTCGCGGGGATTGGCTGAAGTTGCGTTGAAGTTGCAAATCGCAACATCGCAAATTCTTGTAGGGTCTGATTTATGGGTTTCAGCTTCCTGTTATGACATTTTGAAGACTTCAAAAGAAATACCTTTTTATTTAATTGTTAATCGCTTTACCAAAAGGCCTCAAAAGGCCCTTCTATGCGAAGGATGTTTTACCACTCAAATAAGGAACTGTAAATTGAAATTGAAATTTTTCATCATTCTGAAACTCATGGAACATTCAAACAGAGAGGAACAATTACACCGATGGACAATCGTTTTCAAACAGTCATTTAGATGTGTTCATAATGTTCCCATCTGTTACAGTCGAGTTCAGTGTTTCTCAAACTGTGGTACGGCTCAGTTTGGGATTTATCTAAAATAGAGTTCATTTTGGATCATTTCTTGTTTAGAACTACAATAGAAATGATGTAGTCCACTTTTAGACCTGGTTTAGCTCTAGATTAGACCTGGAATAATCCTGTTATAGACCTGGTTTAGATCTGGTGGTACTCAAATCATGTTTTTGCTGGTCCTTTGAGAGTCACTGATCTCACTCATGTTGGAATGATAAATAAAGCCCTTGACCGTTGAAGTGACCTGGTCTGGTCACCCTGTGGACATGTCTGGACACACTTGTAGAGTAGGTTATGTTCACAGTTGCGCGGGCGTCGGGAGTGCTGGCCTCCTGATCATGGCTTTCACCGGGCGGATCGTGAGGAGAGGTGCTGCTTTCAAGTGCTGTCGGGGTATTGGGACGTACGAGTTTCCAAAAATACATAGACAGCCCTCAAAGTTAATGCAGAAGTATTACATAAGGCATACAACTTGAATTATTATTATTTTTGAAGACAATTATGTTTTATTGGTGAAAATTTTGACAAGATGACAAAGGTGCACTATGTAACTTTTCTCCTTGTCGCCATGGATATGTTATTGTTTTACCTGGAATGTTGCACAGTGTTAGTCTGGTTAACACCTGACCATATCACAAGTGAGATATGGGTCTGGAAACTCGCTTTGAAAAATCCCGTAGCGGAGGTGTGGTTAGCGATTGCCAACGGCCGTTTATTGGGCGTTATGAATGTCTATCATTGAGCGTATACGTAAGTCCATAGCCAATCATGTCAGTTGTCAGTTCAAACTACAAGCTTCCGTTTGTCACGTAGTACGCGTCACCGTCTTTCCACCCCTCCCCCGCTCTCTGATTGGGGCCCTAAATCTGGGACTCTCGCTTGGACGAGCTGCCAGGCCGCCTTCCAGTTCGAAACGAACGGAAGCGGCCTGGGAATTCCCAGGCTAGCCCAGTGTGACATTAATCTTATTTACCTCTAAGTTACAGGTTGGATCTGCGGAGAGGTGACCCCTCTAAGCAGATCTATTTCTCTAGTAATTAAAACACTTATAATTGAATCAATGCTACAGAGAGAACATTTTAATGCCCTGCAGTGGAACATTCCAGGCAAAGCAATGACATCTTCATGGGCTCTTGTTACAATACTAAAAATTTAAACAAGACAATAGAATGTGATTTCCAACATTAAATAGTAGTACTTTCTTTTATATTCCCATGTGTCCTTATTTCTGTGTACTCCCTCAGTGCTCCATGGGTGTATACTAGTCTATGTGCTCTTATACTTGTTCTGATACAGCTCAAGATCATTCTAAAGACTGCTGAAATTATCTAGTTTTGATACTAGTTTTAGTAGCAATTAGATCTGATGTTTGATACGTTTTACCATCCTGGAGACAAGCTGAACAGTTACATAGTGGACCATCAAGTTAATATAAGGTAACCAGAAAAACAAAATGTTTAGGAGTTTGCCCAGAATAAAGTACTGAATCTTCTTAAAGGAAAAGTTTTTTTTTTTTACAATCTGAGCCTTCTTTCGGCAATAAAACAAGTAGTTTTACTCACCCATAGCAGTTTGGTGTCAATTGGAGCGGTATCGCAGAACTTATGTTGAGCCGTTCTGTTCTACTAATGATCCCGTATCCGTTAGCGTGAGTGCTCGGGGCATTACTTTGCGGTGTCCAAGTAACACAAACTTTAGCACTTTTCAAATCACAGAAGATCGCTGTGTCAGGGTAGACTTTTAGTGGATTCCAAAACGGCCTGAAACCCGATATGCAGCTATAGTTTCATTTGATGACGTCATCAGAGAGGACAGTGCGCATGCGTGAACTCAGCTGTTTTGTAAACACCGCTAGTCCGAAAGAAGCTAACACCGCTCTGAACTTTACTTTTCTGTTGCGATATCGGGTTTCAGGCCGTTTTGGAATCCACTAAAAGTCTACCCTGACACAGCGATCTTCTGTGATTTGAAAAGTGCTAAAGTTTGTGTTATTTGGACACCGCAAAGTAATGCCCCGAGCACTCACGCTAACAGATACGGGATCATTAGTAGAACAGAACGGCTCCAACATAAGTTCTGCGATACCGCTCCAATTGACACCAAACTGCTATGGGTGAGTAAAACTACTTGTTTTATTGCCGAAAGAAGGCTCAGATTGTAAAAAAAAAAAAAACAACGTTACTTTTCCTTTAATGTGACTGTGTGAAAATATATAGCTGTATTATTTCACAATGGGTAATGTTTGGAAATTTGCAATGTTGGATCAGAAACTGCAACATTAGCAAAGATTCGCAATAACAATGTCCCCAAGTAAACAAAGGTACAAAAATGGCTGCAAGTAGCATAAACAATAAATTGTACCAGAAGAGAAACAGGTGAGTCCCATGCGCACTTGAAAGCAGCATGGATCCGTTGCTATGGAGAGAGTAGAGGGGTGCTGGGGACATGGTTGAGGCATTAGTATAAGCTGATTCTCACTGTTCATTCTCAAAACTACAGTTCTACCAACAGCATTCAGCAGGTTGTGTCCACACTAATACTTCTGTTTGTGAAATTCAACCAGGAAAACTGTATTTCCTTGTTGTTTCTTCTTCCTTCTCTGGCTCTGTTAGCCAATTATGGCTGGCTACATTTAGCGTCTAGACCAATGAGCACTCAGCTGGTAGGCCTGTAAATGCATTCTCTCCACTCTCTTCTTTTTGCTGTTTTATCTACAACTCTGAGCTCCAGAACAGCAGCAGAAGCATCAGCCTCCCCGGAGGACATGGAGAATCTGACTCTCCATATCCTCCATGTTCACCAGATGAAGGTCTTAGATGTTTTTCTCTGATTTCTGTTCCATACACTTTCCATTACACATCAACACACTTGTGTACATAAAGATTAGTCTTAAAAGTAACACCTACATAGACATACACAAACATTTAAATCAATCAATAAATAAATAAGGCAACATTTGATTTTTTAAGCCAATTTTCAGTTAGAGAGCTTACTCAAATACTTATTCTATCCACCTACAGTGTCTCATTTTAGTGAAATTCTGTGCCAGTGTGGTGTGCTAAGAAACCTTGAACATCTCAATGGCAGATTTGTTGACCTGCAAAAAATAGTTTGAAAAATCTTAAAATCAGAAGGTTACAAATCTACACAAATATTTGGAACTAACTAAAACTGCACTAAAAGTTTCTTTCTCACACACAATGACACACGGGAGAAGTTTGACTTCTACATTTGACCCATCCTTTTCAGGAGCAGTGAGCAGCCGTCTGTGGGGGGGGCAGGACTGTGAAGGGCCTTGCCCAAGGCTGCTCATTGCCAGGGGGGGAAGGGAGTCAGTGACTTAACAGTTGAGCTAACCAGCCGGTAAAAACTTGGCGCTAGCCGCGCTCCGTTCATTTACAGAGCTCAGCTCAGCATTAGCACATTAGCCTCAATGTAGCTTCTTGTAATTGAGTGCATCCACAATTCCCTATCTTCAACCCTCGAGCAGTTTTAGTGTGGATACAACCAAAGAAGCTCTCCTCCAAACTTCTTCACCAGTTTGTCTTGGCAAAAACTCAAAATAAATATCAATCAATCAATCAATCACTCACTCAAACCACCTCCAAGCCATGCACAGATGTTCTCAGGCTGTGTAAGAGCAGCCTGGAGTGGTCTGTCCCGGTCCAGAGCCGCGGTCTGTCCCGGTCCAGAGCCGCGGTCTGTCCCGGTCCAGAGCCGCGGTCTGTCCCGGTCCAGTGTGTGAGCGTTCAGACTCTGCAGCCGACCAATGGGATGCACCGAGGCCTATCAGCTGACAAATCACACTATGTCCAGTTCTGTACAATAGCCACTTCATTCTTCCAGTATGGATATAAGCTAGTAGCTTGAAGTACGGTGACCACTTCTAAAATGTGTCTTTGAATCATCAGGAAGTGAGCATGGGCACCATCTGGCTCCATCGACCTAATTCACTTTCTATTGAAAAAACGAGGCTCCTCTCTCGTAACTGCTGCTGTCAGACTTGTCATTTTAGCATGAACAGATTTGGGGTTACTGAGGAAAACTGATGTGCCTGATCCACCTAATCATTCTAACTCGGCACAAAAAGGAACCAGGAATCAAACCGAGGACCTTCTTGCTGTCAAAAGGGGTAAAGGCTGGTTTAAGAATCCAAAATTGTTTATGCCTTTTTGTTTAATACATTCCATATGCATCATTCATAGTTTTGATGCCCTCAGTAATGGAAAATAAGAAATAATCTTGGTAATAAAGACAAACCATTACATGAAAAAGTGTGTACAAACTTTTGACTGGTAGATATAATTTCTGAAATGTTATTCTTTTATTAGTTTGTCATTTCTTTTTGTCAGTACTTCTAAAATGTAAACTTTGAACAGAATCCTATTATCAATCCTATTATATATATATATATATATATATATATATATATATATATATATATATATATATATATATATATATATATATATATATATATATATATATATATATATATATATTAGTGCTGTCAGGCAATTTAAAAAATTAATCTAATTAATTACAGAATTTGTAATTAATTAATCTAATTAATCGCATTTTTTAAAATAAATTTTTAGGTGGTTTATTGTGCTCTCTCACAGTGCAAAAAAGGTGTCAAACATGTGATTTATAGTGGTACAGTGAAAAGACTGCAGACTTCCCCTTTAAGTCTTTCGCTCTCTTTCTCTCCGTGCACACAAGACAAGACTGCTGGCAGACCTGCAGAGTGCACCTCCCACATTACAGAGCATTCATTCAAAAGCTCATTTACACCATTCCACTATTTAATGGCGAATATTTCTAGTGCCAAAAGGTGAGCACGTACAGTAGCTTTCATGCAATGTCAATAAATGATATAAACAGCTTCAAACATAGCCTACAGAGAATACAAATAACTGCCCGAAATAATTGCCCGTGCAAATTACTCATGGCTCACATGTCCCCCGGAACCCGGGGACATGTGCACCGCGGGAGGAGGGAGAAGGTGGCCGCACGCGGGGTTAAGTAATGATCAGGTTTAGCGATTTGGATGGGCAAAACTGGCGCTTCTAAGTGTGCAGCCTTAGTCACGGCAGAACACGCTGGAGAGGTTATGGGGAATTGAAAAGGGTTCGGCGCGCGGAGCAGCAGATACGGAAACGGGCGCGCGTCTTCACGTGTTCTCCCTGGGGCCAACAATCTTAGGGGAACCTGCTCCGTCACATTTTTATAAATAAACTTGCCGTTGAATTGCCGCTCATAATTAATTGTGTTAATTTTATAACACGTTAATTTGCGGTGTAATTAATCTAATTAACATGTTAAACTGACAGCCCTTAAATATATATATATATGTATATATATCTTTCCCAAATCGTTGTTCCCTCCTGTAGTTTGCATATTTCAGGTTGATGGCTGAAAGTGGATGGAGCATTCATCACAACTTAAAGGGACAGTTCGGGTTTTTTGATGTGAATCTGTATGGCGTCCCCTTCTGGAGCTGATGCAAGTAGGTCCGGCAAGTTAGCGGGGACAGTTAATAAAGGTTGTTTTTCTTCTCAAAACAATATTTGTCCAAAAAGTGACATATTTGCATCACAAAACAGTTGCCCATGAAAAAGTCAGAAGTCATAATCGCTTGGTGCTATTTTCTCTTGGGTGCTATCACTGCGCACCTGTTATTATCATTAGCCTGTTCACTTGTAAACATCGCCACTTACAAGTACCCGTACTATCCCTTTAAGTCTAAACATAATACTGAAAACCTTTTGTTACCTTTAGCTTCGTCGCCATGCCAACTATCCTTGTGCTAACCTGTATGTTTTGGTTTTGACCTAATCTAACCCCTCCCTGCACTTGAGGGCTCTTCCATGGAGCCTTCTAAACAGATAACAGAGGATTATTTAAACGACTTTGTCACTCCTGGTTGCCATGGAAACTCCACCTTTATCTTGCTCTGACAGCAGGCTTAAAGTCGAGCCGAGTACAAACAGGAGTTCTTCACATTTTATCACTCGGCGGGAGGGAGGAATCAATTATTTTTCCACTACTTTGTAAGACTGCCGATTGACTGCTACAGCTGGTGCTTAAAGAGGACGTATTATTAAATTGACTTCTTTTTTTATATATATAGCTTTAAAGGTCATATTGACTGTTTTAAGCGATGTTAGAATGTTGTTACCTCATCCAAAACATCCCTGTAGTTGTGTTTTGTTTCATTCACACATGTTTGAGAATCCTTTATTAGGGATTAGTCTATCTATATCTGCAAAGCTCAAAATTCCACCTTGTGATGTCATGTAGTGGTAGTTTTCAAATTAACAGCTACCTTTAGTTCAGTAGAGATTGGCAATTCCAGGTCTGAAACTATCCAAATAATTCTAGTGTATATAAGTGTATGGAGTTTAAAAACATAGTGTAGCACATCCTGTATTTCCATAGACTGTACATGTATATATCAGTGGAAAACCTACTGATTCTAGCTCCCATTGACTTACACTGGAATATTGTGGCTCCTTTCTCTGTCACTGCTGCTGTGAGCCTCGTCATTTTGGTATTAAAGGAGAATTAACATTTTTTACAATCTGAGCCTTATTTCGGTAATAAAACAAGTTGACCCCAAATTGACCCCCTCTTGGACTTGGGCCCTCTTAAACAACAAGTCAAATCTTCTGTTACCAACCTTGGCGTCACTATTGACAATGATTTTAAGCACGTGAATGCCGTTGTCAAATCTGGCTTTTATCATTTAAGGCTTTTATCCAAAGTCAAATCCTTTTTATATTTTAAATCTTTCGAACAAGTCGTGCACGCTTTTATCTCTTCTCGTTTAGACTACTGTAATGCACTTTTCTCTGGCATTAGCCACCATGCACTTTCTCGTCTACAGCTAGTCCAAAACTCCACTGCACGCCTTTTAACCGGTACCAAAAAACAAGAGCACATAACTCCGATTTTAGCATCTTTGCACTTTGTTTTTAAAGCTTTGAATGGACTGGCCCCGGATTACATCTCGGACCTCATCCAGATTTACACTCCCGCCCGCGCTCTGAGGTCCGAGGGCCAGCTCCAGCTCGTGGTTCCTAAGACGAGACTTAAAACCAGAGGAGACAGAGCCTTTTCTGTGGCTGGACCAAAGCTGTGGAACGCTCTGCCTCCTCACATCAAAACAGCTCCCACTGTGGAGTGTTTTAAGTCTCGTCTTAAGACCCACTTTTATTCTCTGGCTTTTAATCCCGCATGAGTTGTGTGGTCCTCTGTGTTTTTATTTTATTTTACTTTTATATTTAATTAATTAATTAATTTTATTTTACTCTATTTTGTTTTTACTTACTCCATGGTTCTGATTTGATTTGACTGGTTTTATTGTTTTGGGACTAGTGAATCATATACAGTACCTGATGTTTGTTGTGTCACTAGTTTTTCTGTTTGTACAGCACTTTGGAAACTGTTTATGTTTATGAAATGTGCTATAGAAATAAAGTGGATTTGGATTTGGATCTGTTTTACTCACCCATAGCACTTTGGTGTCATATGGAGCACTTCCGGAGATGTTTTAGATTAGCTATAGCCGTAGCGCGAGTTCTCTGGGCATGTAATATATGCCCCGAGCGGTCTCCAAATAACACAAACTTTAGCACTTTTCAAATCATAGAAGCTCGATGTCTTAGTTTACACTTTCATTTGAGTCAAAAGTGGCCTGTAATCCGAGATTTATCCATAGTTTCGAGTAGATGAGGACACCAGTGCACATGTTTATTTCATTCTCAGCTCTCGGGACCCAAACATGAAACGCAAAGCTGTAAATTATGGATAAATCTCAGTAAATCTCAGCATTTATTATATGCCCCGAGAACTCGCGCTACGGAGATCGCTAATCTAAAACATCTCCGGAAGTGCTCCATATGACACCAAAGTGCTATGGGTGAGTAAAACAACTTGTTTTATTACCGAAATAAGGCTCAGATTGTAAAAAACGTTAATTCTCCTTTAAAATGTTTGTATTAACCCACTTGACATGATACTGGGTCTTTTTTTCCGCTATTTTGTCAGTTAAAAAAATCCTGGCTCCAAATTCACTCCTGTAACATTAGCATCGCGAGCTTAATTTGACCAGCACTGAACGCTATGGTGACATCACACTTTTTTATACAGTCTATGGTATTATTACATGACAACACGAGGTAGAAGTTTTTGTTTAAGAAAAGAACTCAGTATGTTTGAGATGAGGAAACAACATTATAACAGATCAGCGAATAATATGGCATAATATGGGCCCTTTAAATCATGTTATCACTTTTTCTCGAGTTGTATTTTGCTTCATTCATATTTGTTTGTTTGTTTGTATTTGTTATATTTCTGTGGGTGCAAAGTAAAAAAAAACAAAACAAAACATTTTTCTCCTACCATCATCATACTCTGGCTGAGCTCAAATTGCAATTCCCCAATTTGAGTCATTTACCGAAGTGGCGTCTATCATGCCAGCTGTTAATTGGCTGTATTTTCAACACTTTACACCAAAACTTTTAAAAATTGTATCTGTAAATTGTAGCCTTGGTTTGCTAGAGTTAAATAGAGTTTGCAAAGAAATGATCATAAAGTTTATTTTAAGAAAGAGACATACTGTACCTCCTGAGCTCACCAACCACATTCAATCTCACACTAAAGCCAGTTGCTCTGGTTTATCAGCAGATAAATGTTGTACTCATAACCGTAGTGGAACTAAACACTAAATAGAATTTTTTGTTACTAAACTGTGTATATGGTGTTTTAATAGCATTGAGCCTCATCCATGAATCTTTTCTTAATTTTTTTCCCGTAACTTCCACTTTAAGAAGTCTGCACCAGATTCACCAACACCCAGCAACAAACAACACCTCCCGCTCATATATATTTCTTTTACATCGAAAATTAACATGTATTTGGTTAGAAACGCCCTCTGAACTTCCAAATATGGCTAATATGGGTTTGGTATGATGACGTGTGAAAGTGTGAGGGAGAGAGTGATGAGGAAGTCAGGTGGAGTGTCTACAGACTATGGCTGTTTTACAGCTTCAGGGGCCGTTTAGACGAGGACGATTGCGACTGAAAACGACAAATATTCTATCGGAAGTGTCTTTCGTTTACACGGCGGCGGCGCCGTCGGGCTCTGAAACCGCAAAAATCTGAAGACTCCTTCCAGACTGTGGAGTTCTGAAGACGGCCCGGGTCGCGTCTCCGTCTAAACGGCAAGAAGCGCAAAACATGTTCACGTCGCATACAGCTGACCTGATGCGCCAAGCCGGTAAAAACGATAACAACACGTCGCAGGTAACAGAGGCGAGTTTGGACAAGACCGGGCAGAACCAGTCAGTGGTGGGACAATTTTGAGAATGGATTAGTTGAAGACAGTGCTTGGGTGGAAAACTTCAGAATGACTAAACAAGCTCTTGTTGCATTAAGCGAAGAGCTCCGACCCGACATCGAGGGCGAAACAACCGTGATGAGAGCCCCTGTGGTGTCCTGAAAAAGGGAGCTCTGACATTATATTAGCAGCCTGGCATGCATATTCAATCGAATTCGCCCACTTTTGCGTGTTTGTATAAACAAACATTTCCTGTAGAGAACGTTCGTCTAAACGGGGATACAAAATTGAAGACGAGACGCCACTTTTGCGTCTTCTGTTTTGATCGTCACCGTATAAACGTAGCCTAAGTGTCCAAACTCACATGAACACACTCACTGAGGGAATATTTAAGTCATAAACTTATTGAAATAAGGGGGTGCTTTTGTTCGATCTATCGCACTTTCCGCGATTGTGAACATGGGGTAGGGGTGCATAAGAGTGCACTCTGGTCCTGGGGGGTTGGGGGGGGTGGCAGCCTGTATAAACCCAATAGACCACATGCTCTAGAACAATGTTTCCCAACCGTTTTTGTCTTGTGTACCCCCTGAGCCTTTTTGTCACACCTCGAGTACCCCCTCACTCATACGTGTTGATATTTCTCCAAAAGTAGAACGTGACACAACAAATTATTAAATGAAAATCATTTTATTTCATCTCCTTAATTTGAAAATTTAATTCTCAGGCATTTTCTCTCTTTCCTTAAACTCAAATTTACTCAAATTTGAATTAAAATATTCAAAAAAATCTCCCCCTGCGCCTCGTACCCCTGGTTGGGAAACACTGCTCTAGAAAACGCCTCATAAATGTTATTGGATCACATAGTAATGTGTTTATACGAAATAATTTAAGAAAATATATAATCTTACATATATCTTACAATCATGGAGGAATTTATATTTTTTGTTACATTATCAGAGTAATAATATTCTAAAACAGTAGCATTTTTGTTCTTGTGAGTGATCCTGACTGTTCGTAGGATTTGTTTTTGCAGAAGAACATTTTCAGTTCAGAAAAAGGCCTTAAGTATAAATTGGTTCGTAATAACGTTTCATAAATGAGGCAAATTGTCTACTCTACATGATTCCATATACACTGGGCTCTGCAGTTTCAAGTAGTTGGTGACATCTCACAGGGCTGCCCTGATTACAGACATGTGTTTCTGATACAAATACTGGCTGCAGGTGCAGAGTTTGAAGTGTGGGTACCTGTTAGACCAATCACACTGTTCCTTATACCTCCAGACCCGCCCCTCACTCTTCTTAGTTTAGTCATACTTAAAGATCCCATGACATGGTACTTCTTGATGCTTTTATATGGCTCCTTAATGGTTCCCTAATACTGTAAATGAATCCTTCAAAATCAACACTCAGTGCATGAGAAACAGAGATAAGATGAGAAAGAGTATTTTTTTCTCACTCTGAACAGGCCATTATGGGCGTTGTTGCTTGAATGCAAATGAGGAGAAAAGAGCTGGCCAATAGTAGAGGGTGGGGGCGTGGCCAAACTCTCCGCTCTCGCTCTGAGCTCTCAGCTGATCCATTTCCTTCTTTTTGCACGGGGGGAGAGATTTGAAGCGTTCCATTGAAAAATAAACACATTTCCACAGAAAATAAAATTAAACCACTGCTGTTCAAAGGTCCAGAGGCTCAGATAAAGGACTTCCGAGCCTAGAAACACTCGGACGTGCCTCCAGGCAAATAAAAAAACGCATTTTGCATTGCCTAGCGCATTCGCAGTCCAAACTCTCTGGGCGTGATTTACAGAGACGCTGAGTTCAGACAGACGGGGGTGGAACTGCATTTGCATTTCTTTTTTCGATCTGACGTCAATAAGTTTCCTTGTTCAAACTCGCCCGTTTGAGCTCCAATTTTTTGTAACGCAGAAAAGGATCGCAAATGCTCAGTTTAGACATTTCACAACTTTTAACCATGGGGGGGGCTAAACAGGGTAGGGGAGCTCACATTAACGTTCAAAAACCTCAGAAAGTGAAAATTTCATGCCATGGGACCTTTAAAAATAAGAACACATGTACAGTATAGTGTTAAATAAGTTGATAGCATATTAGATGTAATTTGTCCTTGTGTTGCTGCAGTACGTGACCGACAAAGCATTTGGGCATGTGCAAAACAAATGTTTATGCAAATTCAGTTCTGACTCAAACTGGGAGAATTACACTATTCAGAAAGAAATGTATTAGTACGATGTTTTTTCTTCCCGTCACCTGCTTCATCCAATCACAACCTTCTACATTCGCCTCCTTTCTAGCACGTTCCGCAACCCTCCAGTATGAACCATCTCATCACAACAGTAGAACCACCAGCCTTCGCAACCTCTTCACGATCACCACCATCTAAACGTCTGCACCTGCCTAAACAAAGCACCAAAGTTGGTCTATTGGGCGGATCGGTGCATCCCTGGTTCCAGCCGGCAGTTCTGAAGCCGCTCTTTAGTTTTTCACTGAGATTACATTCATCTGGCATGTGAGTGCGTACAACTCCAGGGTGATGGTGCTAGAGGGTCGGAGAATACTACCACAGTACTTTGGTCTTAGAAATGATTAGATGATCGAAGAAAGCAGCGAGCCAATGGTAAAAGATTTTGTGCAAATTGTTCGTTGTTTGGCAAACTGAGAAACCTGTGTAAATACGTATTAAGTATATAAATTTTTTTTTTGTTTTTTTTGTCTTTAACAATTTGGCACGATGGCACCACAGTGGAACCAGATGACTAGGTTGCATTCACATTCTAGAATTTGATGGCATAATTTCAGATGGAGGGCAGGGGCCTGTGCAACACTATGGCAGGGCTCTCAAGTCTCACGCATTGAGAGTGTGACACACGCAATTCGATGTGTTCACACGCTCACACGCCACACATGGCATTTCTCACGCTGATTTTTTTTTTTTTTGTGCCCAGAAAATCGGTCTGTGCGGCTCAGTTTATGCAGGCACCATGCGTTTTCAGCGTCCCGCTCCCTGGAAAAAAATCAGCCAATCAGAAAATAGATTGTTCTGTTGTTGGGCAGACTGTAGAGTGTAGTTTCAGCTGCTAAGCGCACACTGCGGTGATGATAAAACAAACTGAGAACCATCAGGTAATAACTTCATTTATAGAACTCTCATTAGTTGCTTTGTAGTTTAAGTTTGCTCTTTAGACAAACATTTACAGCAGGGCTCTCAAGTCTCACTTGCCTGGAAGAATCCATGACTCATCGCTGTACCAGCGGCGAGTCTGGTAATGCTTGGTCCAGAATGCGCTGCCGTTGCGCGTAGACAGAGAGCTAAGTGAACCAATCAGAGAACAGTTAACGGACAGCGACGTGAACCAATCAAACAAAAGAAAAGAAAGAAAAGAAAGGCCTCTAGAGCTGTCAGCTGCTGTGGTTTTAAGGAATCGATGTGTTTTAGGTCATTTAAGACCAATTTTACAGCTGAATGGAAGGGACGTTCAGGTCTCCGATGCGCCATCTTGATTCAAAACTGAGGAGGAACTTCCGCTGCCTAAGAGTGACGTTGCGGGCAAAGGCGGGTGCACTGACGTCACCATCTTTGAACGAATCAGAATCGCGGAGTCCGTTGTTAACCGGGGGAGCGAGGGTGGAGCGAGGGTGTCCAAATGGTATCTCGCTGTATAGCAAATACAGAGAGATATCATTTGGCTGGCCAGGTAAAAGTCTCACGCATTGAGAGAGACAATTCGATGCGTTCACGCGCTCACACGGCATTTCTCATGCAATTCAAGCCCCCCCGGGAAATTACGCAGTCTCACGCACGGCCCCGCTCAAAACTTGAGAGCCCTGACTATGGGATATTCACAGTTTTGGGAAGAAATATTTAAACTGAAATAATCACAAAAAAATCACAAAAATGGTTGCTTCCTATTATTGTTTTGTCAGGGTTTGGATAAAGGCCTGTACTTTGTCTTGCCCCAGTACATATATATTGTATAACCAGCTCAAAATAAGTCTGCTGTGTCATGTCTGCATCTAATCTAATCTAAATCTGCATAAAGCATTGTACTGTCCGATAATCAGAAAGTGCGCATTAGCATGGTACTTTTTGTTAGCTTTATCGTCACAGCAAAACTCTGCCCTGTTCTCTGAGAGTTGTGAGGCATTGAGGTGATGAATTCAAACTGTTTCAAATGAACTTGTTCTGTTTTTCATGTTTTAAGAGAGTATACATTAGGTAGGGGCCTTCATGCCTTTGTGACTGATGGTAAAAAACAAAACAAAACAAAAACAATACAAACAAACAAAAAAAAGCATCTACTTGGTTTGTTTGTGCTGACAGAGAAGACATTGACATTTGTGCCAGTTTTTGTTTCATGTAGTTAGGCCCAGTAATTACAGAGACATTTTGATAACAGCTGAATTCTACCATAGAATTCAGCCCTGCCCTCCATCTGAACTTTAAAATATGGACAGGATGCTATGTGATGTGAACCCAACCTATAGAGAGTTATGAAAGCTTCAGATCTGGTGATGAAAAGGGTGGTGTGTACAAAATGAGGCTACAGTGTCCCGGGAGGAAGCTGAGAGGTGCGGTCCATCCACAAGTCGTTTTCTGATTTTGAACAGTGCAGATATGTTTCCCCTGCGGAGTCAAAGACATTCATAAGATTAACTTTTTTTTTTTAGCTTCAAAATCAAAAACGTACTATAGTGGGTGACCAGGTAGCTAACTAACTCGGGAGGCCGAGTGGAGAAGAGTCAGTCAGATTTCAAAACCAGGTTGTACAAAGGAAACAGTCAAATATAGAACTTCTGTGTGGGCTGTCCGGGGGGTGGGGGTGGGGAGTGGGGTGGCTCAGGACTCAGCACATTCCTGAAGAAAAGTCTGCTCCGTGTCTCTGCAGGCCACGCCCTCAGAGTCATCCTCATCCCATAAGAAGACAGTAATGAGAATAATAATAATAGTAATAATAGTAATAAGAACGTATCATTCTAGTTGCTTTAGACTGTATAGAAAAACAGTGTGAGCGTGGTACACAGTCGGGCCTACTGCCCTTTGATTGATTTGGCACATGGTACTCAGACTGTCAGCACGGTCCAGTCTCTGCTGCCTGGACACACATCAGCTCTGCTCTCCTGTCTCTTTTCATATTTGTTCTTTTTTCATTCAAAACTTAGTACAAAGAGCTACATAACTCTGAGCTATAATTTTCCATATAAAAACTACCTCTCTATAATTTTCTCTCTATAATTTGATTTCTGTCCCATAATAATACTAATATACGAGTTTGGTCCTCCTGTCCCTTAGGTATGGTGTATTTACAGATGTCTATATGGTATGGTCTCAGGCCTTCTGCTGAGCAGACACTCCTTTCCAGTAGTCCAGGATGTCGTGCAGATCTTCGTCCTTGGCGAACTGGACCTTCTGTCTTAGGGCGTGTCCCGCAGCCACATAGCCCTCGTCCTCGAGGGAGGCCTGCCGGTGCCTCTTACGGTGCAGCTTGAAGCGCTCCCACAGCCCCAGGGTGGGGGTGCACAGGAGCCCCTCCTCCTCCTCATCCTCCTCGGGGCTGGAGCAGTAGCTGAGGTTGTGGTACTGTGGGGACATGGGGTAGTGATAGGCCAGCTCGCGTTGCTTGGCCTGCCGGCTCAGGGTCATGGGGTCCAGGACGGAGGGGTTGCGGGAGGAGGGGTGCTGGTGCAGCTCCTGGAGGATCTGGGGGTGTTGCTGGAGCTCCTGCAGATGCTGCTGAGAGCCGGGATAGGAGTGCCGGTGCTCGTTGTATTGTCGGATCCTCTGGGCCTCCGCCCTCAAGATGGCGGCAGCAGGAGGAGCAGTGCGGATGGGCTCTGCCCGCTCCCTTTCTCCGGGGGAGCTCCTCTCGATGTAGCGGCTCTCTGAGGGGTGGTAACCTCCCTCAGAGCGGAAAGAGCGGGGGCTGCGGGCGGAGCCGGGGGAGGAGGAGGTGCTGGGGCGTTTGGAGGTGGGCGGGGCTTCCATACTATGGTGGCGCTGTAGAGAGTGGTGGAAGCCACGACGATCCTCTCGTGCTCTGCCACCTTTGTATACAGGAGACAGGAACTCTCGCCCACCCCGCTCCCCCTCCTGCTCCAGGAGAACCAGCTGAGGCTCAGCCGTGGACACAGCGCCCCCTCCTACAGAGGAAGGAGATTTGATGCCCTGCTGGAAGGAGGTGGACTCGGACTTGAGCGCATCAATGCAGTTGTTGATGATCTGATTGACCTTGTCCACTTCCTTGGCAATGGTGGAGATCTCTGCCACAGAGCCCTGGGGGTTGTTCTGAGGAGACATGTCCCTCTCTCTTTCTCTCTCCCTCTCTCTCTCCCTCTCTCTCTCCCTCTCACGTTCCCTCTCTCGTTCTCTCTCCCTCTCTCTCTCCCTGTCTCTGTCTCTTTCCACAGAACCTCTCACTTCCATGTAGTTGATCTTGGCAGGCTTGTGTGCTGGGGTTTCTATCACTTCTTGTAGCTTGTAAGGATCTAGCTCACCCGGAGGTATGTAGGGCATTCTGGACAGACTTTCCCCAGAGGTGAGCTTCTGGGAGCCCCCACTACCGGCTTCTATGCCCCCCTCACCTCCATACTTCAGCTCGATCAAAGTCCTCTGGATGCGGCTCATCTTCCTCTCCTTCTCCTCCATGATCCTCCTCTTCCTCAGGCAGTGCACCACACAGCCAAGGAACAGCAGCATGCCAAAGAGGCAGCCCAGGATGGTCATGATGTAGTGGGTGGCAGAGGACTGGTTGGTGGTGCGCTCGTCCCTGGCTCTGCGGCCTGTGGAGATGGTGAGGCAGGTGTGGTTGAAGCGCAGGGAGTTGCGGATGGAGGCCACACAGTAGGTGTAGTTAGTGTTGGGCGTCAGATTCTTCAGCTCAATGTCCTCCCTTTGACTTGCCAGGTTCTGGATGTCTGTGAAAAAGCTGTTGTTATACAGGACCAGGATGTACATCTTCATGAAGGGATTTGGGATCTGTACTGTGATCACAGCGCTGGAGTGAAGCACTTGCTTCAGCGTCATGATGGGTTTGGCGTCGGATAAGATCTCAGGAATAATCTCATCCGGAGGGGTTCCTGAGGCGCAGTCGTCCAGCCCACAGGGGGACACAATGTCTGGAGGAGGGGTGGTGAAATCCCCCAGCCCCACAAACAGGGGCGTGACACTGCTGCCGTCATCCGAGCACACGGCGCTCAACACGTAGAGTGCATTGCCCTGGCTGGGAATGTGGGGGTTCTGGTTGAGCAGGTTGTATCCAGAGAATCCGCGGGGGGCGTCACACACCATGCGCTCGCTGGTACGGTTGGGGAACAGGGAGAGCCAGCGCAGGAAGCCCAGCAGCTCACAGGAGCAGTTAAATGGGTTTGTGTAGAGCTCACACGTGGTCAGCTTGGCCAGCCCTGAGAAGAGGCTGCCGTCCAGAACCTGGATCCTGCATACACAGAGAAATTTTGTCTAAGAAAGATGGACTGTTTATGTGTGACCTTTATCAAATCTTTTTCCTTAGATTAGAATTTAAATAATAATGTAAGACCTAAACTTGAACTTGAGGTTAATTGAATCTTAGTGTGAGCAGGCTTATTGCAAGATGGTTGTGATCCTGGCAGTTTACTTCAGGAGAGCACCACTGCCACCTTACCAACAACAATCTCTTATTTTAATTATTCATTTTATTTATGATAAAAGGAGAAATTCAATTTGTCAACTGGACAAAGTTTGTTTGGTCGAAAACGTTTCGCCGCTCATCCGAGAGGCTTCGTCAGCTCTGGTTCTCATGCTGGTTAGACCCTGTTTATATCTCGCTGCAGGGAGGAGCTCCCTACACTGAAAAAAAAAAAAAGCTCTGAAACTCTCCCAGCTACTCTGTCTCTTTTGTTTTACGAATTCCTCTGGCGTCTAGTATTAGCATATCTATAAGCCCTAGGAGGCGCTCCCTACACTGAAATAGCTCTGTAACTATCAACTAATCTGTCTCTTTGTATTTCAAATTTCTCTGGCGTCCATTTTCGTCTCCCTATTCAAGACCAAACGACCCTCTCCACCCCTCTGCACTGGCTTGTCTGTCCTAATGTTTCTTTGTCTGTTTTTGACTTGGTTTGAGAATCGAATTATAAATGGGAGACAAGTTGTGTCTAACTCCCCCATTTCTGTTTGACGACGGATTCTCTTTTTTGACAAAAATATCCTCTTTAACTCCCCTCTCAAACCAGTTCTTTTCCCGTTTGTCTTGAATAGGGAGACGAAAATGGACGCCAGAGAAATTTGAAATACAAAGAGACAGATTAGTTGATAGTTTCAGAGCTATTTCAGTGTAGTGAGCGCCTCCTAGGGCTTATAGATATGCTAATACTTGACGCCAGAGGAATTCGTAAAACAAAAGAGACAGAGGAGCTGGGATAGTTTCAGAGCTTTTTTCAGTGTAGGTAGCTCCTCCCTGCAGCTAGATATAAACAGGGTCTAACCAGCATGAGAACCAGAGCTGACGAAGCCTCTCGGATGAGCGGCGAAACGTTTTCAACCAAACAAACTTTGTCCAGTTGACAAATTGAATTTCTCCTTTTATCATGGATTCTACCTTGACGACTGAGGGACTCTTCATTCATTCATTTTATTTAGTTTATTTTTGAGACAGGGACAGTGCACAATTTACATTACTCTTAACAGGAGAGATGAATTGTGCAGGTTGTACCACCAGAGGTAATTTGTCTGTAGTCCCTGGTGCATGGTTTTTTAGGTTTGATGGGGGAAACCGGAGTGCCCGGAGGAAACCCACCCAGACACGAGAACATGCAAACTCCACACAGAAAGACCTGGGCGACCCGGGGATTGAATCCGGAACCTTCTTGCTGTGAAGCATGAGTGCTAGCCACTCAGCCACCGTGCCACCATCTAAATTTATTTGCGCTTTTAAAATTAGTTGTGTCCACTGCATCTGGTTATTGTTATTGTTGTTATTGTTTATTGTTATTGTCTGTATTACTGTTGCACACTGAATTGCTTTGACCCCAATGGAAGACCTTAGTGTTACTGTCATATACACTACATATATGGATATTGTGGTCAGTATTTCGCTATACTGGCAATAGTCTTATTAGCCATGAAATGTGAGAATGCCAGTCTTGTCTGATCTCTGAAGCTTAATAGAGACATTGCACTGTGAATCCGTCATACAGTTTAGAATTCAGTTAGGTCCAAATTTCATATAAGTCATACTTTGCAGAGCTAATGTCATTAAAGGAAAAGTAACGTTTTTTACAATCTGAGCCTTATTTCGGTAATAAAACAAGTTGTTTTACTCACCCATATCACTTTGATGTCATATGGAGCATTTCCGGAGATGTTTTAGATTAGCGTTAGGCTAACGCTGTTAGCCTAGCGCTGTTAGCCTAGCGCTGTTAGCCTAGCGCTGTTAGCCTAGCGCGACTTATAGCCATAGCTCGGGGCATTCCCCGAGCATGTAATATGCCCCGTGCGGTCTCCAAATAACACAAACTTTAGCACTTTTCAAATCATAGAAGCTCGATGTCTTTAGTCTACGATTTCGTTTGGTCAAAAGTGGCCTGTAATCCGAGATTTAGCCATAGTTTCGAGTAGATGACGACGCCAGTGCGCATGCGCGGAGTGTGCTCTCAGCTCCCGGGACCCAAACATGGAACGCATAGCTGTAAACTATGGATAAATCTCGGATTACAGGCCACTTTTGATTCAAACGAAATCGTAGACTAAAGACATCGAGCTTCTATGATTTGAAAAGTGCTAAAGTTTGTGTTATTTGGAGCCCGCACGGGGCATATTACATGCTCGGGGAATGCCCCGAGCTATGGCTATAAGTCGCGCTAGGCTAACGGCGTTAGCCTAACGCTAATCTAAAACATCTCCGGAAATGCTCCATATGACACCAAAGTGCTATGGGTGAGTAAAACAACTTGTTTTATTACCGAAATAAGGCTCAAATTGTAAAAAATGTTACTTTTCCTTTAACACTGCTTTGCCTGAAGCCCTCTTACTCAAGTTAGACTTTAACCTTTATTTTAACATCTGTGTGACCATAAAGAATTTATTTAGTTGTAGCTACTACTGATTTGTGCTCTTAAACAAATCCCTCTCAAATAACCTTACAGTCACAAGGCATCTAGTAACTCTTTGTCGTGATGACTTTTACAATGTCAGCTCCCACTGGGCACCGCAGTTTTCTAAAGCTGATCTCAGTGGACTCGTTTTAGACCAATATTGCAATATAAAATATGGAAATGATAACATAATGATCCGCAGGTGTCAGAGAGCATAACTATATCTCAGGCTCAAGCACAATATGTCTTCTTTAAAGTCACCATTTGTGTTGTAGAAAAGGTGGGTGATACCTGTTCATGGAGAGGTCTATGTTCTCGATGTTGGGGCACTCCCAGAACGTGTTGGGGGTGACAGTCTCGATGAGGTTGGCCTGCAGGTACAGGTACTGCAGTTTTCCCAGGCCTCGCAGCATGCCCTCCGTCAGGTTTCTCAGTTTGTTGAAGCCCATCTGAAGGACCTGGAGATGAGAACAAGAGGGATTAGGCTAAACTTGAGGAGACGTGCCAGACATGAGTGCTGTAAACGGGTAGGGACAAAGAGAAGCCAGGAGCAGAACCAGGAGAGGAGGAGAAGACATGTACACACAATGCTCCTGGCATAGGTCCACTCAGGAGCACATTATGAGAGAGTAGAAGGCAGAAGCATGCGCTAATCCTTTTTAACAGACATGCGCCGTTTTAGGCTTTATTCTGCTCTGTTCAATGTTTGAATATTCTCCTGTCAGAAACTTTTCATTCATGCTTGTTTCATTAATCCTGTTTACTACAAGATCTTTCTTTGAGCATCATTTTGGGGAACTTACAGACTCCACAGTAGATGAAAAACAATACATCGCTGTACCTTCTGAGAATTTCGGCATTGTTAGGGCTTTTCAGCTAGAGAAACACCTGCATCACACCACATCTCAGAGGAAGTGCAGGCCTCATTTGAAATATCTGCTGAATAAAACTAACGTAGAATCTATTGTGTCACTTTTTCAGTTCAAGACAATTGTAAAAAGTGTGGTGTCCGAGACACGTGGATGTATTTTTGAGAGATGAAAATGGTTTATAATATGATATATTGTATTAATTGTGTTGGCTGCTGCGTTGGCCCGGTCTCTCTTCAAAAAGAGATTCTGAATCTCAATGGGATCTCCTGGTTAAATAAAAAAATAAAAAGTTTGTGCCTCTCTCTGTGCCCTCCACACATCACCAACTACATACATGACAAGAGCAACAGTCATGGGTGTTGTTGGCAACCACACACCGGTTGTGGGTTCAAATTGGGTGGCACGAAAGACACCTGGATTCACTTTTACCGATCAAGGATTACAATTTTTCGTGAGGGATTACGGACATTGATTAAGCACTGAACAATCGCTCAAAACTTTTGATACGTGAGTGTCCATCTTTTGGCTCATACCTGACACCCGGCATTAGCTGCGTAAAGCTAGCCACAAGTGACTCTGGCCGCTGCAGCTCACGGTCAGGACAGCCTAAGTGAATCAGCATGCCACTGAAGAGAAATATTATGGTAGAGGAAGCTGACGAACTCAAGAAGTCACTTGAATCCTTGATTGAAGAAGTTGTTGCTATTTGAAATGACCAAAAAAAGATCCTGAACGTAATATAGGAAATTAAACAATTACGCAAAGAGAACAGCAAGAAATACAAACGGACTCTGCTCTTGGAAAGGAGAGTGGACGAGCTGGAGCAGTACTTGAGAATCAATGATGTGGTTGTAACAGGATTCAAGATCAAACCCCGGTCATATGCGAAAGCAGTGGCTACCGACAACAACGGGGGTGAGCCGAGTGAAGCCGAGGAGTGCTCCGTGGAACAGTAGGTGGCGGCAGAAGAAATGAAGACAAGCCAACAGTGACCTTAAGGTTCATCAACAGGAAGCAAAATATTGCACTGATAAAACAAGAACGACATTGAGAGGCATGGAGGTCTACATGAATGACCATTTGACATGGACGAACGTAGAGATCACCAGGAGGGCCAGACAACTTAAAGGTCCCATGACATGGTACTTCTTGATGCTTTTATATGGCTCCTTAATGGTTCCCTAATACTGTAAATGAATCCTTCTTCAAAATCAACACTCAGTGCATGAGATATGACTCTGACAGTCTTCATGAGGCTAGATGTGTGTCTAAAATTCTTTATTGTGGGTGTTGCTGCTTCACTGCAAATGAGAAGGACAGAGAGATTGGCTGAGGAGCGGGGGGGCGGGTTTCCCCCGCAGCTTGGCTCCGCTGTGTCTGCCCTTCCGTGAGAGACAGATGGGAGACTTTGCAATGAAAAAAAGCATATTTACACAGAAAATAAAATTAAACCACTGGTATTTCAGAGGTCCAGAGGGTCGGGTAAGGGACCTGCGAGCCTAGAAACACTCGCAGGTGCCTCCAGGCAAATAAAAAAACGCATTTCGCATTGCGTAGCGCATTCACAGTCCAAACTCTATGGGCGGGATATACAGGGACGCTGAGCAGAGACAGAGGGAGGGGCTGGAGCTGCATTTGCCGATCTGACGTCAATAAGGTGCCTTGTCTGAACTCGCCCGTTTCAACACTGGGTTTGTGTAACGCAGAAAAGGATCGCAAATGCTCAGTTTAGACATTTCGCAACTTTTAGCCATGGGGGGGGGCCTAAACAGGGTAGGGGAGCTCACATTAACGTTCAAAAACCTCAGAAAGTGAAAATTTCATGCCATGGGACCTTTAAAGGAAAATTAACGTTTTTTTTACAATCTGAGCCTTCTTTCGCCAATAAAACAAGTAGTTTTACTCACCCATAGCAGTTTGGTGTCAATTGGAGCAGTATCGCAGAACTTATGTTGAGCCGTTCTGTTCTACTAATGATCCCGTATCCGATAGCGCGAGTGCTCGGGGCACTGATTTGCGGTGTCCAAATAACACAAACTTTAGCACTTTTCAAATCACAGAAGATCGCTGTGTCAGGGTAGACTTTTAGTAGATTCCAAAACGTCCTGAAACCCGATATCGCAACAGAAAAGTAAAGTTCAGAGCGGTGTTAGCTTCTTTCGGACTAGCGGTGTTTACAAAACAGCTAAGTTCACGCATGCGCACTGTCCTCTCTGATGACGTCATCAAATGAAACTATAGCTGGATATCGGGTTTCAGGCCGTTTTGGAATCCACTAAAAGTCTACCCTGACACAGCGATCTTCTGTGATTTGAAAAGTGCTAAAGTTTGTGTTATTTGGACACCGCAAAGTAATGCCCCGAGCATATGATACGAGCACCATGTTAACGGATACGGGATCATTAGTAGAACAGAACGGCTACAACATAAGTTCTGCGATACTGCTCCAATTGACACCAAACTGCTATGGGTGAGTAAAACTACTTGTTTTATTGCCGAAAGAAGGCTCAGATTGTAAAAAAAACGTTACTTTTCCTTTTAAGAAGCAAAGGTTTATCCAAGGTACTTGGGTTAGCAACTGCAAAATATTTATAAAACGCAGTGGCTCACCAGAAGAGGCAAAAGTGCCCGTGGTCAAGGCCCTGAGTGATCGGGATAAATTCAATGGAACCCTAGTGGGATCTCATGCAACTTCGGGATCTCACGAGGTATGACAACTGAGCACTTAAACTGACATTAATCATGACTGTTTTAAATATAATAATGAGTTGTTCCACAGCTCTACAGGAACGACTCAATAGTTTGGATGAATCTGGACTTCTTGAAATCTTGAAATGGAGTTAATGTGATTAAGCGAAATTCAGGAGCAGGACCATGCCTCAACCACCTTCTCCTCCTCACCAGCGAATCACAGCTCACCGTAACCACACCTCTAATTTCCTGGAGCGATTTATAGCCGCTCATCCCTTCATTCCAGTTTATCTCGGTTAACTCGACCCCACCCCTATCCCGTTTGTCTTGAGCCCCCACCCATTGTCTCAACCCAGCCATCACCGCCTATTCACCCAGACATCCACTATCATTCAGTAATAACATCTTCACTGCATCATGTTGATGGCGTGGTCTTAGCTAGTGAACTGGACTTATTTGGCCACACAGAGCCCAATAAACTGGACATGGAAAATGAAATAGACCCTGATAACTGTTTTTTCTCATCTATAAATGTAGACAGCAAATATTCCACAGTACAAGAATTTGAGCACTCTGTTAAGTCAGATGGTAAACTTTCATTTATCCACTTCAATAGCAGAAGTATGTATACTAACTAACAGTAGATGAAACCTGGTTCCAGGAGAAGAAGGGAATGGACTTTAAGGCTACGTTTATACGGCGACGATCAAAACAGAAGACGCAAAAGTGGCGTCTCGTCTTCAATTTTTTTTAATCCGCGTTTAGACGAGCATTCTCAACAGGAAATGTTTGTTTATACGAAGACGCAAAAGTGGACGCAAAAGCCAGAGAAGGGAGGCGCTGTAAATAACTGGTCTGAAAAAAAAAACAAAAAAATCACAACAGCGTCAAGTTACATTTCTAACCACGACTGTACCGGAAAAGAGAAAGGTAAAACTTCAAAATAAAATGTTCTAGTTGGGTTTTAAATGAGTTGTTAAAGGAAAAGTAACGTTATTTTACAATCTGAGCCTTCTTTCGGTAATAAAACAAGTCGTTTGACTCACCCATATCACGTTCGTGTCATTTGGAGCTGTTTGAAGAAAGTTATGTTGTAGCGTATCCGTTAGCATTTGTATTCGGGGCATTACTTTGCGGTCTCCAAATAACACAAACTTTAGCACTTTTCAAATCATAGAAGCCCGATGTCTTAATGTAAGATTTCGTTTGAAGCAAAAGTGGCCTGTAATCCGAGATTTATCCATAGTTTTCAGCTTTGCGTTTCCTGTTTGGGTCCCGGGAGCAGTCCGCGCATGCGCACTGGCGTCCTCATCTACTCAAAACTATGGCTAAATCTCGGATTACAGGCCACTTTTGCTTCAAACGATATCTTACATTAAGACATCGGGCTTCTATGATTTGAAAAGTGCTAAAGTTTGTGTTATTTGGACACCGCAAAGTAATGCCCCGAGCATATGATACAGCACCATGTTAACGGATACGGGATCATTACTAGAACAGAACGGCTCAACATAAGTTCTGCGATACTGCTCCAATTGACAGAAAAATGCTATGGGTGAGTAAAACTACTTGTTTTATTGCCGAAAGAAGGCTCAGATTGTAAAAGAAACGTTAATTTGCCTTTAAGTTCCGCTCCAAACATTTCAGTGACTTGTATTTTTGTTGACATGTTTTTGAATATTGTACTGAAAATAGTGACATTACAGGAGGATTACAGTGAATTAGAAAATATAAAATCAC
Organism: Paratrypauchen microcephalus; assembly: GCA_036785185.1. NCBI lineage: Eukaryota > Metazoa > Chordata > Actinopteri > Gobiiformes > Gobiidae > Paratrypauchen > Paratrypauchen microcephalus. Next base: position 6,811,543 of record JAVJIX010000033.1, read on the forward strand.
GTCGGGTTTTACATTTGAAGTGCCTCATGCGGAAGTCGCTTGTCTTGGCGTCTGTGTGGCTGTGAGAGTGTGAGAAAGACTTGTACGGGAAGAAGAGAAAAGACCGTAGACGTGTGTGAGTGAGATTTATACAATTGTTGAAATGACTCTTGTATTGGCGCATCTGTGACGTAAACGCGTACGCGACGTGAGCAGATCTGACCAGTTTTGCGTCTTGGGCAGTTTACACGGAGACGCTACAGTGGAGCGTATTTAACTTTTCCACTCTGGAGGGTGGTTTCAGATTTTGGCGTTTTGAGGCCCCAAAAATGCCGTCACCGTGTAAACGAAAGGCACTTCCGATAAAATATTTTGTCGAAGTATTTAATGACTGGATAGAAAAACTGTTCTCTATGAGCAATAACAAAACAATTTACTTATGTGGAGATTACAATATTGATCTATTAAATCCTGCTAAACATAAAATGACAGATGATTTTCTTAAAGATCCCATGACATGGTACTTCTTGATGCTTTTATATGGCTCCTTAATGGTTCCCTAATACTGTAAATGAATCCTTCTTCAAAATCAACACTCAGTGCATGAGAAACAGAGATAAGATGAGAAAGAGTAATTTTTCTCTCTCTGAACACTCCATAATGGGCGTTGTTGCTTGAAGCAAATGAGGAGGACAGAGCTGGCCTATAGTAGAGGGTGGGGGCGTGGCCAAACTCTCCGCTCTCCCTCAGAGCTCTCCGCTGATCCATTTCCTTGTTTTTGCACAGGGGGAGAGATTTGAAGCGTTCCATTGAAAAATAAACACATTTCCACAGAAAATAAAATTAAACCACTGCTGTTCAAAGGTCCAGAGGCTCAGATAAAGGACTTCCGAGCCTAGAAACACTCGGACGTGCCTCCAGGCAAATAAAAAAATGCATTTCGCATTGCCTAGCGCATTCGCAGTCCAAACTCTCTGGGCATGATTTACAGAGACGCTGAGTACAGACAGACGGGGGTGGAACTGCATTTGCATTTCTTTTTTCGATCTGACGTCAATAAGGTGCCTTGTTCAAAATCGCCCGTTTGAGCTCCGATTTTTTGTAACGCAGAAAAGGATCGCAAATGCTCAGTTTAGACATTTCACAACTTTTAAACATGGGGGGGGCCTAAACAGGGTAGGAGAGCTCACATCAACGTTCAAAAACCTCAGAAAGTGAAAATTTCATGCCATGGGACCTTTAATAGAATGTATGGCCTGAGCTTATACCCAACTATTACAAGACCCAGCTGAATTACAGATCAAAGTGCTACCCTTATTGACAATATTTTTACTAACAATATGGATATAATAATATTAGTGGTCTAATGATCTGCGATATAACAGATCACTTACCAGTATTCCTGCTTTATGATGAAAGTTAAAAAGAACTACAATGTATATGTAATATAATCATGAATATAAAAGAATGCGATCCAATGACACATTTAGATCACTGAATGAAGACCTTAATGATCAGGATTGGAGTTCAGTATACTTGGAGAATGACACTGAGTCATATAATTTTTTTTTTTTAAGATATATTTCTAACATTATAAAATAAACACTGTCCTGTTCAACAATGTAGCACCAAAAAAGAAACCCAAATTGTCCTCGGTTAACTAAGGGGTTACAAAACGCTTGTGAAAAGAAAAATAATCTTTATAGACAATAAAGTATTTTACTGTTGTTATGTCTTGGCCAAGGGAAACCGGTGCACAACATTTAAAGGAAAAATCACAGTCCCCAAATACCACCAGCAAACTCGCAGTAACTACACATCCAATGGTTTATTTAAAGGAAAAGTAACGTTTTTTACAATTTGAGCCTTATTTTGGTAATAAAACAAGTTGTTTTACTCACCCATAGCACTTTGGTATCATATGGAGCATTTCCGGAGATGTTTTAGATTAGCGTTAGGCTAACGCCGTTAGCCTAGCGCAGTGCTTCTCAATTATTTTCTGTGACGCCCCCCCTAGGAAGAAGAAAAAATTTCACGCCCCCCTTCCTGCGCGCGACTATAAATAGTATTATTTGTCTAGAAAATTGTTATTAGAACACCATTGTATCCTTTTATTAACATTATAAACAAAAAAAAAAAAGAAAGAAACTTACAACAAAGACTGCACTGAGGACTCAAATATTAATGTGTTTTTAATGCAGCTTTGCGCACATTTGTTTACGTTTTACAGAAATGAAACTTAAAACCACCTCATTTGCATAAGCTAAAAGCACTGAAAAAAAAAGCTCTCTCCTTGTGCCACTGATGCGTCAGCTTCTGTCGGACTAAAGGACACGACTCAGTGTTTTTTCTGTGACAGAGGATGTTCTGTTAATGGTGAGACTGTGCGTAAATCACATGTGAGAACGCCACTGCCAACTACTGTTGTTGATGTGCAATTACACTTAGTTCTAGTACAGTACAGCAAAAAAAACATGTTTCCCAGGGTCATACTTTAGCAAAGTGACACCAAAGTGCTGTGGGTGAGTAAAACAACTTGTTTTATTACCGAAATAAGGCTCAGATTGTAAAAAACGTTACTTTTCCTTTAAAGTGCATCTTGCACACAAGGCCAGGAGCAATGTTCCCCCTAATTTTTCATGTGTCTGAGCAAACACACTAACTCCCTGAGCGTTCCTTGGACCCCTGTGAGCGACATCCGACCTGCACACTGTGGCCGCACCAGTGTCACACCTGAGATCATCACAAGTTACAGTTAATCAAATTACTGCAGTTATTTCTGTTAGATTACTTTTAATTTAACTTTTTGGTTCACTTAGAATGACAAAGACAAAAATCTGTTGATGAGATTTGTACATGTTGTATGTCAGTGTGTGTCCTGTTGTGGTCAGTGAAACATTGAACAGAACAATATTTGGAAAAATAACCTCAAATAAATAAAATAACTTCAAATAAAAAATATGGTGAATCTTTTCCTCCCATAAATGAGCAGTGTATAAATGTGTAAAGCCGCATGAAGAGAGATTTTTTCAGCCTATATATAGCTGCAGATTTTTTTTTTATGGATTGTAGGACCTATAGGGTCTTTCCCAAAATAATGATCTCCAAATTAAGTATAAATTATTATCACTTTATATCTTGCTTTTTAATAATTAGCCTGTTTAAGTAATTTTGTGTGAGTGTCAGAGCTCTGTGGTATAACTCTCCGGGTAGAGGATTCACACTGTGAGAAAGTCCCGTCTTTTTGGCTCACAAAAAAACTATGAAAACAAAGTAAACAGGGGAAGATTACATCATGGTTGTACCTGTCTCCTTTTCATGTGTTCTTCCCTCTGTGGATTGTGTGCGGGGGTGGTGGACCTGCCGCTCTGACCCTCGGCGATGGGCACTACAACTATGGTCATACTGAAGGAAGCGAGAGAAATGCGGTCGAAATGTTGGCTTGTCCCTGACGTGTCAGATTGGTCGTTCCGTGCGTCTAACCAGTGCTTTGTTTGTCAGTTCAGGTTACATTTTATTTTCTGCTCTGCAAAGAATTTGATGTGTGCGCGCTGAACGTCTGGGCAGTGTGCGAGTGCCCGCATCTTCACCACACCCCGTTTCTGATGCTTCTCTATGTTTCCACGCCCAACACTGAAACTGTCGGGGATCAGTGTAGCCCAGAGGTCTTCAACAGGGGGGTCACGGAGGTACTGCAGGGGGGTCGCGAAATCTTTTGATTTTACTTAAAAATAATATAATTTTATATTTTATAGTGTAAAATACAGTATTAACCTGTGTATTATTTCCTTGTATTGGATGTACCATAACAGAGTAGCAATGTTTATACATGACACTAAGCTCAATTTAATATAAAACACAATTCTATGCCGTATATATAGTAGGGGGTCCAGTTCGCCATCTGTCTGGGGGTCCCTGGCCTGAAAAATGTTGAAGACCCCTGGTGTAGAGAAACGGGTGGAACCGCTCTCATAAACTTCTATATCCTGATTGGTTTAGTCCACTGTCTATATTGAAAAAGGACCAATGGGCCACCTCCTCTAAAAAAACAGCAGGACTGTTGGCCCACCAGGAAAATGCCCGATTTGCCCAATTACAAGTCAAGGCCTGCATGCTACAAATGACTGGCCGTGTTTGGACCGTCTCAAGTTTGGACGCAGGTTTTTCTGACTCGAAACGAATGTAGAACATCAGGCAACTCCACCAGTGGAACATTTGTGCACATCCTGTATACTAGAGGATATTAGCTGATGTTCCTCTTACACCACTGGGACATTAATGTACATACTGTACAAGGACAGTCTGGTACCTGCAGATTGAAGAGAGCAGAGAAGGCCCCGTCCTCCACATAGCTGATGTCGTTCTTGGTCAGGTTTAGGTAGGTGAGGTTTCCGAAGCGGCTCAGGGATGAGTAGTGCACTGAGCGGATCTTATTCTCGTTCAGGCGCAGGTCGATGATCGTACTGAGGACACAACACGTCATGCACAAGATGAACTACATTTGTCCCATGTGGGGACTGTTTCTGAATAATGAATTGTTTTTATATTGAGATAAGCCAAAGGTAAGAAAGCAGTGGCATTTTCCACTGGATTTCTATAACACCTTCCATGATACCCAAAACACATTGCAGTGCATTCTCCGTTCTTTTGACATTGGTGGTGGAAAGCCCAGTGTATTAACCCCTGGAAGGCCACCAGCTAAACTTTGAGAAGCTTTAGTCATGGTGAACAGAACACAAATGTGAACAAATTGTCTGATGATGTTTTATACACAGTAGAGTAGTACCTCACCTTACGAAATTAATTCGTTCCAGAAGTGGTTTCGTAGCGTGAAAAATTCGTAAGTTGAGTAGCTATTTCAATGGAAAAAGCCTGATTCGTTCCAAGGCCCCGATCCAAGTTTTTTTTTTAATAGTGTAACTTTTTTTATAGTGTAACATTGTGTTCTGTGTTTCTCACGTTTGTCTCTCGTTTAAACACTCAAACTTTTATAGATTTTCAACAAAACGTATCAATATTGAAGTGTGGGGGGGAGCGGGAGGGGGGAGAAAACTGCGCGGACACGTGTGCGCAGCATGACCCGGCGCAGAGCTGACAGCAGGACTAGACCAAGGTCTAAACCTGGACTGGACCAGGACTAAACCAGGACTAAACCTGGACTAAACCTGGACTAAACCTGGACTAGACCAGGTGGATTAAAGCGCCGCGTGCGGGTCTATTTCCTGGTTTCTCACGAGTCACAGCTGAGGCGAGCAGCGAGGAGGAGACCGCAGGGAGGAGGGGACCGCAGGCAGTCTGAGCGCATGTGAGCGCGGCTCCTCCTGGTTTAGTCCAGGTTTAGTCCTGGTTTAGTCCAGACCACCGCGGCTCCTCTAGACCTCCTCTAGACCTGACCAGGTCTAGAGGAGGTCTAGAGGAGCCGCGGCTCTTGCTCACATGCGCTCAGACTGCCTCCTTGCTGCTCGCCTCAGCTGTGACTCGTGAGAAACCAGGAAATAGACCCGCACGCGGCGCTTTAATCCACCTGTTCTAGTCCTGGTTTAGTCCTGGTTTAGTCCTGGTTTAGTCCTGGTTTAGTCCTGGTCCAGTTCAGGTTTAGATCTTGGTCTAGTCCTGCTGTCAGCTCTGCGCCGGGTCATGCTGCGCACACGTGTCCGCGCAGTGTTCTCCCCCCTCCCGCTTCCCCCCACACTTCAATATTAATAATTTTGTTGAAAATCTATGAAAGTTTGAGTGTTTAAACGAGAGACAAATGTGAGAAAAGTTTAAATCCAGTCTGAGAAAAGCGTATAATGTGTGTGGCTGAGCGCGCATTATTTGAATTTTTGAGATTTCGCGTTTCGTAACTTGAAATTTTCGTTTGTTGGGTCATTCGTAAGGTGAGGTACCACTGTATTTGACTTTACATAAAAATGTATTGTAAATATAGAATATTTGATGAATCCTTCCTGGTGAGGTGCTGAAAGGACTATGGGCTGGAAACTAGAGATAGACTGATATATTGCATGTATCAGATATATCGGGAGATGGAAGTCTGGGCATCTCTCTCACATGGTGCTCTGTGTTACATTTTTTGTATGAAAAGCACTTTAAATAATGTTTGATTGATTCATTGATTGACATGGATGAATGGATAAACTTTGTGGACCTATATTATTTGTTTCATGGTGGTTTCGGAAACTTTTTTTTTTTTACAGGAGCTTCCTGTTTTGTGATTGAGCCTTTTATGGTGTCCTTGTCCTGTCTCACACTGACAAAGACAAACGTTTAGCCCTTCAGGCAATAAAATAATATTACATTCTGTGTGTGTTTGTTAAAGGGATAGTCGGCATTAACACTGACTTATCGCTGACAGTGTCCCCTGAGTTTTGCCCCGGTTTTAGAGCTGACGAAAATAGGTCACGCAAGTTAGCCAGGACAGTTAATAAAGCTTGTTTTTCTTCTCAAAATAATATTTGTTCAAAAAATGATATATTTGTGTCACAAAACAGTCAGAAGTCATAATTGCTTGATGCTATTTTCTCTCAAAAAACCCGAACTATCCCTTTAAAGCTGAGGTGAGGTCAGACGTCAGGGGTCAAGGTAAAGTCACCTGCCCCAGGGTTTTGCATTTACCCTCAGTGTAAATCATTAAAGTCCCACACTCCACATGAATACAGGACTGATCCTGCAGATAGAGGACACATAGTCTCATTCTCAGTCTATGGACAGACCTTGTGTGAAGCTCAAAACCTCCAGAATTCCAACACAGGACTCAACAGATCTAAATTATATCTCAAAGAGTGGTGCATGATTTGAAATAAAAATAAGAATAAAAAAAATACATATTATAACAATATAGAAATAATATAGAAGTAAGATAATATAGAAAAAATATACCTTAAGTACACGTAAAGTACATTGTGCTAGAGATCTCCTCTGACCACTTACCCCAGCATCGTTGAAGAATGGGTCCAATGCAGAAGACAATTTTCCAGAGACAACTGATTCTTTGTAGCTAATGTCATCAACATTTCCTGGGGCTTGGAGCTAACAAGAGGCACTTCTCCGTCTGAACCTCTGTTGGAGCTTAATCTGAGCTTTCTTTTAATCCAATCTGACCAGAAAGAACTGACTTATCTGAACTGAAAACAGGGGAGCTGATTTATGCTGTTGAACAAGTCCCTCTCAAATATTAAAGGAAAAGTAACATTTTTTACAATCTGAGCCTTCTTTCGGCAATAAAACAAGTAGTTTTACTCACCCATAGCAGTTTGGTGTCAATTGGAGCAGTATCGCAGAACTTATGTTGGAGCCGTTCTGTTCTACTAATGATCCCGTATCCGTTAGCGTGAGTGCTCGGGGCATTACTTTGCGCTCTCCAAATAACACAAACTTTAGCACTTTTCAAATCACAGAAGATCGCTGTGTCAGGGTAGACTTTTAGTGGATTCCAAAACGGCCTGAGACCCGATATCCAGCTATAGTTTCATTTGATGACATCATCAGAGAGGACAGTGCGCATGCGTGAACTCAGCTGTTTTGTAAACACCGCTAGTCCGAAAGAAGCTAACACCGCTCTGAACTTTACTTTTCTGTTGCGATATCGGGTTTCAGGCCGTTTTGGAATCTACTAAAAGTCTACCCTGACACAGCGATCTTCTGTGATTTGAAAAGTGCTAAAGTTTGTGTTATTTGGACACCGCAAATCAGTGCCCCGAGCACTCACGCTAACGGATACGGGATCATTAGTAGAACAGAACGGCTCCAACATAAGTTCTTCAAAACTGCTCCAATTGACACCAAACTGCTATGGGTGAGTAAAACTACTTGTTTTATTGCCGAAAGAAGGCTCAGATTGTAAAAAAAAACGTTACTTTTCCTTTAAGATTAAGATTAAGTCTTTATTTGGTCTCACACACAGTGACACACGGGAGAAATTTGACTTCTGCATTTGACCCATCCTTTTCAGGAGCAGTGAGCAGCCATCTTTCGGCGCCCGGGGGGCAGTACCGTGAAGGGCCTTGCCCAAGGACTTACCAGTTGAGCTAACCAGTAATATCATTACAATCACAAGCTAACTAGCATTAGCCAACAGTTTTTCACTTTTTTTTTTTTAATTTTGTCTTTTTTGTCTTTTGTGTGCTAATGTTTGCATTGTGCCATCGTGGTAACTGCTGGACATTCCACCATAGACGTCCACACTATACTCACTTACCTGTTGATGTGCACGGGGATGGCCTCAAACGGCGGCTGGTTCTGGCTGCAGATGGCCAGCCACACATAGCCCTTCTCTCCCTCGATGAGCCAGCAGTCTGACGCAACGGGGGGCAGTAGAGTCACTGCGGAGAGCAATACTAGCCAGAGCACGCCCCACCTGGCCACAGCCCCGTGATCCTCGCGACCCCTCAACCTCTCGGCTACCTCCACCTCCATCCTCAGCTACCAACTGGTCGTCTCCTAGCAGCCAACGCTAAAAAAATCTCGCCATTTCAAACTACCAGTTCAAATGTACCATATATGTACCATCATATGTAAATGAGCTGTCTCTACTTCATTTTCATCAACGTTCCTGATGTATTTGGCATTTGCTGTATTGGTTAGATGAAAAAATAAAAAAAGATATTTGTTCAATTAGTTCACAGTGTGCATTAAAAAAAAAAACATGTTTAAATGCATCAAAATTTGAGTGAAGACTGAAATCTGCATTGCTAAGCTCCAAGAAGAATCTCATGCATCTCAGAACATGTTTGTAGAGGTATAAAAAAACCTACTCATAGTGGGTTTTATCCAATTTCCTACACCCCATGGAGTCAGAAAATTGTTAGAAATTACCTTTGCAATTTTGTTACTGGTGAATTTTGATCGGATTACTTGCTAACCTAACTGTCGCACATTTTCAGTGATAAATGCTCGTATTTTTCAGTAGGAGGTTACGTTGGCACATCGGGTTAGCGGAGTATGGCTTGGGGGCGTGGCAAGGTGGGGGTGCAGTGCTGGCGCCTGATTGGCCGAGGGGCTCACGTCTTCAGGGGCCACGCTCGCCTCTGATTGGGGGAGCTGCTCCTCGTTGTGTTCCCCATGGCGCTATGTGCTGGCGGTGCTGGTGTGGAGAGCGCACCCTAGAGGCAGAAGAGAGAAGAGGAAGCAGATGTTGGAACCAAATAAATGATAGCGTTATGTAACAGGACAATCACCTCACGAGACATTTAAAAATTCTATTTGGCTGTGGATTCATACTGTTCATTCACTTTTCATACTCAGTGGTGGTGTTGTCATGATACTAAATTTTAAAGATCCCATGACATGGTACTTCTTGATGCTTTTATATGGCTCCTTAATGGTTCCCTAATACTGTAAATGAATCCTTCTTCAAAATCAACACTCAGTGCATGAGAAACAGAGATAAGATGAGAAAGAGTATTTTTTCTCTCTCTGAACACTCCATTATGGGCGTTGTTGCTTGAATGCAAATGAGGAGAAAAGAGCTGGCCTATAGTAGAGGGTGGGGGCGTGGCCAAACTCTCTCCAAACAGCTCTCAGCTGATCCATTTCCGTGTTTTTGCACGGGGGGAGAGATTTGAAGCGTTCCATTGAAAAATAAACACATTTCCACATAAAATAAAATTAAACCACTGCTGTTCAAAGGTCCAGAGGCTCAGATAAAGGACTTCCGAGCCTAGAAACTCTCGGACGTGCCTCCAGGCAAATAAAAAAAACGCATTTCGCATTGCCTAGCGCATTCGCAGTCCAAACTCTCTGGGCGTGATTTACAGAGACGCTGAGTACAGACAGACGGTGGTGGAACTGCATTTGCATTTCTTTTTTCGATCTGACGTCAATCGGTTGCCTTGTTCAAAATCGCCCGTTTGAACTCCGAATTTTTGTAACGCAGAAAAGGATCGCAAAGGCTCAGTTTAGACATTTCGCAACTTTTAACCATGGGGGGGGAGGCTAAACAGGGTAGGGGAGCTCACATTAACGTTCAAAAACCTCAGAAAGTGAAAATTTCATGCCATGGGACCTTTAAAATGATTTTGATTCCAAGGAATAGACTTGACACTCAATAACGTTTCTGATACCAACAAACAAAACAACACTATTTAGACAATAGAATATGATTTTCCACTTTAAATAGTAGTACTTTCTTTTCTACTTCCATGTCTGGTTATATGTGTGTGATCCCTCAGTGGTCCTGTAGGTTCCATAGTGGTCCATGGGTGTACACGAGTCTATGTGCTCTCAGCTTAAAGGAAAATTAACGTTTTTTTTTTAAACAATCTGAGCCTTCTTTCGGCAATAAAACAAGTAGTTTTACTCACCCATAGCAGTTTGGTGTCAATTGGAGCAGTATCGCAGAACTTATGTTGTAGCCGTTCTGTTCTACTAATGATCCCGTATCCGTTAGCGTGAGTGCTCGGGGCACTGATTTGCGGTGTCCAAATAACACAAACTTTAGCACTTTTCAAATCACAGAAGATCGCTGTGTCAGGGTAGACTTTTAGTAGATTCCAAAACGGCCTGAAACCCGATATCGCAACAGAAAAGTAAAGTTCAGAGCGGTGTTAGCTTCTTTCGGACTAGCGGTGTTTACAAAACAGCTGAGTTCACGCATGCGCACTGTCCTCTCTGATGACGTCATCAAATGAAACTATAGCTGGATATCGGGTTTCAGGCCGTTTTGGAATCCACTAAAAGTCTACCCTGACACAGCGATCTTCTGTGATTTGAAAAGTGCTAAAGTTTGTGTTATTTGGACACCGCAAAGTAATGCCCCGAGCACTCACGCTAACGGATACGGGATCATTAGTAGAACAGAACGGCTACAACATAAGTTCTGCGAAAGAAGGCTCAGATTGTTAAAAAAAAACATTAATTTTCCTTTAAGATCATTCTAAAGACATTCAGGAAAGGCTCATTTCTGTCCTGGCAATGGGACTTTATTTTAGGTCGTTTTCACAACAGGAAAGTCCGATAGTTCACTTGCTTTGGTGCGGACCAAATATATATATATATTTTTTTTGGTGCGTTTCGCTTTCACACTGCAGTTTTTCCCCCAACTGAACCAACATCTATAAACAAAAGCACGTGTGCTGAGGTCACTCAGCCACTGGACAGAAATGAGCCGTGTCCAAACACGTGAAGGAGGAGAATAATGATGTTACGTGCTGTTTTCAATCTAGCCTTAGCGATATGGTTTGCTCAGTTTTTACATTTCGCACAAATGTTTGAGCAGCATCGTGAGGTTTACACTATTTTACAATCAACTTACAAACAACGAAGACACAGGACAAGACGACTACGGAGGACAGAACTCATGTGCGCATCAAGTTTTGACTCTTGCTCTTCACGCAAAACGTAAATAAGCCTCGTTAAGTTTAGTTTAGTTTCGTCAGCCTCGGTTTCCCATAATGCTCGACATACGACGGGAGCTCGTTAAGTACAAAAAGCCAACTTGTGTCGGATCAAGTCCGGTCTGCATTTTCACCTCAAACAAACCGCACCAGAGTTCGAAAGGAACCGTGCAGAGACCAAGCTTTTTAGGTGGTCTCGGTTCGCTTGTTTGCTCCGGATCGAGATTTTTGTTTTTTATTCACACCAGAACAAAAGGTCCGAATCAAAGGAGCAAACGAACTCTGGTTCGTTTTAAACGAACCAAACAAGGCAGGTGTGAGAACGACCTTAGTATCGATACCTGCTCACATATAATTTTCTAGTCCACTAGTTTTAGTATCAAATAGTATCTGATTTTGAAGACTTTTGACGACTGTACTTGGCAGTATACAACTATATAGCCAGAGCTGCCCTGCCAAAAGATAACAACACAGAGGCTGAACCTGCAGATAGAGACACATCCAAGTTTGTCTCATTCTCAGTATATGGACAGGCCATGTCTCATGTGAAAGCTCAGAATCTCCAGAATTCCCTCCCTGAGCTGCACTAGCACTGATTCAGATTAGCTGCAGGTGCTGGAGTTTAGGTAGTGACCGTTCAGATCAGATCAGAGAGAGGCATTTTAGTTTTTTTTTTTTTTTTTTTTTCCCCAAACTGCTTTTAGTTGTAGGAACTGTCAACCCAAATAGTGCTGGTCATCGCGTTCTGATTAGATGTTGATACTCTGCAATGACGTCGTGCTGGGGGTGTTCTACATGACGAGTGTTTAGCAGGTTACCATGGAGACACAATGCACACATGAGCAAACAAAGGCTAGTTTTTCAGATCAACACAAGCGTTCATGATCCTGTTTAGGAGTTTTCAACAAAAAGGTGAGAGTGACTAACTGAAAAACTGTTGGCTAATGCTAGCGAGCATGTGACTGTAATTTCATGTGTAAGAGATGTGTTTAATACCATAAATCAGCTCACTTTTTGGACCACTGCAAACCGTTTAAAATGAACTATTCATGTTTTCAATGTCCTTAAAGATCCCATGACATGGTACTTCTTGATGCTTTTATATGGCTCCTTAATGGTTCCCTAATACTGTAAATGAATCCTTCTTCAAAATCAACACTCAGTGCATGAGAAACAGAGATAAGATGAGAAAGAGTATTTTTTCTCTCTCTGAACAGGCCATAATGAGCGTTGTTGCTTGAATGCAAATGAGGAGAAAAGAGCTGGCCTATAGTAGAGGGTGGGGGCGTGGCCAAACTCTCGGCTCTCGGCTCTCAGCTGATCCATTTCCGTGTTTTTGCACGGGGGGAGAGATTTGAAGCGTTCCATTGAAAAATAAACACATTTGCACAGAAAATAAAATTAAACCACTGCTGTTCAAAGGTCCAGAGGCTCAGATAAAGGACTTCTGAGCCTAGAAACACTCGGACGTGGCTCCAGGCAAATAAAAAAATGCATTTCGCATTGCCTAGCGCATTCGCAGTCCAAACTCTCTGGGCGTGATTTACAGAGACGCTGAGTACAGACAGACGGGGGTGGAACTGCATTTGCATTTCTTTTTTCGATCTGACGTCAATAAGGTGCCTTGTTCAAAATCGCCCGTTTGAGCTCCGATTTTTTGTAACGCAGAAAAGGATCGCAAATGCTCAGTTTAGACATTTCGCAACTTTTAACCATGGGGGGGGGCTAAACAGGGTAGGGGAGCTCACATTAACGTTCAAAAACCTCAGAAAGTGAAAATTTCATGCTATGGGACCTTTAAGACAGTAAAAATCAGATACAGCACCTTTAACGTTCAAGAAAGAATAGCAGAAGGAGAATACGTGTCTCTCAAAGTCAGCGTCCCTCAGCCATAGAGATCACATGACGTCACATGAGGACGCCTTTTGTCCAATCAGGCGAGATGTGTCCACTATCTGTGTAATTAATCAGCATCAAATAAGAAAGAGCCAGCTGAGAAAACTGCAGAAGAGGAGGAGGAGAAGGTCAGGAGGAAGGAAGAGGAGATCAAGAGGAAGGAGAGGTTGACAAGGTAAGGAGAAATGAGGGATGAAGAAGAGAAGATAAAGTCTGGAGGAACAAGGGATGAGAGAGAGAAGAGGAGGTC